>JAUBNQ010000009.1:5861711-5873158 GCA_032353495.1 Ctenopoma kingsleyae
CAGAGATGACAGAGTCATAAGGTTTTGTTGTTGTGTGACTTCTTTTACATACGTTCAGTTCAACTTTGGGATAGTTTAATAAGGACAACGGTTAAGTGAAAATGAAAAAATGCAAAAAAGCTTAGTTATTCCTGTAAGTAAAAGTTTTAAGTTCAATCCCATCTTGCATTCTGTAAAGACCCACAAGCATTTATTACTGTTTAAGCCTTACAAAACTTGTATTATATTTGTATTACAGTATTAACACAATACTAAACACTTGGGAATAAATATTTAGTGTCATGTTAAGTTTTTACATATTATTAATAAATGAACTAATGGCTCAGTCAAGACTTCGTGGGTTTGGTTTGGTTTGATCAGAAACAACCCACCATATTAATCTATCAGATTAAATCCAAGTAAACTTCACTTTAAACCAGTAGGAAGCCCACATGAAGTAAAAAGATAAAAGAAAACCCTGTTTACACTGAGCAAAACACTGGTGATCCAATCACCTAAGATGCATTTTACATTTAGAAAATGCTTTTATCTAAAATGTAAACAGATTCCAACTTTGTTAAAAACATTTCTGGGTGAGGATCTATTTAGATTTAAACGATGCTGCAGAATTCCAAAATAATGAGGATGAAGATGAGATGTACAGAAAGGGCAGATTCACCAGCTGCCTCGTGTACTTTTGGTTCCTTACATGTGTACATCTTGCCACATTTAAAAATTTGTCCTGCACTGAACGCAACGGCAGCTGATAGACTGCATCTGTGTAATGGTTGTAAAACTGAGGCCGAAACCGTGACACACAAATCCACAGTCTTGTGTCGCAGTTCTGGAAGAAGGAAGTGAGTTCCCCCTCTGCCCATCCAACCCACTGACAGGCTGTCGGAGGCATCAGTGTGTGGATACTTTCTGCATTTCTCCAAGACATCACTGGTTATCAGTGCAGTGCTTTCAGCTCTGTCTCATATCTGTAACCCCAGGAGAGCGAGCTGCCACGGAACTAAGAGAAATTAGCATTTGTGAAAAAAAAGAAAACAATTAATAACTGGTTCAAGCCTCCCACTCATGAGTTCATCTGGTTGTGGAGACATCAACTCTCCAAACTCACATCGGAGCCTGTGTGTGGGCGAACTAGACTGGCACCAGCTTTAAGTGAGCCAGCCAGAGATCCTCGGCTCTAACAGTTGGCAAAGAGGTATACGAGGCCTTTTTCGCATTTGCCATTGGACAGCATTGAGTACTGAAGCATGTGGGCGAGTGGAGGCAGGCGAGACGGCTGAACTGCCGCTGGAGCTGAGATAACAAGGGAAATTAGCAACCTGAATACAGATTCTAGGAGACTCAAATTAAATCCTGTCTCAAACAACGGAGATGAGGACTTGAGACCCTATCCAGATGCAGACAAAAAGCCAACATAATAAGAAAAAAATCAAGGGAAATTCCAGGTTCCTTCTTGTTCTTGAAATTGTTATTGATCATATAATGTTACTTACCAAATTAATTGTTGGGTTCTAGTGGTACAGTGACATCACTAAAATTAAGTTCAGTGGGGTAATTTTAGCAAAATGCAACTTATCCTAGAATTACATTGTTTGAAATGTGAAATACCTAAAGATGTCAAACTATGCAGTATTTCATAAGGCCAAAATATTTGAGAAAGATATTTAACAAAATGTATGTGGTAAAATATACATTTTGGGCTGTATATCCCTTTAAATCCTCTTGCATCCACTTATAGGGTCCATACATACTCTTAGGTTGGAAACCAAACTGACTGCTGTTTCTTGCACATCATAATGAAATCATGGACACAGCTCCAAAATGAAGACCCGCGTTTACATAAACCAAAAGTATCATTTAAAGGGTTTCACTTACTGCAGGTCTCCTCTGCCTCATCAGAGCCATCAGGACACTCCGGTTCCCCATCGCAGCGCCATCGTCCTGGGACACACTGACCATTTAAACAGGCAAACTCTGCAGGGGCACATGTTTTCCTGGCTGCTCAGAAACACAGAATAAATAGAGGATAACGCAGTAAGAACAGGAAGTTAAATAAAGGGTAAGAGCATGGTCAGTCTGCAGCAGGGCTTAATCTCTGTAGTAAAACTGGTCACATTATCAGAATTCCAGAAATCATCCATCTCATCAGGAAAGATCATGCTCATCATCTCTCATATTATTCCCATGCAGCCCTCTCTGTCACTCTCTTTCTCCTGATATCCCTCACTAATCAGCTCCACTTTCCCTATTTTCATGGCTCTTTTTCATTGTGCTGTCGACTATCACCACCTCCGAAAACGGTCTCTTCTTCTCTTCTCTTTCAGGTCCTCCATCAGAGAAAAACAGGTGCTGATTGTAGAACTCACGAAGGTTAAACCTTTTTACCTCACAAACCTGTTTATCATAGAAAAGCCTGCGAGGCCACAGGCTGATAAACATGTCAAGCATTCTGGGGACTGGAAATCAAACCCATGTCAGGAAAAGGCTTGTTTAAGCAACAGGGAGAAAACTGAGTGAAATATTTAATATAACAGCCCTGAGCTCTTTATGCTTGTTACCAAAGTCTCTCCAACCTGCTGCATTAAAAGCATCATGTAACATACGTAATCCACACACACAAAGTCACACCATCCACCTGTAGCAACAAGCTCGGACACAGAGCCAGAAGCATGCAGAGGTCAGAGCCATTCAATTTCCTCAGCCTGTAAGTCTAGGAGGACCTGCAATATGGTCTAATAAATCAAAGGCTAAAAGGCCCTCAGCTGAGCTCTCCAGTGTTGTTACACACCCACAACTGTTCCTAAGCTGGTCCCCATCTTGGTGCTGATGCTCCAAATTAGATACAGCATTTAGAGTTGTGCAGGGAGGTTAAGCTTAGCTGAGGGGCTGTAAGGAAAGAGAGCATGCAGCGAGTTTCTAAGAGTCTGCTCAAACTATTTTAACTCTGTTCTCAGTGCTACAGTAACTCAAACATGTCCTTGATCTTTGTTTCAAAGATCTATGGAGTCCTCAGCTAGCAAAGATACATGCTGTATAATTTTAACAGATGCCCCACTTTCCACAGATATAGGCTTAGTTTCAAATTGATACAATGAATAATCGATTAATCTGTCAATTATTTCTTCCATGGATCTTTTTTATTAATCAATTGGATTGTTATAAAAATCATTGAAAGAAACGACTTGTGCATATGGATGAAACTATGAAATCTAGTGCAGTCTGTTGTATTTTATATAAGTTTTTGCCTACTTACCATTGGTGGTAAGAAACTGAGTATATTTACTCAAGCACTGTAAGTAAGTACAATTTTGAGGTGCTTGCACTTCACTTAAGAATTCCCCTTTTATGTTTCTGTGACCTTCACTACACACCAGAATGTGTTATGAGCGAACCAAGGCCTAAATTATTTTATATTTACCAGTTGCCTATAAAATGTTTGTTATTAAATTAAACTGATATTAATTGACAGATATTAAATGTGTCGTCTACCATCATCCAGTTGGCAACAGAATTTTTTACTAAGGTTTATGTAATGACTATAAGTATTATAAGAAACATTGTGAAAAAATCTCTGACGAATAAGGATGAAACAAAATCAGTGGCTTATTTTTCAGTAGACAACCTCAATCATAGACCCCATATAAAAGCACTGAAGATTGTTCTCTTCAGTAACCAATCATTTGCATGTAACCATTTGAATGTACAAATCCTCTGTGTGTCCTTGCATCTTTCTCATCTTTCCCACCTGTCCAGTTTTGCAAACCCACAACCGCAAAGCTCTGTACCAGACCTGTACTTAAATGCATGACTCATACCCATAGTGACGAGCACTTCAACAGGTCTGCAGATACATAGCCTCACATGCAGCAGCTGTGATGCACTGTGTGTTGTTGTTCTCACCCCTTATGATCACAGCCTGCCTTAAAATTAAATAAGATCAAACCATCACTTTTGTGTTAATGTTTTAACTGATCGGTGTAATAATTCACTATAAAACTGGCTGTAGATGTTTATGCTGTAAGTAGGACTCTGCAGAATGACTTGTCTGATGAAACTGTCACAGTCAGATGTGCAAAACACTTATGCAGTCAGCTCCAGTTGCAGATGTGGCACAAAGATAACCAATTCTTCACTAATGATCAGTCCACATGTTTAGTTGCTGTCGTTCAGCTGCATTATCAATTATGGAATGATAATTAGACATGACAAAATAAACAAAAAGATTGTGCCATTATTTTTATTTTGTTTTCATTCTTATCTGCATTTCACTTACTGTGCCCACCACATTTTCCTGAAGAATGACTGAACACACGCAATCCAAAATCGCCTAGATCCTCACTGGCTGCATCCAGGTCAATAGCTAAAAAAACTAAAACCTGATAGACCTGAAAAAACCCCAAACTTCTTTAACCGAACTCTGAACATGACACATACATTTAAAGGGGCACATTTATATTGATGTAATCATACATGCAGTATGTATGTTAGTCCACCCGATTCTTGTGAATGATGATATCTAAGAATGATGATATTAAATGTGGCACAACTGCCAACGAACTGATTTGAAAGATCGAAGGTCAATGTCACACTGACTTCACGTTAATCCTGTTCTTGCGGCCCATTCTTGCAAACGGGATTTGTGAAGAATGCTTAAAAAGGATTTTGTCAAATTAGGACCCAGTGATAAAGGGTCAGGGTCACACTGACTTTGAATTCATCCAACTGTGGCCCATTCTTGTGAATGTGATATGTAAAGGATGCTCGGAGGGAATTTCTTCATATTTGGTACAGCTGTTCAATTGGGGTCCAAGTCGTAGCAACCTCACCTTCATCCAATCCTGATGACATGTCAGGAAAGTGTTGAGAGATTTTCTTCCATTTGCCACCTCATATTCGTCCAATTCTTGTTTTTCCTATTCTTGTCAATGCAATATCTCACAAACGGCTGGGGAGAATTTAATTACATCTGGCCCAATAGTCCACTTGGACTCGTGGATGAACTAATTAGTATATGAATCTGATCAAACATGCATGTAAACAGCAACTTGACTGGTCGGTGGAGGCACACAGCCGCAATACAGTAATTCTAGTTATATAATCAATTGACAAAATCACTATGTGCATTGTGCAAGAGGCCACTGAGATTCTCAGTGGGATCAGATAATTTAACAATCCTTTAACAATGACCTTCAATGCATCACATATTTAAATTAACATCAAAAATGTTTTTCAACTCAAATATGCCGTGTGTGTTTGTCCCCCTTGCATCGTTTCCACTGCATGCTCCATTTTCCATCCACAGATCAAACATGCATTCATGTTCAGTGAATGTACAGCAGCTGTAAATGTGCTTTTCTGAGTACGTCTTGGCACCATGGTCTTTCCTTCACTATTGTCTGAGTATATGTCCGTACAAACTGCAGAACTCTCTGTAAACCTGAACAAGTTAATAGAAAGTGTAGAGCAACAAGTCATTATGGAAAATGTTTTAATTAAACCACATTTTGCTAATGTTTCAATACTCAAATTGGCTAGTTGAGAGGTAATTTAACGTTGCTGATGATTTGACCAAAATGAGGAACAATTCCATTACAATCCAGTGCAGATGTTCAAAAGATTTTGTGCATAGGTTGTGGACGTTATATGTCAGATGTAAATCAAGTTCTCATTTTGACTGGTGTCTTTTTTGTGCTGTATTCAGACTTAGGTTATTGCTGAACCTTTCCATTTTCAGGCTTGAACATCTTCCTGACACAGCTCTTGTTTGATGCTTTTGAAATGCCAGCACTTCTGCTTTGCATATAGCTCTTTGCATATGGATATAATATATATAAATATTACTCACAGCAACATTTCTGTGTCCACTTTAAAGAAACACTGATTAGGATGTATTAAACTACTTACTGTGGGTGTTCATTAAGTGGCTTGACACATGGGACAATAAATTTAATATACATTTACATTTTATGTTTTATGTGTGTGTGATGTGCTTTGCTGCAATATGTTGCAAAAAATTCATTCTATTCATTCTTAGTCATTCAAATCATCAATCATGCTAATTGAGTCTTCAATCTAAATGTGGAAATGTCACTATTGTAATTTCCACTTTTCGTCTTTCAGACAAACAACCAAAGCATTAGGAAACATATTTGTAAGATTAGGTTCATTAGTGGTTCCACTGCTAAACATCCTGGTCATGTACCACTATCTAAAGAGGCTGAGAATAACAGGTAACTATCACAAATGTATTCCATCATTATACGTGTCACTAGAAATGTTCCCATCCATATGTGCCAACAGCAGGGTGCACCACAATAAATGCAGGTGCCAACATCTGTTTCATAATCAGTCAAAAATTACAATTATGGAATTTTACTAAATGATTAAAATTATTAAAATAAATGAAAAATCTAGGAAATGATTAGCATTTCAATTTAGTCATAATTACATAATAATACAACCAGATTAACGTCAATATACTGAAGGCAATTGGGAGTACTCTGTTAGCAGGGTGATGGGATATCTTTTTACCAACATGTGGTGAAGTGCAGAGAGAACAAAATATTGTTTGAGTCCCACTCCTACTAATGTGATGACACAGTCAGTCCACAGGTACTGTACTTCTTACAGTAACCTGGGAAAACTTGTTGTTGTTGACGCCTAATAAAATAGGACGTGTTTCAACAGAAAATGTGTTTTCAGTACGTAACCACGATTGGCAACCACCGTTTTAGTTCACTTCAGAAATTTAAATTAACATTTTTTCATGCTTTTCTTGCAAAGTGTAATGAACTGACCCCATTCTTCTACCAACACAAACATGCTCTCTCCTCCCTTTGTTCATTCAATCGTAGGTCTCTCACAGTCCTCTAGTGTGCCACCACAACTAATAAACACATTTCTGATTGTTGTTTTTCTTAGATCACATAAAGCCTGTAGGTTTTGCCGAGTGCAGCTTAAGTGCTACTTGTGTCCTCATTAGAGAACTGGAATGTGGGTCTTTATTAAAAGTGAAGACAGATGATTACAGGGCAAACGAGGACTGTGACATCCTTTTAACCAACACCTCCCTCAAGTGTATAAACTCATTAGTGGTGTGCTAATGTTATAGACAAACAAACACAGACACACACACACACACACACACACACACAAGTAGACATGCATTCACATACTGCATGCATACTGTCAACACATTTTTATCACTGATGTAAGTAGGTGTGGCGGTGTAAGCATAGAGTTACACACTGAGAGACCCTGAGGCATAATACCAGGTTTAAAGACACAACAGAAAAATTAGACTTTCTCTAAAAATCCTCTTAAGAAAATTGTTATTCAAGAAAAGAGTAGAACATTTTGAGTTTCAAGCAAACCTTTCACTCTTATACATCCTAATCCATGCATCTGCATTAATATTGTGTTGATTTATCTGACTCCCATGACATGAACAAAACTAAGGTGAAGGATGAATTGAGGACTCAGTCAGTGTGTGCTTGTTAAGACTGAGCTAAAGACTTTATTTTGATGGCAAGACAAAGGCCTCGACCTAAGGCCTAGGTCAGATGTGCCAACGTTGTGCGGTTTTCTGAGTTTCTTACACAATCTGACTGAGCTCACTACTCATTTCAGTCAAGGTCTACAGGGGATGTAGTTCACTTGGCAATAATTACCCAGGCCAGCTCCTGCCATCTGCTTGGAATTTTTCTGTTTCAATTAGGAGATGTTTTAAAATGTTAGGATCGTATGAGCGCATGAGAATGGACTAAAGGCGAACGTGACACGAGAATGAGAAGAAGGCAAGGTGCTAGAGAGGAAGCCAATAAATATGAGAACTGAGTAATAGCAACAGAGATGGAGAGTGACATACACAGTAAAAGTGCTTTATGGAATCCTAATGGAAAGTGTGATAGTGAATAAAAACAGGCAATATTACTGTAGGTGGCAGGGATAACACACACACTGAATGGTAATACTCATGACATGTTCTGCACCCACTCACTGACACACACTCACACATATACACGCATTATCCCCTATGTTACACTTTTACACATAATCATTGCTCCAGTACATCCGCAAACATTTAAGGAAAAAACAAAGAACAAATTGATTCAGTGTTACGTGAGTCACCTATCACCAGCATTACAAATATGATGTGACACAGACTGAATGAGGAGTTCACTGCACAGGGGAGTTCACCCAACCATGTGATGTCTCCTGGAGGAGGTACAGTGGGAAGACTCTGACAACCCCACCTGGAGCCTTCTCCTCTGGGGCTGATATTAACATTTCACTGCTTCTGCTTTCATCTTTCTTAAAATGCCACTCATGTGGATATGCATGCTAGACCTGTGTGCAGTATGAGTTTGCAGTTACATCGGGTTGATGTTGAGCTTAAATGAATGTCAGATATGGGGAAGCCAGTTCTGCTCACCACTGATGTGACTGATATATGTTTTTCCTCTGAAGCTTCAAGCGAGTCCAAGTATAAAAATTACATAAAATCTGCTTTCTGCCTTGAGGAGCCGCTGGGTTATTTAACAATCATACAGGTTTATGTTATGGACATTAATTTTAATTATTTAAACCTTAACATTTCTGAGGAATCATGCTTTATCTGTTAGTTTGACATGATGGATGGTTCAAGATACTACAAGACCCACAAACTAAAGAGGCCATCGTGCACCTTAACACTGTATCTCTCCCTCAATTATTTTATATACAAGAAGTACCAGATATTCAGTATTTGTTATTATATTTTGTACTGGTCAACTAGGAGTGTCCTTTGAAGCCACTGAAATGCTCCAGCTGTGATTCATGTGGCATTTACTACACACTAATCAAACGTTAGCATGAATATGTACGTGTGAGTGTCGGGCTACTCGATATACATCTTCATGCACCCTGTCAAGAACTGAACTCACTCAATCACTCATTGATGCCCAAGAGCAGAGCAGCAGACAGCCTTCAGTCATCTGATGTTTACACACACAAACACTCTGAGTATCTTTTTTACAATGAAGGATATAAATGACAGCTCTTTCAGTTTGGAGGCCACGAGCAGCTTAAAAGGTAATTCGGTGATAAGCACATTCTCCTGGGCATCAGAAGACAAATGGCCTCATTAGCTTAGAGTGAAGCATGTTGTTACAGCAGGAAACGTAATGTATCCTGTTTGCTTAAACCAGCATACAAATGACTAAACCTTTTGAAATAAATGGGATATCATGAGAGCATTCAAAATAAAACATGACATCAACAAGGCTTGAAACAAGCGCTTCTTCAAATTGCTTTTGCGATGATTATTGAATTGAAATAGGCTAATTAGAGTGTTGAGGTTTGCCAGATGCACAGGCAGACATTTTCTACCTTGAGAAATTTACTTTTTTACTATTTCTAATGTGATTGCATTATTATATATGAGCCTATAGGACGTCCATGCAACTGAATTTAAGTGTCCTTAGAGTAGCCAAACAATTTCTCCTGTTGATTCCTTTATCGTGCTTTTTGTCAATAGAGAAAATCACTATGTGTCGTCTCCAGCCAGTCAGGCCTTTGTGGAGAGCAGGAAACAATGGAAAGACAAAAAGCCACGTGATACTGAGCTCTAACTCAGCACTAGTTGACTGGACTATTGATCCAGAAAGACAGAGCCTCAGAGCAGTGGCATCTCCAGATTAAATCTCTCTCTTTCACTCTCCCTCTCTTCCTGTACGTTTTTGCCCTTCTGAACAAATTAAGCAAATCAAATGTCAAAAAGACAGAGGTAAAGATACGCTTACCCTCGCCGGGTGATCCCAGTTTGTGCTATAAAACCTGTACTCAGAACTACTAATTGTCCTTTAAAAAGCAGCAATGATGCTAAAAACAACAACATAGATTTTAAATTACATTTTGGAGAGAAGGAAAAGCAGAAGACAACACGATGAAGGTAGAACACAAACTAAGAAAACTTCACAAAACGTTCAGCATTCTGACAGAAGAGAGAAAAGATAATATATAATGAGGATATTTGCACAGAAAGTACATACTCCTTCTTCTGGTAGGTGCCCCAGTTGTTGGTTTAGTTAAAGTAAGATACTTTAATCCAGTTTATGTGCTTTGTTGTTGTTGGGCCCTGTCACTGCCATTACATCTCTTTCCACCATTTACTCTTTAAACTGTCATATTCTGCATTTTGCCCATGTGGGTGAATGAAATGAGTTTGTGTTTGTGAATACACTTACCTCAAATTGCCCCTGAAGGATAAAATAAGTATTTTGAATGGAAATGCAATGAATACTGGAATAGACTCCACCACCTATGATTAAATCAGCAAAAATGTTATGGCTCACTCATGGCTTATAACACAGTTAATGATGAACATGGAGAATTACAATCACATCACATTACAACATTACAACCACATTACACCTGCTTTCAGGTCTGCATCAAAATACCTTCAGGATGCCAGAGGTAAGAGAGATTACTTGGTGCTGTTCACTGCACAGCTTTTCTCCTGACCTTGTGTACTGATCAAAGACACATACTGGGCTAATTATAGCCCTCAGCCTGCTAAAAGACATATTTTCTCTCCCCCTGTCAGGTCACATTGGCACCTCCTGACCAAGGAGGACACTGGGCAGCCTCAGCGAGCAGAGCTCCTTGGTCCCTTTGAGGCTGCCTGAGAGTGATTTATACTGAAGATGGTTTGGCTAAGCTTGTCTAAACCCAGAGAGATTCACCTTGATGCCTTAAGTATGACAGAGCAATATCAAACAGAGGTACAGGTGGTTGTACACAGACTCTGTGAGAAGGGAACAGGGCACCACTGAGCCTCATTGGCATTCAGTGAGCAAGTCTTGGTTTATCACGCAGCTTTCAGGCTTCAGTGCAGCGTTTTTATTCATGCTTCATGTGACGTTCCACTTCTTTCCCCTGCATGATCATATGGAACATGCATGGGGTGGATACGAACATAGACAGACACATACACGCACAGAAGAAGGGCATACCACTGAGCAGTGAAATCAAACTTACAAATGCTGCAGAGATAACACACAGCTATTTACAAGAAAAGCTTTCTACTGCACTGAGTCTGAACATACACACACATCCATGCTTGTCACTGCATGATGTCTCCACCATGTGTCTGACCTTCTGCCACACTCCCTTTTTCCTGTGCTAGAGAAGCAAAATGTGCTTCACGTACAGCCATATGTCAACTTTTTAATCCGGTAGGCTCCATCTTTACTGGAACATACGATACTGTTAAGCAAAGTACAGGGCAGCTAGGCTAAAGCTACAGAGACCTCAACATAAAGAAAACTAGACACAGTTTAAATTAAGTTTGGTCGAGTGTGGAAAGGAGGCGATCCGACTGGCTAAAATCTAGGCATTCTGCAAATTTTTCCATACACTGATTTCCAGGTCTCAGGTGTGCTGAATGCATGCAAGCTTTGGCACACAAGGAC
>JAUBNQ010000009.1:5885898-5905219 GCA_032353495.1 Ctenopoma kingsleyae
TATCAGTGGTAATGGGGCTAAGTCACTTCTAGTGTATTGTGAATTGGTTGAGACAGTGATTCAGGTCACATAAGACATGACCTTAAGTGAGCATTAAAGGGCCTGGGGGAGATTCCTGACAGCAAACCATTTTCCCTTTTTGAAAACGGAGATGGTGTTCAGAAAAATTAAATACAGAGGATAAGCAGCAGATGAGCAACACAAACAGCAAATCCCATAATGTGATGCCTGTTTGCTTTCAGTTACTACTGAATGACGCGTTTCTCATCTTTCTTTCATTGTATCCAAAGCAACTGAGACATTCAAAAGCATTAAACGGCAGCGCTTCGAAGTTAAAATCTGTGAATTATTGCTATTGTCAAGAGATGAAAAAACACTCAGAAACACACTGGTGCCTTTCAATTCAGAACACAGGAGTAGAGAATATCCAAACAGCAGATCGTGTGCGCGAGACAACATAAATTAAATACTTCTCTACCTTCAGTACCTAGATTCACACTCATAGTTACACTCAGAAATTGTCTGACCTCCATGTGATCTGAGCAAAGACCAGGTATTAAATGAGCATTAATCAGTGGTGCAAGGATACTTTTTGTAATTGTAAAACTTTGGTTATGGTGATTTTGCAGGACTTTGGGTACAAAACTGCAGCAAAGGGAGACTGAAAAACCTTGGAATAAAGAAATAAACACAGACTATAGGAGGTGTGGAGGAGTACGAATCAAAAGGAGTTGTGTGAATTTATTAGGTAAAAGAACACAAAGGGACAAGGCCTAGAGTTTGTTGCTGACTGTGCATCACAGAGGGAAATAAAAGAACACTTTGAGCTCTACGTGTCGATGTGAAAATCCTACCCGCAGGTAGAGATGTTAAATTCATGAACAGATGAATCAGGTCGTTATCACATCCAAGGATGGGAACAAAGTCAAGCGGACAGACTGGACTTTGAAGACAGATGAAGTGCAGATAGATGAAAACTGGATGATATGCTGCTATAATCAGGAGGAGCTTTAAAGGACTGCTCCATGTCAGAGTTGGCACAAATCTGACGTCTTTTGTCTGACTCTAGCTTTGAATCTCATCCTCACTAGAAACCTTTTGCAACCAGTAAACAAAACATTCCTAATAAGGTTCATGCAAATCCAACTTTGCAGTTCTCTGTCAGAAAAGTGTGAGTTCACTGATATGCACTGTGTTTACATTCTGTATGTTTACATTCATGGTAGAATGCAGTTATGAGTGCAATAATGCACGTATGAATTTATGGGCGCAGCAAGTGACAGTGGTCAGTGGGGAATAGAATTTGGATGATGGGGGATGGAGAGATGGAAAGTGCAGTCTGGCGATGGGGGATGGGGTTAACGGAAACAGGGTGGAAGATGGAGGAGGATCATGGTGCATAAAGTGAATGACAGTGGTATGAGAAATGACACTCTTAAAAAGTGTCCTGTGACAACCAGCACCAGACATGTCAGAGATAAGGTGACACGGGACGACATATAAGGTTTATTTCTTTAAGCATATTTCATAACAACACTGTTGCACACATTCTGTCACTGAATTATTCGGCTTGGCATAATGCAAAATAATATAAACAAGAAGAGTAAAAAGTGCGTTCAAGCTTACTTTAAAAAAAGGCAACCACACACAGTTAACATAAAGTAACTGTGTCACTTCTACACTGGATTTATTGTGAGTACAAGCTAAATCCTCAGCACACTCTTCCCCTGCGCAGCATATGTTGTACAGGTTTACACTCCACTGCACTACACCGACTGTCCTTTAGCCTCCTCAGATGTAGAAATGGAAAAAAAAGCTTTACAGACGTAACTCCTGAGAATTGGCTTTAATAGCAGTTAATTTAAATATTAACGTGAGCTGTACTGCGTAAAAACCTCTTCTCCAAATCAAACAGGATCAAAGTTGAACAGCTAATGTCCTTTGCCAATCCACCACTACAAGGATGCGAGTGCAGAGACAGAATCTGAGTCTGCGCAGACAAATCAGCCTCATCTGCCTGCCCACGCAGGTACACCAACCCACACATGGAAAGGAAATTGGCACAGAGTGAAGGCCACTCTCTAATATAATAGCAAATAATGCTGGACTGTCATGATCATCAAACGGTGGGTTGACAGCAGTCTCAAAAAAGCTTTCAGGAGGAGTGTTTTCACTCAAAATCTAAATGTGTCAAAAGCTCTGTCTGATGGAAAACACATAGCGGGTGACAAAACCTTGCTGACGATTTCCTATTTCATTCATAAAAGAAACACTGAGGAAATAAAGCCTGACAGAGTAATTATTTTCTGTGTGTGTGAAGCAGTGACACATAAATGTTTTAGGAACAAAGATGCTCCAAATGACCTGCTTTTTATTTTTTGGCATGCCCGAGGACACGTCCTGCTGGTCTCAGAGGCAGAGCAACAATGACAACACCTCCAGACTAATAAATATAGGAGCCATGAGGTTCTTGTATACAACAGGTTTGTGTGAGCGGGGGTTTGTGTGAGCGAGAAACAGAAGCAGAGAGGGAGAGAGGTATACAGAGAAAGGATGTATATACGCATGTTTGAGGAGTTGCAGGAATTCCTCCAGAGCTGCAATTAACCCAGACACAAAAGAACATAGCTGCACGGCAAACATGCAGAGCTTGGCTTCTGCTTTGGCACAACTTCACTGCTTTCTGCACACGCATTCTTCCAAAATATAGGCCACTGGCTCGCCATCAGAAAAGAAGCTGGAATTCTGTTATTTTCACACATCCAAGATATATCAGTCAGAGCTTTGTGTAAAAGACTGATACACCAGACAACCTGTCTCTTAGCTGGACAGCTTTTTGTTTGAAGATAATTGGAAAATGATCTCCCACCCAATCAAACATCATTTTTAACAACACAAGCCTGTTGAGTTTTCTCTAGGAAAGAAACACATATTCCTCATCCCTCCTTATTATTTCAGTTGTTCCTCTCTGTAAAACCTGCAAGTCTTTAGGACTGAAACTAAACTAAGGTACTGTCACACATGGTGCACAAACACAAACAACTGATGAAATGCTACTAGCACATCTAATACAAAAACTACATTCAGCAGCAGAGGCCTAAGAGGGATACGGGTCCATTTTCTGGTTCATAACTGTTAACATCACGATAAAATGCAGCTCATTAAGATAGAGAAGCTTCAAGTCGTGAACAGACTATTAAGTCAAACTCTAATGGATGGCTGATGGGAGTAGTTCCAGGTATTGTCTCCAAATAAGATTAATGATATAACTCTAATTAGGTTGTTTTGTTGGTTTTTTTACTTTTAAAGCGTTTTTCATTGGTGAAAGAAAACTGCTACAGAACTAGTCACTGTGCTGTGTTGAGTTACAACAACACAACAGAACAGAAAACTGTTCTGTGTGAGCATCACTGAGAGGAAATGATCCTTTTTGACACTTCAATTCACATTTACTGTGATAACACAACACATTCATCACCACGTCTCCTTCACACTTACGACAGTTTTCTTCATCACTGTTGTCTGAGCAGTCGTCATCGTCGTCGCACCTCCAGATGGTAGGTATACACCTTTTGTTGTTGCACTGAAATTGTCCATCCTCACAGTCATCCGTTGCTGCAAGAAAATAGATATAAAACAAAAGAGAGAGGTGAACAGTGTCCATATGGAGCAGAAACAATCGGATGTAGTGAAGTAGTAAGCGCTCGTAGTTCAACTGTCATTTGCAAATGAATGCCTAATTGATATTCAGCATTCATTCAGGTCAATTGGCTGAGGCGCTGGGCGCGTCATGGTCTGTGTTTTTCTTCCAGTTATTGATCTAGTTTTCAAGATAATTAAAAGCAATTCTGGGAAAGGATGAGAGCAGCAGCAGAGCAGGCCCTGCGTCTGCGGGACATAATTCTCCACAACATGAGGACAAAGATTCAGTGTGGGCTACAACAGCTACTACCTCTGATGCAGTATGGATGCTCGCAGCCGGGAAACACATGACAGACGCGCACAGGCTTTTCTCATCCTGAACCCACATCATTCACTCAGGGACCAAGCTCTCACACGTTTAGAAGCAAATAAACGATCTTTCAGAGCGCTGCTGATGGACAAAAGTATTTTTTTTCCTCTCTATTAAACGTACGCGCGCGCGCTTACACGCGCAAATGTCTCACCTCTCTCACACACACACACACACCACCGTCGTTTCTATTTTATGTTTAATTAGTGTCTCACACACACACACGGGGGGGTGAAGAAAAGCAACACTGACCTTCGTATAAATGAAGCCGCAGGACTAACAAATGAAAAAGTAGCAATGTCCTTAAATCCGTCCACATTGCTGAAGGAGGTGATGGAGCTCATTCACATCCACAAAACAAAGCGCGAGAGCCGCTCTCCGTGTAGCGCTGCGACGCCGCTGCTGCTCCGCCGTGAAACCCCCCCCCTCACCTTCCCTTAGCCTCACTGGCTGCCCGGGGCGTGACGACAGCGCGGGGGGCGGGGCGGGGAGCGGAGTAGAATAGAAAAGAATAGAATAGAGGTGCAATATTTTGAGGCTTTGACATTATAAAATGTTTTATTCTTCACACTGGAAACAGTGGACAAAACAATACCTTCACAAAGTCCATAACTGTTCTGGAGCTTCTCAGCAGTACAATAAAACTCTTTTTATTTTATTTTTATCAACAACTGTTTCCAGGGTCAAGAATATAATAGAATAGAACAGAATAGAAAACCAAGAACAGTTCAACTCAATAAAACACAATAACTATTTTTATTGCTATCATTTCAGTTTAACTGCCCTATGATGTTCCATATTTCTGTAAGAATCATAAATCACACATAGACGTCAACAGAAACCAATCTGCACACCAAACAGGTGCTTTCAGTAATTCTGAGGTCAGATTCAAGTTTGATTTGAAGTAAGTCACTAAACTAACTACTGACAACGATAAAGCAATAATCTGTCCCACCGGATGCAACAAAACTAACAGAAAAGTGAGGGAGGCGTCAATCACGCACAGCCTGCTCACCCCTCACAGTCTTCAGAGAAGATCTAGTAGGCCTTTTCACAGCAGGAATATTGGCTGTGCTATTATTTCTGCCAGAACAAGTGTTTCTAATGACATTAATGACGGCTCTGTTCTGTGACGGCCTCGTCTGAGCCAGCAAGCACAGCACCACGACACCTGAAACAGAAGCATCTAATTGAAAATCAGGTACATTTAATTACATTACATTATTTAAAATTGTGCCATACTGTGACATTCCAATATGTCTACAAAGAAAAAAGACTATTAAGATCCTATATTAGAAAAAACTATTTAAAACATCCACCATCACCATGAGAGCATGGTGAGACCTGTATTAATGATGAAGGCTTGAAGCAGCTTGGTGTCATCTCTAATACATTACATGAAAATGTAACAGCGAGCCATTCAATTCAACACATGCATTGTGATGCAATGTTTATACAATCCACACTGCTTTTTCATCTGCCCTGTACTACTGATAATCAAGAAAACACTTCTGTATAGCAGAGAGAACGTGAGAAAAGGAGAGAGTGATCCTTGAGTTGTCTGTGTCACACCGGTGAAATCAATTGCTGAGCATGGCAGGCAGGTAATTGTGGTACAGTGGTAGGGACAAGCACAAGCAGATAGGTGGGGATCAGGCAATTATTGTGTCCCTGTTGTGTCTGCTTCGGAGGAGCACTTCAGAAATCCTTTATGAGGAAACTAGTTACAGGCCTACTCGGAGGGTGTAATACTGGACTCACACAGGCAACACAAATCCAACAAAATTTAAACAATATAAAATAAAATTTAAAAAATACATTGTGTGAGCAGAGGGAGACGAAACAAGCATCACAACGTGGCTTCAGTGAGGCAGAAACTGTCTACAAGCCCCACCTGTTTCAGCATCTACACAGCTCACTCGTACAGTACTGTATCCTGTTCAACAACCCCATTATTAATATACCCCCTGAGCAATAATGTGATATCATTCTCATCTATATGCAAATTATGCGAATGCTAAGGTGAACCGCAGGCTATACAGTTTCTTAGAGGCAGCAGCACCAGGAAAAGGCCCCCTGTACCTCTTTCATTAACCAAACCACAGTGTTACTGCTCTTACTAAACACAATGAGGTAATACTTGTCTGCAGATGAAAGTGCATCAGTAGTATTTACAAGGTCTAGTGGCTCCCAGCCGGCGCAAACGTGCCTGTCTTTCAAATCTAGGCCACAACCATTGCTGACAGCATGATTGGTGATTTTAATGGCGTTAAGCTGAAGGATAACTTAATCCGGCCCCCCAACCTTAACATATAGGCTTGTAAATATGCAGACCACTGGCACAGACATGCACGTTTCCACAAACAATAAAGTCACAGCACTGAGGAGAGAATCACAGTAGCCAGGGCCTGTTGTCATGGTTGCACAGCGACCATCCAGGAAGAACAATCAAAAGAAGGAGACAGAAAGGAAAAGTTGAACAGGTGTTCAAATCTCATACAAGAATAACTGTATGAAAATTAGTATGCTATTTTATGTTAGCAATATCAGAATATCATAATTATACATCAGCTCGTCCCAGAGCTGCCTGTGGCTTAAGCTGTGACCAGGGTGTTTAGTCATACACCAAAACATCCCAACACAAACAGTGCCCTACTTTTCTCAAATTGTATCTCTTCAAGATAAAAGCCTCAGTATTGCAAGCTGTAAGCAAATTATTTCATTGCAAAGTAATGAGTTTTTACTCCTAATTTCTTAAAAGAAATTAGATTGGCCATATAGGTTCATAATGTAAGAAACAATATACAAAAATACCTCACTGGTTTTGTACTTTATAGAGTAATAACGTAAAGTACAGCATGTATTATCATCTTTGCCCATCTGCCCTGTTCGAGTAAAAATTAAAGCAATATTGATGTAACACAAGAAATGTTCTTGATTTAATCTAATTCTCACCCATCAGAGATAACACACTCTAAATTAAGTTTACAGTCAATTTGCTGTGAGGAGTGAGTCATGGCTAAATGAAAATGCTCTTAGCACGCTGAGGATTAAGCAGGAGGCTGGGTATATCTGAAAGAGTGAGAGAGATTGTCAATCAGCTGAAATACGAAATACTAGAGAGCACATTTTGCACACATAACATGGCTTATCATGTTGATTTCCCTGCTCAGGCCTCATTACCAGCCTTTTTCTACCATCAAATCTTTAAAAACTAGTGTTGTCAGATTGAAAACCTTGACCTTCTAAATGTGGAGAAAAAAATATAGACCTATGTTTATTTCAAGCATAAAAAATGAAATGCAAAGTGTCTAACCATGCTAGCAGCTTTTAGATGTCGCAGTAACCTGTGCACATTTGTGCTTTAAGCCGAATGCAAATGTCAGTAAGTTGACATGTTAACAGTGACAACTACAGCCCCTCTTCAAAAACAGCATTCATCCCATTTTACACAATGGGAGGCTGCGTACGAAAAATCACAAAAATCAATTAAACTGATTAAGAAAGATTTTTTCTTTTAAATTATTGCCATTTTGAATTTGATCCCAACAAAAACTTTACACAGCATCCCAACTTTATCTTGGACATAGTGTTCACTATATTAGTTTAGCATATTAGCACGCTAACATTTGCTAATTAGCACTAAAGACAATGATCTGAATGTTAATAGTTTGCAGGTGACAGGAAAAGTCCAGGTTATTTGTGTCACGTATTGCAATAAAACAGATACACAGCAGATCAGAGATCAACATATGACGCATTAAACATCATCACTACTCAAGCTTCTTCATAGACTGTCTACAGAATAGTCAGTGTTGTTACTGAGATAAAGTTGTTTCAAAACACACCTCTACCTTTATTTTTCTGCCTGAGTGACAGCTAAACCACATCTGTACAATGTTTCATAAGTTGGGGTAACTTGTAGTGAGCAGCAGAAAGTCAGGACCGGTTAGTTTTGTCTGTGTTTGCCTAGGGTGTCAGGGGCTTCAAGAACTGGCAGCACATCCCTTTCATCCATTACAGCAGCCAGTGTGAACGATGTGCCACATTTCTCCACATTGTGGATTCAGGAGAGGCTTCCTACATCCTTCACATACTGTACAGTCTCAGTGCAGTCGTGAAAACCCGAACAGCATTTCAGTAAATAGTGTGGATTCTATTCTGCTTACATTTCATATTTAATTACCCTTTAGAGGACATTTGCTGAACATACTTACAGTTTTTTCCTCTTCTCTACATTCACAGCTGTAAAAACTGGCATCAACAGGTTTCATGTTTTATTTTAGCTCCCCACTGACGGCCTCAGAGCACTGCAGCATTCAGGCTTAAATATCGTGCTCAAAGGTGAAAACACCTCAAATGCAGCTGTTGAGGTGTTTTCACCTTTCACCAACTGGTTGAACAAAATTGGAACAGTTATGCTGTGGTCACCTGTTTGTCTGACCCAGTGGTCTGCAATCATGAGATTAGTTCTTCCTCACTGAGTGAAGCTGCACCTGTCAGTGAAACCAGCTGCTGGTGACTTGGTCCAGGACGACAAACTGTTCAAACTAATCTCCCTGTAGCACGTGCTTGGACACCAGTTTGTCAGACTGTGAATCGCGTACTGCTGCATGTCTATGCTGCTCAACCCCCTTACAGGAAATCTACTAATCTAACTGTAACCAGCAATGACTGTTTTAAGACCCTAAGCTAAATTTGATCCCTCCTCCATACACACAGCACAGCTTCTGTGTTTCTTTCAGAAACTGTAAATTATTGTATTTTAGGGAGTTCTTATCTAAGTGAATATATTCAGCAAATATACTGTAAGTAATAGTAATAGTAATTGATGATATATTTGCTTGAATGATACAAAAAAAAAATCTTGAGGGTCCTTGGTAACTTTACTGCTTTACTTAGATATTCCTAGCTGTTACATTATACAGTGTACATTACACTGTATTCAATGTTAGGGGGAAATATGGATTTGACAGCTTTAGTTACCAGTTTGTACAGTTAGCATAGTTTTTAGCATGTAGCTCTGTAGTCAACAGAAAATGAAATACAGGGCTTTTTAATTTAATTTGTTTAACAGTAGTGTCATTGTCTTAAGCTAAAGGCATCCCACCAATGAATTTACAATCCTATGAACTACACAGGCATCGTTTGGCCTGCTGTCCAAACCTAGAAGCTGCTGCCCTCTACAGGTTTTTCTGCAGCAACAACACCACACACTTTGCACAGGAAAACATATCATATAGATATTATTATTATTATCAATTATTTTGGCTCAATTATTATTGAGGTATCATTATAAGGACAAATTCCACTTATCAACCAACATATACAAACTCTGCATATTTTATAAATACTGACCCCCTTTTAAATTAATAAAGTTTAGGAAATACATATACTATGGTTCTCACTACTTTTCATTTACATAACCTGCTGACTATGAGGTTCAAGTCCCAGTTTGAGTGTGCACTGAATTCCAGTCGTTTCTTATTAACAGTCATAACTTTTGTCAATATACAGTAGGACAAAGTGAATAAAATGATATTTGACTCTCCACATAGTAACAGCACAATAGTATAACTGTCTTACTTGTAATGTTACCAATAATAAGAAGAATATGCTTTATATTGTATTTTATGCACAGAAATTTTACATATTTAAAATATTCACAAATACAGTTCTTTTTCTGAGAGAGACTCTAGAATACAATTAAGAAAATAACAACTTTTCATAACAATCAGATAAGCGCATTTACCAGCTTTTCAGGAAGATGCCAAATACATAGTCTGTCATAATTATTTTTACATATGTTGTTGTGTTTTTTTCAATTGCTGGGCTGATTGGTTTGACTAATTTTTCTTCATAATGGAAACAAGGCTAACAGCCCTGCCAGTGGCAGCAAGGTTTAATAATCGATCATCTCCTTTGGTCATTCTTTCCCTTATCTCGTCTTCTTGTCTTTCTTCATCACATTTCCTTTGTTCACAAACAGTAAAGTAACATAAATACACCACTTCTGGGGATTTGCTGACTTCAGGAGCAGTTCAGATACACATACAGGCCTGCTGTATATTGTATGGCTGAATTGCATTTAGTGACATTGTCCACTAGGGTGAGCAAGTGCATTTTGTGTTCCTGTTCACTGCTCCGTTGGTGACTAGGTCCACTTGTCCGTCAGAGGCTTTCATGGAGGCTCAGCAGCATCTAATCACTGGTGTTGAAAATTTGATGCGGCGATATGGATTATTGAGTTTAATGTCTGCACAAACAAGATGAAAAGGAAAAATGGCACTGGGACCAGTACATCAGTGCAAACATGCTATTAAGGATCTTCATAGTCATGTTGTAAGACAGTTTGGTCACCATGAAACCTATGTAGAGGCGAAGAAAGAGGAAAAAGCCTTCGTTGTAAATGCAGAGCAGAGCTTTTTTACTGCCGATAGTAGTAAATCCTCAAGGCAGGAAAAGTGCAAGGGTATGCAGTAACAACAGACATTAGCTCTGTTACCAAGGCCCTGAAACAGGAACAATTAGACTGACTGCAACATGTCTATGTCAGATGTCTATACTGTACCATATAAATGGCTATTGAACAGTAGTTGTACCTCATGAGGACTGATTAATCTCTTTCCTCTCTCTGTCCCTATTCTGGAGCCTGGAGGAAACCTGCAGCTTCTCCTGCCTCTGCTCCTCCCTCAGCTTGTGTCCATACTTGATAATCATGCTTGTTTATGATTTTTCTCAATTTAGTTTTTCTGATTCACAGCCCAGAGCTTCACTGATATATAATAATTAATTGAGATAATTCTTACTTCATTGTCCACCATGGAGGCAACACAAGCGATGACTGGAAGGTGACTGAAAGTTCAATAAGTACTTATTTCACAGGCTTGGAGGATGCAGAGTTATCCCCTGTGGTATTCCATAGTTTCAGGGGAGTTTCTATTCATTATGTATGCACACAGAGTGATACCCATCATTAGTCAATACCAGTTCTGTCTCTAGGCTCCCCCTGGTAAGACTGAATGTGGTGTAAGATTAATTTGACCAATGAAATCAATACGCTTAATGTGTGATGCCTTTGCTATAGGAAACCTAAAATCTCAGCATTTGGTGACCAGACAGTTCTACCAAGGGTTCAATTTTAAAGCATCATATGCCAGTGTTTTCCTTGTTTCTCTGGTCTCTCAGTTTGTCCAAGGATAAGTCTGACTGAAAATGAACCTTACAAGACCTTTAAAAACTTCAGAGAATAAATATGAGACAACATAAGAAAGTGTTGATTGTACAAACTGATTGCAAGTGAATTACATTCTTCAGTCTGTATTTGTTCGCAAAGTGAACGCGTGGCATCCTTACAATAAAAGGCATAAATAGAAGCACATGAGGGGTACTTCTCTTGGACACTACAAAGGCTGGTTCAGACAAGAGGTCCATGATGTATTCCTGTGACTGAAGACCATAAGAAGGTAACTTCACACATTGCTTTGAAAGCTGTCCCCAAGAGAGAGCATACATGTAAGGGAGCAAGTGCACAAACACAACCACATGTACAATAGAGGATTCCTGCGGACCAGTTGTTTTGTTCAGCCAATTTGACAGCGTGGGCGTGTAGGCAGAGTACATTTCAAGTTGTCAAGAACTTCAGTCCTATTGTTAAGATTGTGTGGGATAAAGGCTGAACTGACATGACCAGTGAAGTTGAGGATAGCATAAAAGCATCCCATTTTTGCTGTAAAGGTTTGTTTGTGCTTGAGTCTCAATCGATATGTAAGCTGTCACTGAAAGTTCATCTAACCACAAGAAGCTGTTTCAGTCTGTTCCCCAGATTGATATACCAGGCTTAAGAGCTGCTGGTGCTGAATTGTGCTAGTTTGTGTAGCAAGATTATCCGATTATGGTTTTTATTATATTTGTTTTTGTTTAGATTTGCTTTTTTACAGTGGAGCTAAGTCAGGAAACTTGTGGTTATGAGTGAGGGGTTAAAAGTCCACAGCCAGACCTGAACAGTGTATGTTGTTGTTATACGGCATGTGGTGTAATGAAAGTGTCAGTGGCTGATTAAAACATCAGTAAAATCAGAGCAGAGAAGATCTGAGGTGGGATTCTATCAATCATCCACCTCCCTCTCTTAACTTACACATCGACATGAGTTAATGTGTCAATGAGTGAATTTTAGGGGCACTGGTTTTGATTTTGTCAGCTCTGGACAGACTCAAACTGAGCTGTCAGCTGTTTACCTCTGTTTCCAGTGTTTTATGCTACGCTAAGCATCTCCTTTTAATGTACTGAACACATACAGCGTGAGAGTGGTGTACAGTAGATCTAAATCTGGGCAAGAAAACAAAGTGCGTTTCTCAAAATGTCAAACCTATCGCAAAATGTTTTGAAGAGAAATTTTCAGCATTAGCAGGTGTGTTACTGGAAGACACAAATCAGCACCATTCAATAAGAGACTCAGCGTATGAATGACGCCATCCTTAGGATCACAGAAACACCATTATCACTCCACACTGACATCACTCAGCCCTCCACAACACAACACATCCCTCACACACACCACCGCTGCCTCCTGCTGCACATTCATTGTGTTCATTGGTCAGCCCATTGTCTGTGTGGGGGCACGGTGAACAATGTCGCCAATCTCTGTGCAAATCATGATCCAACACTGCTATTGTGACTCGTCTTTTTCCCACTTAACCAGACAAGATGGTGTTCCCGTGTGATGAGAGGAGGGGGGGTGGGGTCTGCTGTTCTGCCTGGCACTGGGTTGGAGGGCACAAAATATCAACCTGTGACTCCAGTACAGCCACTATGATGATCATGAGCAGACACAAGGACAGATGACATACACAGTGCCAGGATGTCAGCGTCATCATCACTTTTCTTTTGCCTACAGAGAAGAGTTTGATTCCTGAAAGCAGTGGGAGCAAATAAAATCTACTACTACTGGATTTATTTTTTCCTTGAGACCTGATTTTTTTTTTAAATCTCTTGTACACAATGAAACAACAAGACCAAAAAACTGTGGGATGTTTCAGTCTAACTACTGTTGCAGTTAAGTTTGTCTGAAGCGATGCACATGACTTGGCAGCGACACCTGACACTTAATTGACAAGTGAGTAACTGTTTTAACAGCATTTAAGGGGAAGCACAGGGTGTTTTTCTTGATAATACCAGGAACATAGCTACATAAGAAATGTATTTAAACATGCTTCTGTTGAGCACCTACATTTTGAATGTTTTAGTGTTGCATTATGTTCATCAACCCAAATTCTACACAATCCTGTAAGGTCACTGCCAGAGATGCAGACCTTCTACTACACCATGCGTCGCCCTCCAAGCTTCTACATGGATCCCACCTTGATGCAGCGACGTATCCTGGAAGACCAGGTGGAACTGTGGTGGTTCAGAGAGCCACGCCACTCTCTGGTGTGCTACTGCGCCTCAGTGTCACTGATACTGGGGCTGGGCCTTGGTGGTGTTGGGCTCCTCTCGACCACCACCAGCTTGTCTGGGGAGTGGCGCCTCGGGGTGGGAACCGCGCTCTGCCTCTTAGCCCTGGCTGTTCTGCTCAAGCAGCTCCTCAGCTCGGCCATCCAGGACATGAACTGTGTGCGCAGCCGGCGTCGGATCAACCAGCTGAAGAGTGGTGGGAAGGCTGACCCGGCACTGATCCTGGCTGTGGGACTGGCTGTGATGCTTTGTGGGACGGTGCTTCTCTGTGTGGCCACAATCAGCAGCCAAGGTCATGACAGCAGGGAAATGTTGGTATCTGGGCTGGTGCTGATAGCTGCTGGGGCAGGCATGGCTCTCGCTGTCATGGGCTACAGCTTTCTCATCTACCTTAAAAGAAGAAGGGAGCAGAGGAGGAGAATGATGATGAGAATGATCAGAGCGAGGAGGCTGGGAACTCAAGCTGCCTGGGTCTTCAGTGTCTCAGGAGGACAAATGAGCCAGACCAGGAGAGAGACCTCCTCTAGCAGGACCAGTCTGACCTGAATGGATTAAATTCAACTTCAAGAAAAGGAGAAAAGAGAGAAAAACTGTCTACCACTGAATATCATCAAAAGAATACCTGCACATCATTTTTACCAGAGGACTGTGAACAATGGCTCAGTAATATAATAAGCACATATTTCCCTGTCTGAATGCAGTACAGTAGAAAATAAACTCAGCAAATGAAACATCAGAATGAAAACATTGCTTTGCTGGATGTGTTTTGTGCTTTCTAAATAGTGATAGAATATTTTAGAATAAATGAATATGGAATTTCAATAAGAATCAATTTATTTGTGACGTGCATGTTACAGTAAAATTCTTTCAGACTTTCTGTCTTTCTACTTTTTCATGCATGAAAACTCTCTGTCTCACACACACATACTACAACAAAGATGATGGAGGGTCAAGTTGTTTCACGTCTTTGTTTTTGATTCACAGCCAAAACAAAAAAGGATAATTAACCAACTGCATAACTAGAATGTGAATATTTTACTTAAGTGACTGAGGTGCTTTTAGAGCTTCATAGCAGAATATGAACAGTGGACTATTTTGTGTTTTGCTGCAGCCTAACGTACAGGAAAGGAAAAAGTAGAGAATATCTGAAACACTTTGACTCAAAAGATCTTCCCTGGGAAACAGCAAAGGGCACATCAGCACATTGAACTCAACATTCAGTATAGACAGTATTATATTTGCCTTGCTCTTTGCTATTTGTATAGGGAAGACGCCAAAAATGTTGCTCTCAGTCCAAAAATGTTTTAGGGGCTGTAATCCAGTGCGCAGATAATCTCTACTTTTTCCTCCACAACTAAGATATTATTCTCCAATTAAAACAAGCAGTAACTTAAAAAAATCTATCCACTGCATTTTTGTTATTATTATAATTAAGGCATAGTTTTTGTTCATTTTGGACAGAAGTCCAGTCATTACTGTAATGTTTTAATTAACTGTGGCTCATCCAGTTTTCATATTTATAATACAACTGTGCACTTTCAGGAGTTCCCAAAGTAAGAGACAGGGCCCCTCCAAAGAGTCATAAAATTATATTCAAGGCTGCAAAATAATTAAATGAAACAGGAAAAAGAAAAGAAACTAAGCTCTTTTTTCATCCCTCCATCCATTGTCTTAACCACATTTCCTGTTAAGGGTTATGGGGATGCTGGAGCCTATTCCAGCTGCCACTGGGTGAGAGGCGGGGTCTGACATATAGAGACAGACAACAAGAGTCACCAGTTAACCCTGACACCTAACCCCTAACCTAACTGCATGTCTTTGGAACGTGAGAGGAAGACAGAGAACCAGAGAAAACCCACAGATGCAGGGACAACATGCAAACTCAAATTAGAAAGGCACCCAGCTGATGGATTTGAACCCAGATCCTTCTAGCTGTGAGATGACAGTGCTTTCTATAAATGTACCCTTTTTTCACTACAGCTTTACCTGTTCAGGCCTAAAACGAATTTTCAGTGGTGGAATCATTCACACGCTGTGATTATAGGTTGCAAACAGACGCTGCTTTTTTCTAATATGTCATAAGACAAAAAACTGTCAATCAAGATCTCTATCATTTCAATTTAGTTGTAAACCTTCTGCTTTTTGATAAAGTCTCCGATTGTCTAATCATGCTATTGAAAAATGAAGATCATCGTCGCTGTCGCTGTCTTCCTCCCACTCCTCCTCCTCTCTTTCTCTCTCTGTCCTCTCTGGCTCACTCGTCTGGATATAGTTATCCTCAATGAAGCCATCATCATCCTCATCCAGCCTACTGGCAGTCGCTCCAACCACTTCCATTCTGCCAGACACACTGTTAGGAAAGGACACCTCATCCTGGCCGTACTGGCTGACCCCGTCAGCCTCTTGGAGCAGGGAGTGTCTGTAGCTGGCCAGGAAGCGATGGAAGAGGCGAAACTTTACCACCATCACAATGAGGAGGGAGATGGTGAGGACGGTGCCCAGTCCTGCAGCCAGATAGGACCATTCCAGTGACTTTGGACTGTCATCTGGACTGAGTGCCCCTGGTGAAATAGCAAGAAAAACATTAGTGCTTTTGAAAAGCGTCCTGTAAATGAAATGCTATAAAGTTCCTCCAGTACACCTGGTCGTAAACAGGTAATAATAAAACACCCAGCAGAGTGTTTTATTACTTACTTCCAATTTCACTACTGTTACTGTTGCTGGGATCTTCCTCCACTAGAAGATGTCTCTGAGAGCCTTTGTTTTCTCCATTAGATGTGATAGCAGGATGTACTTCTATGATAAAAGCTCCACAAAGAAGAAATAATACCACAAATCTTCTGCAGCTCCACTGACCCATCCCTGTGCCCTGTGGTAAAACCAAAAGAAATAAAATCATCAACTGATTACATTTACTGAGGATCATAAAAAGTATGAAATTTGCTCTTGTGTTACTGTCCCACAACTGCTCTTTTGAAATGAAATGCTATCCAAAGAAGAACAAAGACATCTCTAAACAGATCATAACTATTGAATATTGTTTGACTGTCTGAAAGCTTGAACAGAACCAGACCGTGATTTTAATCTCCAGCCTCTTACTGCAGCCTCAATTTAGAACGTGATACTTTCCCACCTAGTATCAAACATATGTAAATATCAATGTTGTGTTAATACTGACATGTGAACCTACAGTATATTTTATGGCTGATGAGACATCCCGTGACATAAATCAAGGATGACTTACTTAATGCTATATATTTTATGGCAAGTCAACTATTAACTCATGTCTTGTGACTTTCAACAAACTAACTGGAACACTGGTTTATATTTTCTGAATGCAGGATGTTTAGATTTTACTGGACAGTTTTGAGACATATTATGATGTTTCATACAGAATACAATTTTGCTTTTACTACCCTTTTGTTGTCTATTTTGTATTTTATTGTCTTTAGATTGCACTGTATCACTTAAACTGTTTAACAAGAGCTGCGTGTGCCGAGGGCACTTTGACTCACTTGAAGGAACCAGGAATTGAACTGCCCACAGTGTGATTAGTGGATGACCTGCTCTACCTCCCGTTCCACAGACGACACTGATTTGAACAGTAATTACATAATGATGTTTTGGGAAAACAAACCCTTCTCCAGAGCAGAGATTTGCAGTGGTGGAATTTACCCGAACGCAATGACAGAAAGAACCTGCTTTTAATCCAATTAACCTTTTTGAATCATTATTGAAAATTCTATTTCTATTTTGTTATTATTGTCTTTCTTGCTGAATGAGATAAATAAAAAAACAAAATTTATCTAGTACAAGATTGTTTTTTTGTTCTTCTAAGCTAAGCTAACCCGTCAGGTTTTGAATAATGTTCATAATTGATTTATTGAACTGCATATTTATTATCTTTAAACATAACAAATATAAATACATGTTATAAGATTATAATCCTAAATTCAAAACAGCAGATGTATTCACTTTAGTTTAATAATCCACATGATAGTCAGCCCCTTATGTCATATGACTACAACAGGCCGTGACGCACATATTAACATATTAATACTGTAACAATACTGCTCATTTATCCAATCTACAAAAACAATTTGAAAACATTGTGACAAGTGATTTACCTGTGAAAAATAGGATAAATAATTGAGCAGGTGTTTTTGTCCTTGTCCTAAAAGTCCAACTGCTGGTTTCGTCTTCCTCTTCTTTCAGCTGCTGGAAAAATGAAGAGACTTGCTGGGCAAAGGTCGGATGGCATGCAATAATATCAGCCTTCCTTTACCCTGCCCTTAAGACGGAGAAGTTAATGAATAACTTTATTATATTTACTACTGGTCTCACGTCTCACCTTTTCAACCACAAGAAAAAAAAACATGTTATTTCATACAGACTTTGAAATAATTCCACAATTAACTTCAAAAAAGAGATGCCAGTAATTAATTATTGACTTTGTTCTGCTGTCACTAGAAGTAATTACAAATTCCTTCCCTGTTAACACAAACAAGCTGATTTAACTGAAAACATCTGAGGCATGTGAGTGTCATAAAAGTGTGAGGAATTGTTATTGTGAAATGAATGTGTTTGAATGAAGCTGACTCAGTTTATCCATTCAAATTCAATCAATCAAATATTTCAGTGTAATCATTTAGGAAGACATAAATAAATAATATAGGGCTAATAATGCTGACTGGTAGCAGAGAGAGCCCATGATGAAATGGACAATAACAAAATGTTGCATCTGAGGCCAGATAGTGGCACTGTAATCACATAATGTTAAACTAAAATACTCCACAGAGTCTACAAGCTGTATGCACAGTACAGGCATCAATTTACAGTTTGTGTGCAGATTTTAATGAAGATCCCTGAGAAGAATAACAGCTTTATACTACATCAGTGGATTCTCTCTTTTTTTTTTTGCCACTAACTAAATCATCAGGTGGTGAAAGGAAAGATTGAGCACAAGCACTAGAAGCACATGTCCTCACACATGGCACAGGTTCCTCCCTTTAAATCACCTTTAAGTGTGAAGTTTTTTCATCCAAAATGGATGCAGCTATATTTTTGTGTAGCTTCTTTCAAACTAGCTATTTTCCATTTGCATTTACTGCAGCTGAATTTTTTATCGAATCCATTCATTATAGCAAACACTCTTTAATGTGCCAGCTATTATGACACATTTGTCTGCTTTCTTGTGTGGATCCTATACATATATGTTCTTCACCCCTTTTCTCCGTCATCCGTAAACTTGCCCTTTTGTTCTGAAGGAAACAATCAAATCACATCTGTCTCCTAAAGAACAGTGTTAACAGCTGCTATTGTGCACAATCTAGTCAGACAAGCCTGATTCTACCATGCAACTGTGACAAAATGCACACAATCTGGTGCACACAATTTTCATTTAACACGTTAGCTTCTTTAATATCATAGACATGCCCACGTTGTTTATCACTCAATAGATGCTAATGGAGGTTCTACATGTCAAGTTGTTCTCTATTCCAGGAATACAATTGTCAGTGAGCAGATTAGTGTGCAGTTACACTGAGATCGATGATACCACCACAACAGCTTTTCTCATCATGATCATTGTCAGAGCAGGAACTGAGCAGAATACCATTGATATTTGTAAATCTATAATGCACTTAAACATCTCATCATGTGCTGTTGGTTTAATTTAGTTACGGATTCTTCATCTTCAACCCATAATTAGCTTATGACAAGATTGTTTCATGCTTATTTCAGTGATCAAAGCAGGTTGTAACTATCATCTCTTTTGTTGAATCTATCACATGCGATTCAGACTGAAAATCTGCAGAAAAAGATTAAGAACCAAAAGAACTGAAGATCAGAACTGTT
>JAUBNQ010000009.1:5935002-5945771 GCA_032353495.1 Ctenopoma kingsleyae
CATTAAAGTGGTATATAAAGTAGTATGTTTTAAATCATCATCAGTATGACTTGTGGCATATCATATTGTTGTCCTCTAGCTGTGCACCCATGCTTTAAATAATTGTGTTCCCACTTAATCATCATAACTGAGGAAAAGCATATTTTAAAACTGTGAATTAAGTCACAGTGATGATTGTACATCTCCTCGCCTCCACCCACACAGTTATCAATTATCCCTACTGTGCAAGGCTGCAGGGAGCTATAGCCAATCCCAAATGTGCAAGCTACACTCCTAGCTGAGTAAAAAAAGAAAAGTAGTGGCATTAATGTGTATAAATTATTCGTATTATAGCCCATATGATCATTAACCACCATACTCCACTGTATCATAGTTGCTTTGGGTGAACAAACAAGCTTACTTCTGTTTGTGAAGCTTTTTGGGCATTTATCCCATTCATTTTCATTTCCTTATCCTACCCTTCCTCTATAGTTGCATTTACCCTTGAGGCATTCAAATCCCTTTTGTTCATTTGAGATAGTATGAGTGGGCTTTTTAGAGCAGTTAATTAAGTGTACCACCTTCCTATTATCTGGGCAGGTTGTGGAGATTTTCATCAGCTATGACCAAGAGAAAGAGAGAGAAAAAACATATTGACTAAAGCTAGCTATTCATGAGGAACATTGCTGAGCTGAATACAGACGTAAGGTGTCATCTTGCATTTATTCCCACATTTTGAACCATTGCCCTCAACAAAATGAGGAGATGTACATGGAGGAAATCAAAACCTGTAAATACAGTATAAGAATTCAATTTTCATAGTTAGACTCTGCAAGTGACAAGGCCACTACAGTTTTTTGTCTTGTAGTGTATACTGTATGTAGTGAACATACTGAACCTGTAGAACATTATTCATTGAGTTTAATCAAAGTCACTGTGTGTCAGGTATAATATTAATCAGAATCAGAATCAGAAATACTTTATTAATCCCTGAGGAAATTATGAGGTCTCATTTACTCTTGACAGTAGGAAAGTAGAGAAGAGATATCAAGTTACAAAAAACAAATTACACTATAAAAGATACCAAATAATAAAGAAATTCCAAAAAAAATACACTATACATTACAGATGACACTATGTTATAATTGACATGAGACAGATAGACAGATAAGACAATAATACAATATTATGATATGACGACATGGGTTACTGCAGGCTGTATATGTAGTCAGCCTGTGAAGAGTTGCAGAGTGTAATGATTGTCTATTCAGATGGAGGAGTTGTACAGTGAGATGGCCACTGGAAGGAAAGATTTCCTGTGCCGTTCAGTGGTGCATTTTGGTGTTCTCAGTAAGAATATTTAGATATTTTTTCTTTGGAAATGCATATTTATGTATAATTTCTACAGTACAGCCATGTCATCCACTTAACACTTGTTAAATTTCTCTTCCCCAGCAACATGTTTCCAGCCAACCTTGTTCAGGCTACATTTCAACAGGTAGGCAAAGAGTTCCAGTATTTTGGAAGTGAGGTTCAAGAAAATAAGCATATCACTCTCTCACATCTGGATGTTATATGTAGCTACAAGCAGCAGCCAGATAGCTTATCTTGGTACAAAGGTGGGATATAGTTAGTCTGGCAGGGCCACATATGCTAATCTATGCAAATCATCCTTCAGCTGTAGCTTCACCTTTACCTTACAGATGAGAGAGGCATCAGTGTTGCTAATCTGTAATGTAAATCTTCACCTAAATGTTAACACCTCTGAATGTGTGAGCCCACGCATGTCAATATGGTGTGAGAATCAGCTGCTATATGCTGCTACGTCTCTGTTGGTGCCATGTTTACTATGATCATGTTGGGACCTTTGCCCTGTTTTGGTTTCAAGTATCGAACCCAGAGAGTCCCAGAACTCATCCCTAAACCAACAGTGGCTCAGCTCCTAGATGAGACAACGACACGGCGGGTCTACATCTACGGCATCCAGGATGACAACGGCACAGATGTCCAGAACTTCTCGCTGGATCTCACACCACCTCCTGACGTCATCATGAAGACGTCACCTGGTACCAGCGAAGGCATGAACGTCCTGGGAATTGTTATTTTCTCTGCAACCATGGGTAAGTGGTTGAGAATGAAAATGCACAATGCTCTGCTTATATGCATAACTGTATATCCAAAGTCTTGGCACGCACACATCTTGCAATTGCATTGGCAAAAAAACAAAAAATGCTCATACATTTATATAGTTTAATGGATCATTGTAGGTGTATACAGTAATTTAATGCATTTGTCATTTCATGAATGCATCACATGTTGTGTTTTTGTCTTCAATCCAGGAATAATGTTGGGCAGAATGGGACCTAATGGAAGTGCTTTGGTCAACTTCTGTCAGAGTTTAAATGAGGCAGTGTTGAAGATTGTTGCTATTGTCATATGGTAAGAGCTTGTACTTGGAAGTGAAAAGCCTCAAATTTAAACAGCAACATATGTGAGCAGTTTAGTTGATGTTGGTAATAACAATCAAACATTTACAGTAGCTGAAACAGGAGTAGGAATTTAGATTTTTTTAGCTTTACATTATGGATGGCAGCGTCAGTCTGTCGGTTAGTCCACTGAAATATCTCAACAATAATTGGATGGATTTCCTTGAAATGTAGCATTGACAATAATTGTCACCAAAGAATGCATACTACTGACACTGCTGATTCCTTGGGTTATCCTGTGACACAATTACAAGGTTGACATTTTTTGGTTTTTATTTAAATAACTATTGGATGCATTGACATTTTATCTAATCCCCACACCCAACCACCCTTCTACCCCTATGCTTCTCCAGGTATTTCCCCTTTGGTATAGTTTTCCTGGTTGCTGGTAAGATCTTGGAGATGGATGACCCTTCAGCCATGGGGAAGAAGCTGGGCTTTTATGCCATCACTGTGGTTATGGGCTTGGTGCTGCACGGTCTGTTCATCCTCCCAGCCATGTACTTCTTCATCACTAAGAAGAGCCCCATCGTTTACATCAGAGGCATTCTTCAGGCCCTGCTCATCTCTTTAGCCACCTCCTCCAGGTAAAAGTGGAACATCTGACTTTTGACCAGAACTTGAGCAATGTGCTCGTGATGATAAAAATAATAATATGGACCAAATATTTAAGCAGCACCTGTGCACAAGAGGGGGCTCACTTTAGGGTAGATACGGTAATATTTTCTCTCAGTGGTGCTAGTGCAAATTGATTGAGTAATGGACCACCTCATCACTTTTACACTGACTGTAATATTGCTCTTTTTTGTAATAACACTACACTTTGTAGCCCATCAAAGGAAAAAATTGTATGTAGTATGTGGCAGTGAGGGTTACTGCACATATTAAACTAATTGGTTTATGACTGAGGAGTAGAATAAAATGAAAAATGTTGAAGAAATCGGGTCTAATGGATTTTGCTCACATAATAAAAAAGATTAATAAAGCTGTTTTTTTGCAGCAACAGCATATTGAAAATGTTATATATACTGGTCCTAGACTGTAACCCTGTTTGGGATTCCAGTCTTTTCTCTATGTCAAGTAGCAAACTTGACATGCTGCAGGAATTGTGGCAAAACAGTATTTAAATTTGCATGACTGAAGTCACAAGCAGTGATGAAAAATGTCTTGGGTTGTGCTGTTGCTTGGTGATGATTCACCTCTTTTTTCTTAGTACTCAGGATCCAGGTGACTGCTACAAAAATAACAGTGGCTATGATTTCAATATTTTAAACTCCACCAGCAGAGAACAATGTTTGAACACAGCAACGGTTTTCATGAAACTTTCCTTGTTAACATAACGTAACAGCCCCAAGACTAGCAATCATTCCCCATCAACACATAAACAATGTCTGTTTACTTCTGTGTTTTCTGAATTGGAAATTTGAAAAAGTCACATACAAATGCAAACAACAGCATTATTTAATATCTAAATCCAAAATGACAAATGGACAAACAATTTTACATGGTTTTAGGGTATTTAAAGTATAAGGTCACTCATTTACTATTTTGAACACTTTCCATATAGAGACTCAGACTAATTACCTCTGCCCTCCATAATATCTGCCAATCTTGAACCTGGTTTACAGTATATAGAAAATTACTTTGGACTAATTTTGACTCTTTTTACATCATCAAAGCTTCAATAAAAGAAATTTGATGGTACCATTCAACTGACATATTTTTGTCCCTGAGGAGGCTCATTTTCTGTAATTATTCATCTTTTTCTGCAGCTCTGCCACTCTGCCTATCACCTTCAAGTGCCTCCTCGAGAACAACCATATTGACAGACGCATCATCCGCTTTGTGCTGCCTGTCGGGGCCACCATCAACATGGACGGCACCGCGCTCTATGAGGCCGTGGCAGCTATCTTCATCGCCCAAGTGAATAACTATGAGCTTGACTTTGGACAGATCATCACTATTAGGTAAGGCTGATAACTGTAGACCGTAGCAGGCTCATAAAAATGACCTTTTAATGAAAATTTCATCAACTATAATAAATGTCAGCCGGTGCATCGGGTCAAAAAAAATCAAGGCTGTTAGCACACTCAGATGAAATGCTCCCACTTCTCTATCAAATATCTGTGAAAAGTGAACTGCTATAGCAAAGTATTTATTTTACTGATTATGTTGGGTGAATAAATATATCTATGCCTTCACCAGAGAATACTTGTTTTTTTCTCATATGAAGGAACAACTGTGACTGTTATATAACAAATAACAGCATCACACCAAATGTTGGGGATATCACCTGTATACAATATGTTGTTTTATATGGAGAGCATAGCAGGACATATAATGTGTAATGCCGCTTTCAGCATCTCAATAACAATACCATCTGGACCAGGAGCTTTCACATTGTCCATTAACTTAATAATCTTGGAGATTTCATTGTAAGTGATATCACTATCCAAGGTTTTAACTTGATTAAAGGATATAGTATCATGAGCATTTAATTACTGTAAAATATTCTAATCACTTGTAATCTATAATACTGTGAAGCTGTGTATTAGGACATACGCTTTGATTTTCTTCTACAACTGCTGTGTGTTCATGCTATCCTGAAATATATGGCTCACGACATTTGAAATCTGCTGGTTTTTGTAATATTGCATAGATTTTTACATTTTCATCTCTCAGGAATATATATTATTACATTATTAGCTCTTTAGTATTGATCTGGTGCACTGTATTCAACAGATTCCTCAGCTGAACAATCTTTAGCTCACCACTGTGGTTGTTCTGCCTGTGTTATTAACACATATTTAAATGACTGTCATGGCTGTATTACCATTAGGATGATTATCCTACTGAGCAGCTGATCACGGTGCTGTTGGTAACTGATGCGATTAGCACCACTTGTCAGAATATTTCATGTCTCTCCTGTTCTTACAGAGGCGGTAGTCCTTCACACTGTCCATTAGATTAGAAAACTAGTTAAATACAATACTGTTTGCTAAATTTTCAGGGCAAGGTGATCACAAACGTTATATAAATCTGAAAAACAGACATAGTTTTTAAAAAATGGCTTTAGAGTACATCCTTCTTTCAGACTCATGAGAGCAATAGACATAACTGTGGTATTCGTATTTTCATCTAACTCAAGCAAGAATGTACATAGATAAGAGTATTTCTCCAAAATGTTGAGCTATTCCTTTGAAATAATTAACCATGAAGCCAAATTTTTATCTTACTAGTAATTGCAAATGAGAACTACACCTCCAGAGTATGACAACATTTTCAACAGGGTCAAATAATGATGCAGCAGGCATACTTGTGATATTTTGAGTGCAACATGTGAGTTAATCTAATGTCACACATTTAGTTTAATTCTGAATTAATAAAAAATATTATAGGATTTACTAGATACACGTATATGTAAATGTCACACAGATTAAGCCTCATATGAGCTTCTTAGTCTGATCTGATTTCTGTTAAATCAGTCTGGAAGCCACACAGAGTGACAGAGACCAAAACACTAACAGTCCTCACTCCTAACTGGACCACCACTCTGTCATTTTCAACCACAGGTGAAAAAGCCCACCCATGTTCAGAAAAAACATCCTCTCCCTCCTCTGATTTGATGAGTGGTCCTATTGTAATAACATTAAGAGCAGACCTCTCCTCAGGGCTGCAGTCTGTGCCCATTCCCTCATAATCCCTTGGCAGTAAAACCCATATGACCTGTATTACTCATCTCCCTTGTCACGCCAGAATTATAATAATTTTCCCTCTTTGCATCCTGTTCCCGTGCCGTTTGGCCGCTGACCACGGAGCTTCTCCATCTGCATGTTAACCCAGTCTCAACCCCAACCTCCCCAGCCCTGCAGAGGGACATTTGTCAGTTTGCACATGACAGTCCAAGGTCACAAACACAACAACAGCTCAGACAGTCCCTGAATCTCCCATTTCCCCTGTACATTGCTGGAAGAAGTATTCAGATCCATTACTTAAAGTTATTATTCTAGAACTGGGGGAAAAATTTGGAACAGGACTTTTATTTGTAAAATTTTGTCATTTATTGTAATTTCATAACCATGACTACCAGAGGTGATTAAGTACACAAACACAACACTCAAGTGAAAGCACTATAGTACAACCTCTAAAAGTACTTCACTAAGAAAACAGTGTACTGAGAATTTGATTCTGTTGATAACAGTTAATGTAGAAATCTAATCCAGATTTGTTTGAGAAATTCTCAAAGGTGAAAATTGTGACTAAAATGTGTTGTTACCTAGAGACTTGTGGAACAAAAACAGCAGTCGGTAAAGGTGGAGCTGATTTTAACCACCTTTCTCAAAATTGTACTTAAGTACAGTACTTGAGCAAATGTACTTAGTTACTTACCACCTCTGACGACTATCTGGGTTAAACCTGGGTTAGAACGTAGCAGAGCACAGCAGAGCAGGGAGTAGAGCTGGGCGGAGCAGAGTGTCATGCTGGCACTACCTTCATATGTATATTGTAGCTTTTAGCAAAATCCAGTGTCACCGTAAAAATGTAATGCAGAAACGTATTGGGAATGGTTGAAATGTTTTTTTCATATGCTGTAAATAAACGTAAGAAGTAAGTAAGAAACGTGCTACCTACAGCTGACTACCACTGAGCTTGACTTCTGAGGACGTTATTAGCTAAATGCACAACAGCTACAGGTTACATTAGACCCTTTTTAAAGTGATTGCTGGAGACATAGAAATCAGAAAGAGGCAGTGCTTTCAGTCAACTGACTTGTGCTATAGCTAACTGATAAATGGACTAGTGACAGCGTCAGTCGGGTTACAATTAACAGTCAGAAATGGGAAGCCTGTTTTTCTTTAATTGCCTTGAATCATGTGCTGCAGTTTTCCTCATTATTCCTTGTCATGCCCACAAAAACAATATACTAAATTTGAACTAAAGTTAAAAACAGTCCACAATCGCCACGTTACAGCAGTTAGTAGTACACAGAAACTGCAGGGACTGCAGCCAGGAACTCTTATTGTCATTAATCAAGTCAAGTTTTGTGCATTTAAAATATTAAATAGCAAAGTCAAAATAAATGTTGTGGAGCAGAAGGATAAAGTAGCATAAAAAAAATCTATTGGCCCTACATTCACTTTACTTAGCACTTTAATTTTGGAAAGATAATACAGAATACGGTTTTGTAACAGAAATGTTCTTGAACAGTATCAAACTAAATGCACTCTGCTCCTTTTCTCCCAGCATCACAGCGACTGCAGCCAGTATCGGTGCAGCTGGAATCCCACAGGCTGGACTCGTTACCATGGTGATTGTGTTGACCTCTGTGGGTCTTCCCACCGATGACATCACGCTCATCATTGCTGTGGATTGGGCTTTGTAAGTAAAGGTTCATCTTTCCATCATGAAGAGCTGAGCACAATTAAACCAATTTGGCAAATGGCCCTGGCATGGCACTAGCTGTCTTCTAGGAAATGTTTTTGTTCTTTCCTGGAAATTACATAAAAATGCAACAGAAAAATATACAAGAATACATACAGTATGTATCATATTTGATGTATATAGACTCTTATGAGCCTCTGTACTGGGCGTATTAGTGAACCAAATGACCTGCATCTCTATAAACTCTATGGACTGCAGCGACATACACTACCAGACACACAAACATTTGCACACACAAGGAAATTAACCTTGTTTTTGGAAGAAAGGCAGATTTTATGACATAGCATTAAAGCTGTTTTTTAAATATTTTCATAAAGATACAGAAGTCTATCAATAGCAAACATTAGTACAATTGCATGATGTGTTTGTTAATGCAAGTTTAATAACTTTCAAAGGATAAGTGATGATGTGAAAATACTTTTTCAATTATGGTAACAGAGCTGAATACATGTATTGTGTCATGAACAACATGGTAATTCCCATGTATGTTCAAACTTTTGAATGGCAGTGTACTATAGTATGCTTTTTACTGTAAACTATAAATAATACAGTATATCTGTTACCCAGACTTCACTGACACTGTCAATGCCTTTTGATTTCATCATCCAGGGATCGATTCAGAACCATGGTCAATGTGATGGGTGATGCCCTGGCCACAGGCATCATGGCTCATATCTGCAGAAAAGATTTTGTCAAAGAGGGGGAGCAGGTGAGAGTCTACAAGGCCAAATAAATGGTCTCTGCCAGCCATTCATCTATTGGCCTTTTAAGGTCGCCCTGACCAGTATCCACAAATACACTTTGTACATTTAGTTGAAAGACAGACTGTAGATAATTGCTAGTTTCTTTCTTTCTTTTTTTTAAATCTAATCTTCCCGTAGTTCTAGTGGAGCATTTATTAGACTGTAAAGCAGATTTAAAGAAACATTTTGACATGTTTTTAATGACTTGCTGAGAAATATTTTGAGCTGCTGATCTATGTTAATTACATCACAATTCAAGCTACATAGTTAATGCAAGAGAATAGTTCTATAAACAAACCACTTAAATACAAAAGAAATCATCTCGTTTCACTACATTAAGCTAAAGATTTCACGTATTTACTATCAATAAAGATCCAAAAGTTTTCTGTTTGTAGTTGGTGAGCATCAAAACAAGCATCAGGAAACTATATTTAATACTTTCTGTGACCATTTATAGCAAAGGGTTATACAGTTAGATGTTGCAGAACTTAGTTCATGTCTTTATGCACTCTGCCTGCATTGACGATTCCACACAAGCAGTATGTTATTATCCAACCTAGGATGTTAACTTTGTGTGTGCACTATGAATTTGCAATTTAAAAATTTGTCTTTGGGCCAAAGTCCTGGCACTCATGAGAATTTAAATACTGTAAGTGATTCAAGCACACTCTTTCTTCACATTCTTCTTTTTCATCATTCCACCCACCAGGTGCCTCTGATCTGCGAGACTAAACCAATGATAAGCATCCAGCAAATGATGACCTACCAGAATCAGAAGAATGGCTGTTACCAGCCGCCTCCACCGGGCAGCAAGCAAGACCACATCTCCCCAGATGTCGCTCGCCTGATCCAGCTTGAGGAAGGGATCCGGCCGATGGAGAAGAAAAAGCACGCTCACTCCTCGCACCACAGGGATAAGAGAGAGCACAGGGACAAGGACCACTGTTCCATTGATATGAATGGACTGGAGACAAATGTATAAATTCAGATGCTTTGACAACAGCTACAGGCACATTCACAGCTGCAGAGCTGGCAGGAGAGGAAGACGAGTGAAAGATTGAGAGACAAAGTTCACACACTTTTCCCCTCCAAGGAGCCTGGAGTGGATGAATGAAGACTTTTTTTTTTTACATAATCTGAGTAATGACCCACATTTGATTGTGTATGTTCGTGTGTGTACATATTTATCAGAGATGTATTTTTGGTACCAGCAACTTATCTGGTACCAGAATGCGCTGGTCTGGTCTGACATTTCAGGCTGGAGAACTGATCCTGTAACATCCTCCCAGATGTCAAAGGAGCAGGAATGGACACAGTAGCTAATATCAGATATAATTAATGGAACTTACCCCTGTATGGACTGCTGAAAAGAGAGAACATCCAATCATATTTCTTTTTATTCTTATTTGGTCTGGTATGTTTTTAGCACAATATTGATCTTTGGGCACTTTTTATATATTTTATTTCTATTTCTTTGTTTTTTTTTGGTGATGGTGTTCTCAAAAATAAAACTCAGACAAAATGCTGTTTGTGGCACTTTTCCATTATAGATTCAATGAGACAGTGGGACAAAACAAAATATCTTAGCTGTAACATAAAAATTCAGGCTGTAATCTTCACCATATGTATGGAAAGATGTGGCTCATATACAGGTGAGAAATGTCTCAGATCTGAGGTAAAGAATAGGATGACTTACAATTTCATAAATATTCTCAGCAGCACCCGTTCCTACACTTCTCTGCCTTCTTGTCCCGAGCCCAAAAGGGTACTCTGCCTCATACCTGGAAGTACTGTACAGTCACTGCCATAGTCAAGGCAAAATAATGGTGAAAATCACAGTGAAAATGAAGACAAGTGTTTGTCCTTGTGTTGAAGTCAAGTCTTTGGACCCCATCATATTCCCTGTTTGCCTTAAACAACCAAGGGAGAAGCATGCAGGATCAGTACGTTGTGCACACCAAACTGAGACAAAATAACACTCAGCAATCAAGGTCATACTCTGTTGAACTCTGTTCATATGTTTGTGATATATGCTGTACATGTATGTACAGTACTGTGCAAAAGTCTTAGGCCACCATTAGTTTTGGGAGTGCTATTATGATCATATATATTTATTTTT
>JAUBNQ010000009.1:5951544-5961575 GCA_032353495.1 Ctenopoma kingsleyae
GTAAGATAATCTCATCATGCTACATGCCCAATAAATGTATATTTACATTTAATAATATTACAATTAAATACAGAAATAGAAGAGAAAAAAGGCAGAAAAACACATAAAAGTAATGAAATATTTCCCCCGAGTAGGTCTGTAAATTTACTGAACACTGTTTATTGTAGCAAGTGGCAGTTACAGGATAATGGCACATTTTGCACCATGTGCTGTAAATATGTCAACAATAGACCAGACTGAGAGCAAGTGTGTCGTACCAGACCACTTAAGAATGTAATGGACTAACACTGTATTAATGTCTCATTAATTCAGCTTTTAATCTAGACAATGACTATTGTTTTGTTTTGTTGTAACTATTATTTCTTCTTTCAAAAGTTACTAATTTCTTATGTTTATCAGCCTATCAAATAAAATATAATACTATCATACCATAAAGGCAAAAAAGAGAAGAGACATATTAAAAACCTTTCTACACAAGTGAAAAAAAAATCTGAGAATTTCCCTGAATATTTCTGTCCATTTCCAGAACATTCAGTCTGATAGAGAGTCAGTGGTAACCTCAGAAATAATGGACTGGATCCAGCAAACACTACAGGAGAAATGACACTAATAGAAAACTGTCAGGTGGCTATTTTTGAGAGACGGTGTGTATGTTTGTTCATGTAACATTTGTGTGTGCAAAGACCACAATCAATTTATAAAAGCTGAATGCAACTCTTCTAGTAGGACGTCTGCCACTGGCATCATCAACAAAAGTCTATAACAAATGCTTAAAGCATGAAAAGCACAAAAATAGATGCTTTTAGAAACTATATGCATGTGTCGCTCTTAGCTGAATTATGAGAGGTTTTTTATTTCATGTTGTCTAATGAATAAGTGCAGCCTTTTAAAGGTTATTGTGATGAAGAGTATATATATATAAGCTATTAAAACTGCTGCTGCAAGTAGCTAAAACTGCAGCTGTTCAATATAAAACCAGACAGTGAAGCCAACCTGTAACATCTGAATCCCAAACACAATTGAATCAAAACACCGCATATTGAACAGCATATATTAGGACAGTAAAGTGCAAAATTAAAATAAAAAACACAATTTAAAGTCTAGTTTAAAAATCACGATGATGGCAGAAAAGCAGTAAATAAATATCAGACCTTACAGCTGAATTACCTCAGTTTAAACACATACCTGGGTCAGTGGTGACAGAACCTTTGCCATTTTTCACATCCACAACCCAGGTTCCCTCTTTCCCATCTGGTCCATCCTTCACTTTGAAAGCAAACACTCCACCGACCTTCTTGACAAGCTGCTCTCCTTCCTGCAGAGAGTCAAGATGGCTTTTGAGTTCCATTAAACAATGCTGTCACAACAGTTAAGAGTCTGACTTGGTTCAATTTAAATTAAAGACATTTGTGTGTGATTAAGGTCAGAACCTGCTAAGTTTATACCTAGAATTGAACAATTAAAACCATGATTTGATTATAGTGGCTACTTCATACTCAGTTCAATGCAGTTTATCATTTGCTTTCTTGAAAATATTGTCTCTAGAATTTCTGAACATGTCTTACACAGCATTGCTGGGACTTCTGGATGTGCTCTAAAAATGTAAAACACCTATTTTTCCTCATGCGGACCTCAATCAAGAAAAATTCACTCCAAAGAAGGAATGAAGAGAAATTGACTTCTCAGTCAGAAATTAATGATTTTATATGTTCTTATTTCATATACTGTAGCTGCAGGGGCAGATAGGTCTAATAAAAAGGTTCTTCTCAAGTTGTGATATGGCTAGCTACAGTGTGTTGTTTATGTTTATTATTGTAATTATTGATTAGTATTTTTATTATCTTGTCCACGTTTCCATAGCATGTGTAAATTGTACCTTGTTGATTCTGGTGTGAGCATTCTACATTCTGTTTAATGCCATTGTCCAATGTTGCTATTAGGTCGATGAATACCTTGTTAGTATCTTCCTCAAAATAAGCAAACCTCCTCCCTGAAGGTTTCTCGTTTTAAAGGAAAGAAAATACACTTTGGTACTTTTCACTGAGAAGGAACTAATGAAGAGTCACCTATGGCACACATCCAACCATCAATCAAACTGAAATGTCCTTCAGCTATTGAGAGCAACAGATTGAAACAATCCACCAGTGCATAGTGCAGTGTTATTGTTTCCTATTACATTGGGAAGCGCAAGCAAGAAAAGAAAGCTTCCATTCAGTAGTGAGTAGAATCCAAATCAATAAGAATATATAGCCTCCACATATATAATCCTAGCATCTGAGGTTTCAAAGCATTTCAGCATCATTTATGTAAAACGTCTCCTCTGGACTCTGAAGGGCTGAAAATGAGATGAGGAACTATAACCTGAGGCATCACCCACTATCAGGTGCAGGATATATTGGACACAGGCAGCGTGTTTTCTGGTATGATAACAACACACATTAAGCCACATGATTATTAGTCATTTGTTTAAGAGTGGTCTACAGACAAAGTTTGTTGTTGACATTTTTTATTATTTAACAGGACCTTCTATACCTATACCATTATAGAATGACTGATTGGAAGCTTTGACAGTCAGAATCACTTTACTATCACTAGTAAACTTTTATTGTTTATTTTAGCAAGTCTGATGGGACTTCTTCCTCTGGTAGAGGGTTTATGAAACAACTTCCCAGCAGCTGCTTCAAAGCCCTGCAATTCTATTGAATGTGGCTGTTGAGAGTTTGCAGCGCATTCTCACTGTAAGGCCAGGACCAGGCTTGGGACAAAGAAGAAGGCCATAAGGATCATCATCATCATCCTGCTGAGAAACCTTCTAGATAGCTTCAGTTAAATAGGGCAGACTCATGGCTGGTTGCTTCTGGGGTCCAAGCTGATGTTGAAAGATGCAGACCCCGAGGACTTCTGGAACATCACTGATGATGTGCCCCAGTGCATTGAAGGAATGCATAATTTAATGGTAAGAAGGAAACAGTGTGGGTTTCACTGCACCTGCAGTACTAAAACTCTCAACACACATACGGTTCAGTAGGTGGTAACAGCAAGTAAAGACCACAAATTTCCCACAGCCTTAAAAAAAAAACACTTATTAATTCAGTGTTAGGTTACATTTTCCTGAATGATGAATGAACAGAAGAGAAGAGAGGGGAAAAAGAAAGAAAGATCAGATGTTTTCAGTTAAATGAAAACATAATAGTTCCATAAGGTCAACAGAAAATGCAGCAGCTAGACTCTGTGAGGGAGACTTTTGTATACCTTTTGTAGATGTTTTTCGATCTCTTTGAAGACAGGGTAAGATTTAAACCCCTCCTGACCGTTGCCTGAGCTGGTCAGGACTGCACTTATTCCAGACCTGTGAGAAACCGAGAAAACAGTTTGATACAAAGTGAATGTGAGAAAAGTCTTGAGTAAAGACTTTGATTCAGTTTTAGCCTCTCAGTATTTCAGTCTACAGTAAATGTCCTGAGGATTAACTAATTAGTTTAAGTTAAAAAATGAAATGAATATAATAAAATATAGTTCTATAAGTGATGAAAGTGAAATGATACATAACAACACTGGTATTAGTACAAAAGAAAATTCTCTTCATCACTGAAACATATCTTCGAGGCCTTATTCTTCTGGTGTATCGTCTACAGCCATAACTAATAAAACTGGTAACTTCTTATTTACCTGCTCTGCTGTGGGAAACTCATCCTGTAGAGAGTGACCACCACAGCTCCTCCTAAGCCAATGTTGTGCTGCAAGGCTACTTTTGCCCCTGGAACCTGCCTCCTGCCAGCCTGTCCACGGAGCTGCCAGCACAGCTCTGCACACTGGGCCAGACCTGAGGGACAACAAGGAGGGGGGAGAAGGACAGACGGTGAGGGCAACGTGAGTCATTAACGGGGATGTGGTGTACTGGTGTGAGGGCTGGACTATATTAATACTAATGAGGCAGAAAAAAGTATCATCACCATCATCATTACACAGAATAAATTTGAAAGCGAAAATAACTAGAGCAAGTGAAGATGCACAGTTGTTCACAGTTGTGAGGTACATAAAGGTCTACCATTTTAGGCTCTTTTATTATAATACGTGGACTGATTCAGACTAAAATGCACTTCCAGTAAAAAACATTTTGTGACATGCACAGGTCTGGTAAGTACTACTATAAAAAGCAGGCAGGATGCATTAGTGGAAGATTTACTTTTAAGGTTTCTTATTTCCTAAATCACATAGTTCTCCCCAGACTCATTGAACCTGCATTAGCTGATTATCTGGAGAAGTTTGAAACACAACATTTCATCATCTTTTAAGATGATGTAGTGAACACATCAAGCAGATACAAAGAAATACACACATTCTGGACTTTATCTGGAATTAATTTGTTCTATTGTGCTTGTGTGAAGACAAATGCTTTTACAAACTATTAAACCAGAAGAAGAGCTTATATGCATAGCACTATTTTTTACAAAATAACTTCACTGATTCATTCAATCATGTGACGTGTCCTAGATGTTACTCGGTCAGTGACAAGATGCTCACCCTAAAATAAATTTGAAGACCAATACATACAGTATGCCTCTGAAAGTGTTGGAAAGAAAACACTAGTTTATTTTTTACTAATCTTACTAATTAAGTTTTTGCTGGACACCAAAGACCTCTAGGTTTAAGATACAAAGATATATATATATATATATATATATATATATATATCTGTTCAGAATTTCAGCTTTTATTTAATGCCATGTACACCTCGATATGTTACACAAAAGAAAAGATAGCAGAAAGTAGATTGCAGAAAAAACACAGATGAGCACAAATGTTCTGCAATAAAATTTTATGGGCTCACGAGACCAAAATTAACTTCTACCAAACTGATGTGAAGGTCAAAGTGTGGAGGAGGAAATGAGCTCCTCATGAGCCAAACAATACAAGTTCATCTATGAAGCATAGTGAAGGCAGTATCATGGCTCCTATTAGTCGGAGCTTTATCATGCAACAAGACAACGATCGAAAACATAATGACAACTCAACAAAGCGCTTCAGTAGAGGGAAAAAGTGGAAGGTTTTATAATGACAAAATCAATCTCCAGACTTTTACCCAAGTGACCATGTATTTAACCTACTGAAGAGGAGACTGTATGGAGAAAACCCACAAACAAATAGCATCCAAAAGTTAATTCGTGAGTGCCCAGGTGTACCCAGCTGAAATTCTGAACTTTTGTCCATCTCCACCTTTTGATCTTAAGCACAAATGTCTCTGGTGAACAGTAAAAACAATTAACCCTGTCATTCCAATACTTTCAGAGGGGACTCTATTTGTTTATGCAAGTACTTTGCCAAGAGTTGCAACAATTTCTAAATATCTACAAAGAGGCTACAGTAATCTATAGAGAAAACGTAGTTCAGGCAGATATGCAGTTAATATATCTGATTAATAAAAATGGACATTATCGTTTAGAGAAAAAAAAGAACACCAACACTGTAGTGTGTAGCTACAATTGCATTATATGTCTCAGTCTCCAGGTGAAGCCACTAGAGCATTCTGCAAGTTTAAAACACAATATCCTTACTGAGAGGGGTGACAAGTTGACTCCTAATCTGAGAACTCACTCTCTAATCTGGTAAGGGTCAGCTCCTGTGCTAGAGTTATAGCTAAGCAATTCAGCCCATCTGCTTAATGAGCTTCAGCATCTCTGCATTATCACAATGAGCTAAAAGACTTAAAGGGGTAAAGTCCTCTTCATGGTGCGTCTTCCACATTCTGTGCCACTCTCCTAATCTTCAACATGGTGACTTGTTTGTGTGAAACTATTTTGTCTAAATGCCAATAAGAAAATTTACTGTGTAGTCCAGCAGGCAACTTATCAAAATATGAGCCTCAGGGAAGCAGCTCAGACAGAATTTATACAAATCAGAAGGAAGGTTCAGACTGACACAATTTTTTCAATAACCAGCCATCATACTTCTAAAGAAAGTGGATTCAAAATGCTCTTTTATGGTGGCACAGAATGATCACAAGCCTCTTAAGTCTTTTCATTTACGCACGTTGTAATTGACCACATGCGTCTAGTTGGGCATGGGTGAGGCTTCAAGGTCGCTAGATGTCATGTAAGCATGTAAAACCTGAATCCTCCTGCGACACGAGGGGGTCCCTGTACGGCTCATCATTTGGCCATCAATATCTCTACTCACAGTGCTCCCAAGGGAGGAGTTCTGGGTTTTGCAAGTAAGATTAGGAGCAACACCTTGGATCAGACAGAGCTTAGTTGACTGGGTCACTCACATACTGAGTGAGTGACCCAAGAAACTGAGGGAGTATCTCAAGACTGAAAGGGGACTTCATTGCAAAAATAATGAGGCAGAGGGAGTGATGGTCATTTATAATGGTTACATAAGGATATTGGTTATGAAGAAATAACAACAGAGAGGAGCAAGAGAGAGAAAAATAAACACAGTCAAGATGATTTAAGTCATTAAATTATCATTAGTTGGTGCGTGTATGTTCGATTGGACTCAAACCTAAGCAGCTGTGACCAAGAATATAAAAAAGAACATAAAGGCCACTGTTGCAGAGGTGAGGTGAGTCAGCTGCCCTGTTTGCTCAGTCTCATCCCTCAGTTTAACATGTGAAGAGATTACAGGAGAGGCTTGCCAAAGCCACAGCCGGCTGCCCTCTCACATGCAGGTTTGGGATCACTTTCACCCAGTGGCCATCAATATGCAACACATGCCACCTAGTGGTCAGTGGTGGAATTGTTTGAAGCTACCAGGGCTCCCCTCACAAGAAACATGAGCACGTAATTGTTTATTTCTTCCTCTAGACTGATTCAATCTTAGCTACTCCAAAAAGTAAACATTAACTGCAAATGTTTTTTAACCCTGATCTGGAATTTCACAACCCCACACACTGGATTGTGTACTGTGCAATTTGTCCTGCAGTGTATGACAAATGTTTTTCAGTGAGTTAGAAAGTTAGAAGCTCAGCGTACCTGTAGCACCCAGAGGATGCCCTTTAGAGATGAGTCCACCACTAGGGTTGACCACAAACTTGCCTCCATATGTGTTGTCCCCTCTGTCAATCAGCTCTCCAGCTTTTCCTAAAGTGTATTTGAAACACACCAGATCACAAAACAATAAATAGTAATAAGACCTACAGAATCATGACATGATATTGATAAAACATATTTACTGAGCCTGTCATTAATCACTGTAAAAGAAACAAAATGTGCACCACAGAAAGAGATCAAGAATACTGTTAAAAATGAGCACAGCAATATTTCACCGATGCGCTGCGACATCAGCCCTGAGAAATTTCTGTACATCCACAAAAAAAACTCTGTTAACATGCAGTAGTATCTTTTATGTAAGATGTGATTTACAGGTTTGAATATCAAACTATGACACGTGAAGACATTAAGAAACATTAATTAACTTAAATAACACAAGAGTTCCAACAAATAAATAAAAAAAGACATTTCTAATTCTGGCCCAATCTTATCTGTCTGTTCTCCCAAAAAATAGAATTTATTGGTTAAATTAAAGTGGAGGGAAGATGGGGGGAAACCTATTATTTCATGCTCTAATCCTCCAGGAGGCCATAACAGATATGGTTTCCTGAGCTGCAGTCTTACCCTCTGGACACAGTCCCAGAGCCTCATACGTGATGAGCTCATTGGCTGAGAAGCAATCATGCAGCTCGATAACATCAACATCACTGGGCTTCAGACCTGCAGCCTTGTAACACTTTTTAGCTGCCGACCGAGACATGTCATATCCCACCTTAGAAAAAAACAAAACACAGAGGTGTGTATAGGAAATAACATAAAGAAACTAATTCAGTATAACTTACAATGATCATCTCCTGTGTAAACACACATCAAAAACACTTAAGACATTCCAAAGCAGAACTGTAACTACTAACTTTTTGATAAGACTTCACTTAATAATTAACCGTGTACATATATATGTATCTTTCTAATACAGGCTTGATCCATGGATGTCCAACTGTCCATGTGAGTATTACAAAAAGAGTATGAGTGTTGTGAACTTCTGGCTACTCAGTGAACAAATCCCACATTTATTACCATTTTAATGCAGCTGTTTTCTTCAAACGTGGAAGCAAGGTCGGTCACCATCTCCTGGGCCACAATCTCCACTGCCTGGTTCTCCAGCCCATGTTTCCTGACAAACGCCTCGCTGGCCAAAACTGCTGCTCCAGCACCGTCCGATGTGGGGCTGATGACGGAAGACACAACTTAGGGACCAGAAATCATGGTTGATGTATGAACTGAGGCACTGAATCAACACTTGAATAAAATGAAATGGTAAATGTAGGGTTACATTTGTGTATCCACTTAATACACAGCTTCTCTCTTTAATACAAACTATAAATCTGCGAGGCTCTTACCAACACTGAAGTAGAGTAAGGAAGTCAAACACCTTCCGGGAGTTCATCACCTGCTCCAAAGTGTACTCATCCTGAAACTGGGAATACCTGCATATACACACACATATAGACACACTAACTTTTTAACAAGCTAGAAATTTAGGAGCAATCGTCCATCTTTATAAACTGTGACTTACGGATTATTGGTGGAATGCTTGTGGTTTTTCCAGGCAATTTTAGCAAAGTGCTCTGGTTTTGTGCCTTGAAAAAATTAAAACGTTGACACAAACATCTATACAATATAATAATATCATGAACAAAATGCATGATACAACCATAACTCTCATATTTTTGACATTTACCATATTTCTCCATGTGCTCTCGGCCAGCATTGCCAAACATCTGTGGTGCTGCTGGAGCTGCCACCATCCCGTAGCGATTGATCATCACTTCCATGTGCTTGTCCATGGGATTGGTCCTGTCCATATACTGAAAATTTAATATGAATATTACATCTTACATAGATTACATATAGTGTGACAATGCAGTTTGATGAATCAGCTTTTATAGACACAAACATGCTGGGATTCCCAAAATGTTCAGCAATTCACAAACAGAATTGTTTCAGAAAACAAATACAACATAAACAGTGGGACTGATGTCATTAGTCATAACAGTCTGTAGTGTCACATAATATATGATAATCTGTGGGCTACAAGCAATAATTAAACAAAAAATAATAATTTTGACTGACTGCTCAGCCTATTAGCACAACTCTTTATTCTGCCCAACACTCTGAAACAGGAATTCCTTCAACAGCAATTATCAGCTAATGAAAAATTATTTTAAAAAGCCGAGGCTCATTATTTCTTAATTTCTAGGCTGCAGCCACATTAATCTGTTGTGTCTGCTGTGATCATTTTAAATCTATTTTAATCAGATGTACCCATCTGTTTTACAGGGGAAGAGGATGAATATAGAGCTGATTTGACATTATTTCTATTTAGCAAGATCAACTGTTCTGATTATAGAAATGACATAAGTAGACACAATAACAACACACTTTATATTGTGAAGTATTAATTTTTATGTATCCACCTTCTATAAATCCAGCACAACATCTAAGCTGCTTTATCACTACAAGACCAAGTACTGACCCATAAACTGGAGCTTCTCATAACCTGGACTTGTTTTGCTTTCTCTCTGTATTTTACAAACCGGGAAAGATCTTTGGATGGATATTTTTTAAAAACATTACAGCATGACAGATGTCATTATCTACGAGAACACAGAACCACGTGTTCTGTGGTGTTCTTCTGTTCAAAGTACTCACAGTGCCAAATTGTTTCCATTTATAGATAATATAATTGGGGGATGAATATCTAAATTCTTTGAGATTACTCCGTAGCTCTTTCCAGCTACACGCAAGTCAACAACTTTTTGAACTTTTGAGTTTCTTTATGATTTTGGTGAAGATCAGATCAGATTTCATGACCAATTTATGCAGTAAACCAGGAAAATGAATCACTTAAAACAGTGGAAACAAAAGCAGAATAGAGGACTAAGTTCTAGCAGTGGGAAACAGATACCTTTGAGGACAAGGAGCCCCTCTCCATCTTTTCAAACCCAAGGGCAAGCACACAGTCAGCAACCCCTGCAA
>JAUBNQ010000009.1:5990119-6007253 GCA_032353495.1 Ctenopoma kingsleyae
GAGGGGGGGGGGAAGCAGAGGGAAGGTGCAGAGGAGGCTGGGGGGAAGCAGAGCGACGGTGCAGAGGAGGCTGGGGGGAAGCAGCGCGACGGTGCAGAAAAGAATGGTGATGTAGTTAAGGCAGATGAAGAGGGAAAGGGTAAGGTTAATGACAGATCAGAAAATGAAGACAAGGATGCAGAGAAGGAAGAATCATCAGCAGACAAGCCAGAGGAAGCTGAAGGTGACTTTTTCTCCTCCGTTAGTCAGTTTTCACTATTAAGATTGATTTTTTTTTTTTCCAGAATAAATTTTGTGACTTTTTGTGATTAGTGCTGTTAGTCTCAAACTAGACTATTAAGTGACAGATTTCTTCTAGATTACTAAAATAACTAAATATCTGCAAAGATGTTTCAGTCCTGACAGTCTAAATATCTGACAGATAATCGTCTGCCTTGAGTTTCTATTGATTAAGAGTTTCATCAGCAAACACATGACTGCATTTCAATATAATTTTAACCCATGTCATTTGAAATATTTGACTCATGGAGGTTACTCTTGAACACACCGTCTCCTGTGTAGCTTTTTAACAACAAGTTACTAGAAACTGAGAACAATAACATGTTGTTCTGAATCTGATCTGATCACAGGATGTGAATATTGGCAACTTCAAGCACACAAGTTATTTTGAATGCTGCTAGAAAAGTTAAAAACTGTCTTCAGTCTTGTCTCTGCCCTCTGCTGCTGCTGTCTGTTGTCTGTTTTCCAGAAGCAACTTGAACAAGCCTAATGTCACACTGATGGTTGGAATGGCATGTTGCCCAATAAACACTCTTCCTTTTCAGATGAAGAGGGGGTGGAGGAGGGCGAAGAAGATGGTGATGATGCAGAAATGGAGACAGAAGAGCAAGGCACAGGAGATGGCACTGCTGAGAAGGTGCGTGAGCACACAGCTAACATGCACATTAAGAGGACCTGACAGAACATGTGGTTTAGTTGTGACGTTCTTTTTCAGGATAGTGACGATGAGGAGGTGGGGAACCTGCAGCTGGCCTGGGAGATGCTGGAAGTGGCCAAGGTCATCTACAAAAGGTAATGGACAAAGAGGCTTTGTAATTAAACATGACTTATGATATGAATTTGTTTGTCACTGTTTTCATTTATTATTTTTTGAATAAGGAAAGAAACTAAGGATGACCAGCTGATGGCAGCTCAGGCCCACCTGAAACTGGGTGAAGTTTCTGCTGAATCAGGTGCTTCACAAGTCGATCAACTCTTCTCTTTTACGTAGTTAGGGTTAGAGAAATGGTGAAATGGTTTTTCACTTTTCTGTAATTTTATAGACCAGATGAATAATTTCTTCTGAAAATGATTCAAATTTGACAAAAGAATAAATTGACTAAATTGGGTCCAAATAAGAAAAAAAGAAAACCTAATTTTATTCTATACCTAGAAAGTCCTGTTTATTTTCCTTAATAGCAGTAGATGACTTGATGCTGATGCTGCATTTTCTCAGGAAATTACACACAGGCGTTGGAGGATTTCCAGGAGTGTCTAAAGCTGCAGCAGAAGCACTTGGACTCGGACAGCCGCCTGCTTGCTGAGACTCACTACCAGCTTGGCCTGACCTACAGCTTGAACCTTGAATACCACAAGGCCATTCAGGAGCTGAACAACTCCATCTCAGTAATAAAAAGCAGGCTGGGTAAGCAATGGTGGCTGCAGCACTGATCACATTTAGGTCATTTTATCAGCCACATTTTCGAAGTAGCAACAGATGGTATGATCAGTGTCGGAGTCTGAGCTGTCACTAACACATCCACTTATCTGTCAGACAAACTGCAGGAGCTGCTAGACAAGGCCAACGGCCCAGATGCTCTGCCTGATGAGAGGAAGGAGATGGATGAGCTTAAGGCTCTGCTGCCAGAGATCCAGGAGAAGGTGGAGGATGCCACAGAGGGACTCAAAACTGCAAGCACTGCTGCTGAGACTGTGAAGGGTTTACTGGTGAGTTGGGGATGGGGCAGCTTTCTTCAAACTAAACACACATGGTTTGTGATGCCACCATTCCTACATAACAGAGCTTGACATAAAGCCATTGGTTTGGTTCAGATTTGATTTCATGAAACTTGAAATTCATATTTGTCTAAACCAAACTGCATTTCCTCTGATTAACAGCTGAAATGTGACTTTGGACAGAAGGTAAATTATGTATAAACATTTAATTTAACCTTCATGTACTGGCCAGGATGGAGGCTCCACTTCCTCTGGATTCGCTGGTTCATCTGTACAGAACGGTGGCTCATCCAGTTCAAACGTGAGTTGCACTTTCTCATGACATGCATACTAAACAAGAATGACAGACGATGTTTTTCAATGTTGCTGAGTCATGGTTTCTATTTACATCCAGACTAACGGCACTACAACCAACGGACACGCCTCCACAGCTCCTGTCTCTGACATCTCCCACTTGGTTAGGAAGAAGGTGAGGGGAGCAGCATGTTAGTGATGCGGTTTTGATTAGTTTAAAATTGACATATCCCATTTGGTTGAACCTGTGTGGTGTTTCAGAGGAAACCTGAAGAGAGTCCAGTGAAGGAGGGCGTGGTGAAGAAGGTGAAGCAAGATGACACTCAGACAGATGGAGTGCAGGAGCCTCACACTAACGGCATGGACAAAGCCAACAGTGATACTAGAAGTATGGAAGTTGAGAGGTGTGTGTGTGTTTGCTACCTACACAAAACTATTCACCTTGAACCATTTCTAATTAAGAATAAGCAGAGTTGGATCATATCTGACATGTTAAGTGAAGTTTCTGCTGCTGTGGGTCTAACTGAAGTCCTCTCTTTTTCAGTCAGTGAAGCCAGAAACTGTTTCCAGGAGGGGATTCACCAACATGCCTAACTCCTTACTGTTGCTACACTTGTTTGTTGTTGTAAATATGTCTTTTTCTACACTTCAGTGTTTGTTCCTATGTAACCTATACAGTTCAATAAAGTGTTATTTGATAGACATGTGTTTGATTAATTATGCCAGTGCTGGAAAAGGGAAGTGATTCATGGTCACATGACTTTGTTGGGTTGTTTGTAGTTTCATTATGAATTTGTCTGTGAAATACTCAGTGGCTGCAAGGAAGTGGTATATCCCAGGGACTAATATTTGAGCAGACAGACTAAATGTTCGTTCTCACCATGTACCCTCATGATCACGCTGTGTCCCAACCTGTATTATCCACCTTCAGTGTGCATGGAGTTTGAAGAGGGAGAAGAATAAAACACCTTTTGAAGATCATTGTCCTAATACTAACTGAAACAGAACCCTTTTTTTAAAATGCACAAATTAAACATTAACTGGGTGAATCATTTAAAGAAGCTAACGACTTGGCATGCTGGCCTAACTGGTGCACTTATTACAGGTACAAGCTTTTTCATGTATAGAACTGACCCATTAATGGGTTTATTCTTCCAAATTAATATATTTTGAGAATCACAGCTGTGATCAATGTATGTCAATAAGACTGTTTACTTATAGCAGCATTGGAACCAACACAACAGGAAGCAGCCTGCCTTAGATAAGCTATTTGATTACAACTTTTACTGCTAGGATAAAACCAGAATGTCTGATTTATAACTTGATTTTTTACATTTGCTGACAAACTTGGATACATTCCTAACTATATCTGGGCAACCCGAAAGCCAGTCAATAATTCAAACATAAGACATTAGTGAGTAGAGGGTTAAGAGTTGTAATGGTTCTACTTGTAATATTCCTCTTACTACTATGACTGACACTAGTTGAAAAGTTCAGATATGTACGACTGAAGAAACTACTTGGATGAGTAGTGAACCATTTCAACCTAAAAAGAAGTCCAGTTGCCATGACTTAACTCCAGATAAATTCACCTGACTGAGAATCTTCAGACACATGTACAAACTGTAATACTGGTAATAGATTCTACAACTTAAACAGACCCTTTTCATTGAAGACATTTTAACATGTCACAGGGTCCTGATACAGTATGATCCACTGCATGCTAACTCGCTGTGATCACTTACGGAGACACATAAATACAACAGTCATTGTTAATGTTATTAGTAACATCTGAACTTTTCCTGCTGTGAAAAGGGTCAGCAAACACGTCTACACATATTTTTGAAAGAAAACTATGAAAATACGCAGCTGCTCTTGTACAACTACCATCACATCTGCAGATATATTTATGATCACCATGAAAAGGACGTGTAATTCTGGGTTTCTTTCAGAATTTGCTCCAGTACTACACTGAAAAACAATTCCAAAAAAAAAAAAAAAAAAAATATCTTGACAATGTAAACACATCCTCTTTAGCTCTAGTTGTGTTGCTGTTAAAATGAAAAACATTTTTATTATTTCCAGCACAAATGAATATTTTTAGTGGAAGAAGCTGCTCTAGTTGTTCTTGGCACAGGAAGACATGGAGCTGCTGTACAGCTGCCCAGTGAGAATGAATTCATCACTCTGCCACTCAGGCTCATAAGATGCAAGGATTTACACTTCACGTAACTGCTTTACATGTAAACCCAAAACATCACAGTAGCCAGATTCATATTGAAACATATCAGCTTGTCAGGAACCAATTTTATTAATATCATTAATAATGTGTCATCAGCATCATCAATGAAATGAGTTAGTCTGTTTAAAGCAGAATCAAGTGTGCATTCATTGCCCTTCTTTTCTTGATGAACACTTCAGTTCCACAAAGCGAGGAAGAAAAAGGAGGAAGGGGAGGAGAGAGGGGTCAAAGAGGGATGGCTGCAGTGAAGGAGGACACGCAGGGAAAACAACGTCTGGCAGAGCAGGAATCTCCCCCTTCACTGGGATATGATTGGTTTTTCCCTTGTGCAAGAACGACAACAAAATAAAATCAAAACAAGAGTAATTGAAAATGGTGCTCTAAAAACAAAGATGAGAGAGGAAGAGGGGGATTGCTTGCTGGGATGTGGTGTTGGCTGTTGTGTTGTTGTTTCTTTTTTTTTGTTGTTTTTTTTGTTCCATAAAGCCACGTTAGGATTTGATGCAGTCGTCGTCGTCAGAGGTCTGGCTGCTGCTACTGGTTTCGGACTCGGAGCCCTCCTCGACGTGCGGCTCCACCACACTCCTCCAGGGGGTGAAGTGGAGGGTCACACCCCGCGCCCTTGGGAGAACACCATTCCTCTGTATGCCATTCCTCTTCAGCTGTGCACAGACAGTGTGTGAATGAGATGCCATTTCACTTCTTTATCACTTAGAGTTTAGTAAGGAAAAATAATCTAAATACCAAAATAGACCAAACCATCAAGTGACACTGCGTCCAATTAGAGTTTAAGAGTAAATTTAATTAGAGCTTTCCTCTGAGGTCTCACCTGTTCAGTTTTAGTCTGGAACTCTCTCAGTTCATCTTCTGTCAGAGGCAGGAAGTTGTCATCATTTTCTGGGTACTCCTGCCAGCCCATGGCCTTCAGCAACCTAGATAAGCACAGTAATTTTCTGCTCAGTTGACTGCGTCTGTGTGTGTGTGTGTGTGTGTGTGTGTGTGTGTGTGTGTGTGTAAATATACAAGGTTGTTCAGTGTCCGACCTGTGCTCTGCCTCCAGGGAGCTGGACAGGTGTTCGGTGTCTGAGTCACTGAGGGAGTAGGACAGACCATTCTCGTGGCAGACCTCCTCGCTGTAGGCTTTAGGCTCTGGGGTGCTGCTTTCACCCTGAAAAAGTTCACAAAGTAACAGAACACATTTGAATTGACACTTACGTAGTCAAAAGTGGAGGAAAATACTGCAACATACATTTATTACGTATACTAGAATGCAAAAAGAAAGTTTTTTTAATATAAATTCTACTTTCAGAGAATTAACATATTAACAGTACACAATGGCACTTTTCTTAAGCAAGGCATTTTCATGCATCTAACATTACACAAAACACACTTTTTGAGAGTATATGAAATTAAGTCAGGCTTCTGCCTACCTCTCCTGATGTTCCAGGGCTGCTGCTTGTTGTCAGTTCTCCGGTGCCCTCGTCCTTCAGAGCTCGCAAGAACTCGCTCTTACGGTCTGGACCACGGCGCATCAGCTTCAACCTTGATGGGGCGATGTCTATGGGAGGAGTCGTGCTGGAAGGGTGCTGCATGAGTGACGGCATGAGGAGAAGTCGTGAAAAGGAGAAAAACTATCTACATGCTATCAAAACCATATGGAGAGTAAAGGTAACTCAACAATGGTCTGACAGATTGATTGCCTGAAAATATGCTATAATATATATTTGTTGGATCATAGTATTTGCAAGAGTTGCATACAAGTTGTTAAGGTTATTTAGTAAACTTCAGACAGAGAAAACGTCATGTGCACAAGTAGAATATCTCCGTCAGCAAACCACATGAACACATAATTACCATGTTCAGATAAAACGTGTCATTTACTACACAGCTACACGTATCATGGTGTGGAGCTAAGGCATAAGAAAGAGTCTGACAGATTGTTACACTGAAATTTCACCCATTTGCTTGCTGTGCAATTTAGCCTATTAGTGAGAGTTACATGATCTTAAAAAACCTGCTCTTGCTGGGATCTGAAAAACCCAAAGTATTGTTTGTCTTGTCTTCCTCACCTCTTTTGGGGCACTGTGCTGTGGTGCACTGACTGGGGTGCTGGGCTTGGCTGCGGAGACGGGGCTGGTGAAGACTGAATCTCGGCCTGGCATGTGGAGTCCAGACTTAGTGATCTCTCTACCACCGGGTTTCCACTGGGTGCTCTGGAAGAGAGAATAGTCTTTGTCACAAACAGCACAGCAGACAAAAGTTAAGCTTCTTTACCGTTTAATATATGCTGCATACACTTGATTGTCTTGTAAGTTGATTATAAAGTACAGTAAATCCTACTTTGGTGGGGGCCACAGCAGGTTTTGGGACCAGGTTCTTGTAGACACTGGAGCCTGCAATGGGAGCTTTGCTGCCGTTGGTTGGCAGAGCGCCAGCAGTGGCAAAGCCCGCAGAGAAGGCTGTGCTGGGGTCCTCCTTCGAAACCTTCTTGATAACCAGCATTTTGGACACCATCTGTTTGCCACTAGGGGGGTTTTCTAAAAGGTAACCAGGAATGAAAAGTTAAAGGTGAGAATAAAAAACTGCTGAAGAGCTTAAACTGTTAACTTAAACTATCAAATCTGGACTGAGAGCTCTCACCCCACACTCCTGCATGTGGAGCAACTGGTCGCATCTGAGTCCCAGGTTTTCCAGTTGTTTCAGGGTTGAGCGAAGGCTAAAAGAGAAAACACTGAACGTTCAGATTTTGTATTTTCAAACGTTATCACTGAGAAAACTGACCGTCATAACTGACATGATTATTCCTACTCTGTTGGTTGAAGAAAACTGTACCTTAATAATACTCATAAAAATGACTGTTTGACTGGAAAACAGAAAATGCAAAGTAAGATTATCTAAGACGCAGTGTGAGCAGTCACCATTTCCCTAAAAATAAAGACTATATTTATAGCTGACTCTGCTCTGAACCTTCTTTATTATAATAACTTTGACCAACTCGAGGCATCTTATCTTTCTTCAAAGCTTTGTCATTAAAGAACTATGTCAATGTTAGTGCTGTGCCTTAAGAAAAAAATATATCAGTGCATGTTATCTACTCACAAAATCCTCCTCCACAAACTTCAGCTTGTCATCCTTGCTGTCCTTGCGTTCCTCGTTGGGGAACTTGTCCTGGTACGAGGTGCCCTTGCGTGGATGGAAGTTACCATTGCGCTGCCGGTGTCCCCCCTGCCTGTCCCTGTCGCCTCCTCCCCGTTTGGGGTGGCGTCCCTGGTGGTGATGGCCGTCCTGGGCACCTCGTGGAGCTCCGTGCCAACTGGGTGTTTCCTTCCAACATGAGCCCCCTGCCAGCCCACCATGTCCTCCTTTGGCTACCCCCGAGTCCACTGAATCATGCCTCAGAAGCAGAGAGGGCTGCTGCCATCCGTCACCTTCAGAGAGAACACACATGCAGCACATACAGGAACGATATGATATTGCTGAATACCAACGAAATGTGGCACTTGACCAGTAAGATTTCATTTTAGCTTTCTGAAAAACCATCTCAATACCTTCATTATTTCACTGTTATGATAAGCATTTACTATCTTCGCCCAGAAACAGAAAGTGACAGCATCTGAACATCTGCTTCCCTGCTGGGCAACTCGCCTAACGTAAGCCAGCAAAGAGCAGCAGAGAGACAAACGTGGTGTGTATGGCTCAGAGAAATAGCCTTATGAAGAGGCTGATTCTAACTGATTAAACCCAAACATCTGTTTTTACCCTTGGCACACATTACTACTACTACAGGCAGAAATTACTACAGCATCTGGTGATCCAGTTTGTCAATGTTTTGAATCTTTACATTAAAGCTTCCTTGTGGAGAATTAGACCCCTAACAGTCCTATAGAGCTGTTTTTCCTTATGCACACCTACAGCGTGACATACAGTCCCACCGACAGTATCACTGTATTCCATTGACCTACAGGTGGCGGTAACATGACGTGATATGCTACAATGCACCAACAGAGGCAGGTAAGAAGACTGCAAGCTATGGAAATAATGCCAGATTTAAAACACTGTAAAGACACAAAAAGCACATGATATTTGGTCAGTTCAAGCACTGAAGAATTCACTCAGACAAACATAAGACAAATTATAAGGGTGAGCATTAAGCTACTGAGGTAACATGAGAAGATAAAGAAGAAGCTCGCAGTCCACAGGAAGCATTACCAGGTTTAATCCTACATATATACTTTCTGCTTTCAAAAGTTTATAAGAGCAGAGACGTGTAGAGAGAACAATGTCACACCCCCAACACTTAAGAACTAATGGGTGAAGAAGCCGCCATCAGGACACACCAACCAAACGTTGCGGTTTGGAACAGGGACTGAACTTTGAAATTACAACTGAATGTACCTGATCTTCGAGAACAACGCCACAGTTTTACAGATCTGTGGATCTTTAGCATCAACTAAACAAAGAACACTACAGTTGTTCCAAGTCCACCCGTAGAACTGCAAGGTTAAACATCAGTACAAAAAACACTGTATATGTGCAGTTCAAGTCAAAAACCAAATAATAGACATATTCTAGAGAGAAGGAATGGCGTTTGAGATATAAAAGAGACCATACATATGTGAAAGAAAGTCTCAACAGGGGACAGGACTCCAACGCCACCTGTCTGCTGCTTACAATGCTGCTACACCACCACTGTCCTCTGAGCTGGTGGCCCCAATTATATCTTTATCCTCTACAGCGGTGTCTTTAGTACATGTTCTCTAACTGCCATCACCTTCATATTCACACAAGGTAAAGCATTATAGTTGGACCATAAATGATTTAATGTCTGAAACACAACCAACATTATTCCCAACTTGTAAGCAGACACATTATGGCACTGTACTAAAGCAGCGTTAGAGGAGTTTTATTCTTTTGCACACATTCTCATAGCTGCTTCCATTTGCACAGTTGAACTCTACAACAACAACAGGACTGACAATAAGAAGGCAACTGTCTTTTACCAGCTGGAGCACGCAGGGACCCGTTGTTGAAAAAGCCATCAGAGGAGTTGTGGCGGCGTCGGCTCACAGCGGTTCTGCCGTCTCTGTGGTGGTGGGGCTCACCTTGTTTGTCAAGGTTGGCAGCAGGGGACTGGAGGTGGAAAGAAATGGGACAAAGTCAAAAGTGGGACCCTACAGAGAGAGTGGACAGTGATACTACATAATAGAAATAGTGATTAACCCCTGGTCCATTTTCAGGACTCTTTTTTTTCCCCAACTCTATCGCTTTCACTGTGTAGAAACATAGATTAGCATAAACCCTCCCCATACTTTGAGTTCCCCTCTTATTCACACAGAAATCTTACATAACTAAGTGAAAACGTCAATGGGGGGGGAATCTATTCTTAGAGAACAAAAGTGAACAGAAAACTACATCACAGGAACGACAAACAATCTTAGAATACTTTATCATAAGAAATGTGCTGCTGTCAATAAAAAACTTTGTATAATCTGTAGTTTTATATCCAGACATTCCTGCACTGATGTGTCTGTGTGTCAACAGCAGATGCTCAGTTCTCTCTGAATCTTATTCTTATCAGTTCAGGTTCAAAGACCAAATTAGATTGTGTTCTTCAGCCTATCACTGCAACCGTCCTCTCAAGGAAGTACAGACAACACACAGCAATATACCAAAAAATAAGCTACAATAAAACTGTAACTCCAATCCTGACAAACATATGCAGACTAATTCCAGAAGACAAACAATATTGAGGTGAAGTCATGTGTCAGCAGGACAGTGGCTGTGCACTTGTTCCTCTGTCTTGACTGCATGACAGGCCACTGAGTGGGACAACTTCCTGACTCACAGATTACACTGAGCTCTGGGCAGGAACACCCATACAATATTTAATCCAAACTAAATGTGGCAGATACGGCTTGGTTCCAGACCCCTACATTGCAGCTGTGCCTGAAATTATGCCCAACAATTAAAACAACTGCTTGGGAACATTAACCAGTGGAGTCAGAGTTAACCGTTTTAAAGTTTATCATGTACCTCTGACATACAGATGCTAACGAAGACAGCTATTGCGATGCATTTGCTTGCTAACTACAATAACTAATACCTTAAGTATAATTACAATCCTGCTGCTGCCGCCAAAATCTGTTTTTACTAATGACATCATGACTCATCTTTGGTTAAATGTCCGTTCCTTGTTGAGAAAAAGCTACAAATCTAGAAAACAGTCCTGTTCTCTTCTATAGCTACCTTGCAATCTTTGTTTTACTGCTAACAACTGTTTGCTGAATGGATAACACAAGAGATACACAACTAGCTCAAGTATTTGCCTTGACTTACTTAAACACAGTTTTCCCATTGTTTGTCTGGTTAGTGTTCATGTCTGCCTGTTATTTTCCTATGCTGGGACCCATTATCATCCATCATGTAATGAAAGATGTCATACTGATTGCTGTTTTTTGTGAACATACTTAACTTATATCTGTTAAACGGCTAGCACAGTTCAAGTGTTAACAGTGAGGGTGATGTCAGATCACTGACCTATACTTAGACTAAATGTTGTATTCTCGTGCAACAAAAATGGTCACAAACAGTCTAAAAATGGAATGGTAATAAATCTACCATCCAATCTAAATAGCTGATGATGTGCAGAGCAGGTGGACTATTTGCTTTCCATTTCATTCAGCTATAGCACTTTACTAAGTACAGAGAAATGCATCACTTCACAGTAATGAAGCAGTTGTTTAGAAGTTCCTAGTTACAAATCATGGTATCCATTTTTATGTGCCGATCTCTATCTAAAGACCTAAATCTTTCCCACCAGGAATTTGATTCTGATTCTTGATTTAAGCACAACAACCAATTCAGTTTCAGTGCAAGAGCCTGCAATTTTACCCCTATCAAAAATCCCACATAAACACAGCACAGCTTTGATGCAAATATTACATAACAATCCTGCACCAGTACCTTGAACTGTCCGTTGATGTTATTCTTTGCTTTCCTAAGATCACTTTTCAGAACAATACATAATATCTAGGTGACCCTCTGCTGAACCATGCACTGACTGAATTCAGTCCCTGACGGTGACCTGTCACTAACTACACATGCACATTCAGATGCACAGACACACATTCACCAAAAGGTACAACTCTGATACTACTACTTTCAAATTTCCTCTATCTCAATCATCGCTTTTTCTCGTGATCACTTCATACACACACACAGAAATATACCACACACAGAAATATAACCACACACAGAAATATAACCACACACAGAAATATAACCACACACACCTTGGCAGGCTGGGGTGTGGAGAAGTTAAGCCAGGCAGGGACAAAGTCATGCTGCGCCATTTAGGTCCAGTGTTTCCGGTCAGTGGATCGAGGCATCAAACCTCATGGCCAGGATCTAACAAAAGACAAAAACAACACAAAAGACATTTTCAATGCTGCAATGTTAAGCTCAGATACAAAATCTTTTTTTTTTGCATCCATCTTTGATTTCCTGTCATCTCTCTTGTGGGTGTTGTGTCTACCCATCAGGTTTTTAGGAATTCACTGCGTAAAGGTCTCCTAAAAGACAAGACAAGCAAAGGCCTATTCTTTGCAAAAAACAACAAAGCTCAACTTTGCTCAAGCGCAACTGTCCCACAAGACTGATAAGTGGTTGACATCCCTGATGAGAAATATCTTGTGTATAATAAATGTATTGTTTTATGCTAGTTTTTGTTGTCATTGTTTTAATGAACTTTCTAATTTTACTAAAATATTTTCTGTTTAAGGTGGAAAATGAACACCTGCTAGCCACGAAATGTTGCCTTGTAACTGAACACTGAAACAATTAATTTCATTGTAGCCAAGTTGTTCAGGTGACACTTGTCATTACCCCAGAGTCTGTGGCTCTGAAGACCTCTGCCTCCTCTCGGTCCGGCTGGGCTTGGTTCCTCAGGCCTGTTGGCACCGATCACAGTGTGTGTGCACTGACAGACGGGGAGCAGCACACCAACAACCTCCTCTCCACCTCTGCCAGGACAACACAGCCCCTTTCCCCAGGGGCAAACCCCTTCGTCCAGGGTGAAACACTGAGAGATGGGTCAAAAGGTCACAGGAACGATCTGGAATGGCAATCCAGAAAACTGGCCAAGCAGGAATTTGATTTTAAAGCACAAGTGTAGGGGATCCACGAAGGGCTGATTTTTGTTGTTGTACCAAAATCCCAAGCAGCTCTTGTGCTCGTCACTTCACTGATGAATTCTGATCACTACAGTTTTCAGTCCAGGTAACCTTTTTTGCAGGCAGGCTGAATACTTCACCAATTTATTTGAACCATTTGCACTTACTGTCAGGAGTAAGACTGAAAACCTGATTGGACTTAATGCAGATTGGCAAACTGAATTCAAGTGATTTGTCCCAACAGTGAGGAAGAGCCAGGTTGTCTTAGTATTACTATAAGGAAGCAGTCTGTGAAAAACGTCTGTCCTGACACATGGACAGCAGTTTGTGTAGCAGTTCCACTCTGACACCAGCTCGCTGAGGGGGGGGACAGGTGTTGGCAGGTCCTGCCACACTGTGTGCCAGTATGTTTTCGCGTCGACTCACCTTTTACCGAATCATTTTAAGATCTACTGAAACGCACGCAGAAAAGAAAAATGATCAGAGACAGTCTTTTAGTAGCAATGGAGGTAACTGAAAGCCACTGCTCACCTCATTAAACTGGTGAAAAAGACTGTGAGTTTGGAGAAAGTTATACTCAAGTTCAAAGTTACATGACAATGAAGGAAGTAAAACCCTATTTTACATTGCTGTCATTTTCAGTTTTGGTTAATGAAACAGAAATGCCGCTGGATTATTCATTATAATGCTGTTTTTAGATGTATATGGCTTAATATCACATTTGTAGGGTGCCCATCTAATTATCTGTGGCTTTCTGATTGAAGCAGGTATACGGTATAGCTCTGATTTCATAGATAAGGAAGCTCAGAAGCTAAACAAAAATCTTCCTTTGTGTCATGTGATGAACACGAGTCCTTTAACAACAATTAAAAGCATCCAAAAAAGAAGCTTCTTTTTCTCTGGGGAAAAAAAGATGAAAGAGTGAAAAATAGCATGAGTCCAAAATTTGTCGAGTGCGTCTTTCCTCCTTAAATGAGTTTGTTTCCCCGTCACACAGGAAGTTTTAGTGCAGTTTGGGGTTTTCTTGCTGATGGTTCATGAGGATCTGCACGGGACCAGACTGGACCTGCGTTAAACAAAGACAGTCTACATTTAGACGGAAATCATCTCAAAGCTCCAGGTTCAAAAATACACATAAGGTTCCACTCATCAGCCAGCTGATTAGGCGCATCTAGCTTCAGAAACACAGATGAAAACAAGAATCCTGCAATAACTCCTACTTTTATCAAGTTGTAATGTTCAGTTGACACAACCATTCAGTGAAGTGCTTCTAATGATTAATCAACTCTTACTGATATAAACCTGGTGAATAAAACATTGGACGAAACATTAGCAAGAACCTCTCAGTATAGCACAATATAATTACACGACGACTATGGCTTCCAAGCAACCATCAAGATGAATAAACAAATCTCTGAAACAAATATATTGCAGGGCTGCTGTTAACTGACAGACAGTTAATGTTAGCCAAGTGTAACCAGTGAACAAACAGAGGGATTCCAAGACGGAAAAGACTAAACCAACATTCCCATTCGTATTTATTTTACCTGTGTCACTGCAAATAGCTACACAGCCACACATTATGAAAGTTATTTGTCCTTCACTGAAGACTCATAATAAACCCCAAATCCCTTAAAACAAACTGATACTTCAAATACATTCTGAGAGAAAAATCATGACTCAGAAGCACTCCATGCTGAAAGCTGACTCTTTTATAAAAATGTGTCGGCTTTTGGTAAATGAAATATTTATAATAGTACAAAAATAGCTTGAGCACTTTCTTTCTCGGCACTTCTCCCCTGACTGCTGCGCATCTAAACAGGCTTGACAGTGTGTGTGTGATGAATGAAACCGAGGTTTGTAATCTCACTAGCGATTCTTTGGTCATACAGCTTGTTCAAACACGCATTACGACACAGCTTAACAAAAATAATAAAGTAAGTCAAGAATATACAAACTCAAGAGACATCAACGTATCGCCTCTGAACTATTACGTAACAATTCAATATCAATGAGTTCGCTACGGACACGGGCTACAACGTGCAGCACAGACATTTGCTTCACTGTTAAACGACGGCGAGACAAAATACTGCTAAGTTTGGAAAGCACCTAATATAATGCTTTTGAATAGTGTAGGAAACATGTGTCTACAAACTGCAGCGAATCTACTGAACACACAGTAGCATTGCTGAACGCCTCACAAAGCTAACTAACGCTAGCCGGGTAACGTTACGGATTTAAGTACACAGAAGGCATCGGCCGTGGTGTTTCCTAACTAGTCAATGCTAATCACCAACTAATAACGTTATCTGATCTGTCGTCACTGTGCTGCTAGCTAACTCTGCTGAGTTAACTAAGGTTAACGTTAGCGTAGCAATTGTTAGCTAATAGCTGACGTTCCCTAGCCTGATAAGTAGCTCACGAAAACTGCTGGGTAGTTGAAATGAATTAGTATGGCTAGTGGGCTTGGTGAGGCAAAATCACATTTCATATGCTCACAGTGGCTAAAACTGTCTATTTAAACAGCTGTCACCATCATCCAATAGAGGTAAACAGACCTGTCTTCGTTGAACAACACGGCTTCAAAATGGCTACCTTAGCAGCGATAGCACACATTCATCAGCTTGCTAAGTGCTAGCCAGCTAACTTGCAGTGTTTCATGACGATAACGCGTACCTTCTCCTGAGCAAGATAGATTCCGCTGGAGAGGAATTCAGTTAAACGTAAATCTGCAAACACTAACGAGATCAAACTTACAAACGCACCTATAAGTCTCTTTTGTGATACGACAGTTGATGTTTGTTTGGGTTATCGGAGCGCTTACCACTGCCGCTGGCACTGAGGGATTCGAACAGCCATGACGGTGCTGCGTTCAAGATCTGTCGTGATTATGCAACTCAGTGAGGGTCCACCGTGGTTGTAGTGTCGAAATGGCTGAATAGTGACGTTTCTGCCGAATACTTTTATACTGAAAAAAAGCAACATGTAAAAACCAGAAATTATATAATTATTATATTTTTCTACATTCTTTGGGCATGGTCTTGATTGCTTGTACAGTGAGGTTTTGCCGTCTTGAATATAACTTAATATCTCCCCCGCCACCGCCAGCCAAAATAGTCGATATCAAATCCAGTCTCGTTCATCTTGAGAATATTAGGAGGCAGACATTTAATCGAGCACCGATAAAATAGCAGTCAACAAATGACCTGAAGTTTAGCTGCTTAGCTAATGTAAACTTTGCAACTATTATTTTTGTGTTATTGTACCCACAGTAACCTTGAGAAAAGGTCGAATAACATATAGTAAAAGCGTAACCATTACTTAACTGTGACGTCTGTGATTTTTGGATTGTTACAGTAGGATAGCTCTGTATTGCATCACGTTCATCTGGTGGCTATAAGAGGTTGTATGCTAGCTATTAATAGCACCAACGTTAGCCTGGAGTGGTTTTATGATATCAAAAATCTCAAAGTGCATGTGCTATTGATAGTGTTTTGTTACTAATTGATGACGTGTTCTTTTTCAGATCGAAAATGATTAGATTTGCATGTGGAAGACGCATTTTTTCTGGGGTGAGTTAAGACGCCAGCTTGTTTATAGTGGCAGTGTGTACAATAGTAGGTCATGGTGCTTATGCGCTTCTATGACTGTTATGTTCTCAGGTTTCAGTGCTGAGATGTATTAAGCAGATAACCAGGGCACCGAACTACACAACACAAACTCATCTGCTGCTTAAGTCTCAAGCTTCCTCACTGTTAACGCCTTCCAGGCTAACATCCACCGACAGGTTGTTGAGTATCAGGAGTGTGGGATGGCCTGCCCCACGTCTCTGCCACAGGGATTCACAAGTCACCTCAGACAGAGGAAACTCCAAGGAGGGCTTCAGATTGAGGGCCCTCACCCAGGCTCCCAAACCAGCTCTGTATCTCGGTTTCTCTGGACTTATCCCCTTTCTATCTGCCCCTCTCCTGATGGCTGCCACACAGTCTTTCTATCCTGAATTGGCATATGCTCAGGTGGTTTATGGAGCCTCTATAGTGTCCTTCCTTGGAGGTGCCCGCTGGGGCTTTGCTATCCCCACTGGTAGTCCTGCTCAGCCAGACTGGAAGAATTTGGCCAACAGTGTGGTGCCGTCACTTCTTGCCTGGTTGGCACTTCTCTGCAGGGACAATATTGCAGAGGGAGCGCTGGTAGTTATCATGGGACTTGGTCTGTCCCTGCACTATGACCTGACACTGCTGCCTGGCTATCCTGCCTGGTTCAAAGCCATGCGGACTATCCTCACTCTGGTTGCCACCTTCTCGGTGGTGGCTACACTAATAATTAAGAAATATTGTAAGGAGAAGAAGATCAGAGAGATTCAGAGCTGATTCAATTTTTACTATAATCAATTTTGTACTTATTATATTATACTTTTAGAATAATTTGTGAC
>JAUBNQ010000009.1:6007353-6055112 GCA_032353495.1 Ctenopoma kingsleyae
TATTTCCTTGGAAGTGCCCGGCATCAACACTAAACAGCCTTCTTGCTTTACAGTAGCAGATCTCAGCCAAACAGACAAACACAGAGCCTAATAAAAAGAGCACTAGAGTTAATGACAACAGACTGACCGTGCTGAGAGTGAGATGTCAAATGTAATCTCAGAGAGCAAGTGTTGCTGCTGTAGTTGTTGCTTGCACAGTGCAGAAAATCTCTCCTGCAAACGCATACACAAAACTCAGAACATGTTTGTCATATACTTTACATACAATCTCTGCACTGCATCATATCATACTAATTAGTACTTATACTAATTGTCATACCTAATCTTTATATGGTATGACCACTTAGTGCAGTAGGGAGGCTAGTTAAAAACGGAAATAAGTGCTCATGATATGTACTAATGTTTGCACAGGACCTTTACAGCACAAGTCTTTCTTTTTTTAAATTTATTTTAATTATGAAATGAAAAAGAAATAGAATGTTGGTTAGTTTCTAAGCCAGCACACACAATATTGATTCATGTGATTATTACATCTGAAAAAATAACCCATACAACTGTTGTGTAATATTGTCTTTAAAAGGAATAACAGTACACAATAGGCAATACTGTCACTGTGCAATAACTTCACGTAGCTTGATAATGTGATGAGCTGCAAGATCCCCAGAGGAAACCAACAGTACCTAACGTAACCAAGGTAAACCGTAAGCATGCAATGTCAATTATTGTCATGTGTTTCTCATCATTAGAATGCTGAAACCTAAATTCTAGTGAATTCAAGCGCAACCAAGGAGGCAAATGATACAATAGTCTACACTTGTCTGGAGTTAAGCATAAATAGTGACACAGAGGCACAAGTCTTTTAAAAATCATCAAGTGGAAACAGTGATCACTGGTATAACAACAGTGGTGTGGTGTTCATGTGCATTAGAATTTTACAGAAATGACTTACCACGAAGCATCTTTAAGTTTCATTTGGCTCAAGTAGTTTGATCAAAGTAGCAATGCACACATCTAAAATATTTCTTTGAGAAAAACAGAAAGAAAGCAAACTAAATAGTATTTCTCATCTGCTAATGGTAATTACAGTTCCCACAAGAAAAAATACTCTACAAGTCTCTGGTCCAAAATAGAACTCATCCACTGTGAAAAATATGTCCTCACCATTAGAAATATCAAATGAAACACACAGGAAATGTCACTCTGGTAATCTTGTAAAATTATATAGTGAATTGAAAAACAGATGAGTTGTAAAACAGTGTAAGTGGAAGCAGTTTAGGCAGTTTTCCAGTTGAAGATCTACGGTCATAGTCAATGATATTTTCAATGAATGTGAAATCATACAAATAAAACAACTCTAAACCATGTATAAATAACATATATCATGATGTGAAAACCCACATTTGTGTTTCTTAAGGTGCGGCTTTTCTTCAGTTTATGGAGTTTTGGTATGATTCAAGTGCTGATATGGATGTTCACAAACTGAATCTGAATATTCCAGTATATCAGAGCACAGCCAGCCCTCCATCGCAGCGGCTGGTGATCATGTTGCCCACTTCAGTCCAGGTATCCAGGTGAGGGTCGTATATTTCCACAGAGTCCACCGTCACAGGGGCAGAGAAGTCTCTGCTGGCGGCCCTGCCACCGACAGCATAAAGCAGCCCATTAACTGCTGACACTGACACACCTGCACGGGCAGTGGACATCGGAGCCACTTCCACCCATTTTTCCTGAAAGACAATCAAAGAGATCAGAAGACAGTTCAAACAAATATTCTGTTGTAACTAAGACATACAGATGTCACGTATCTTTAGTGACACTTTACCTCTTCTGGACAGTACTTCTCCACTGTCTCCAGTGCTCCCAGTGCCTCATTCCAGCCGCCCACTGCATAAATGCAGTTATTCAGACAGGCGACACCCACGTAGGCTCGGCGTGTGACCATGACAGGCAGGGCGCTCCATCGGCGAGAGATGGGGTCATACACCTCAGCTGAACGCAACTCCATTCCTTCATCACTGATCCCCCCAATCACATAAATGAATCCTAGAAAGAGGAAGCTGTGTTCATTAACTGTCCTGCTGACGGAGCTGCTTCACTAGCTGTGTCCATGCACTGATGAAATAACTGGTAGTAAACATAAGCAGGAAGGAAGGTTCAGTAGCATTTGTAATCATGAGTGAAACTGTTAAAAAACATTTAAAATACAGAGCCAGATTGCACACAATTATTTTTGCAAAAAAAGGAGAAACACCTTGTAGCTCACAGCAGCCAAAATAATAGCGGGGAACTGCCATGCTGCCGATGACCTCCCACTTGTTCTCCTCTGGGTCATATCGCTCCATTGTTTTCCCAATCTCAGAGCCAACCCAACCACCTAAAAAAAGAACAGAACAGAACAGTACTATAACAAGATTTCCCCCTAGATGTTAGTTAATTGTCTGATTTATTTACATTTACTTAGTTAATTATCATTATGTTACAAAATAATTCTGGTAATTGGTATTGGTAATTAAAATCTCTTGTTTTAGTGTTATCATCATCTTATTGTATCTTCCGTCTATGTTTTTTCACTCCACTTCACTCCACAAAGTTTGGGTTCCTTGAGTACCTCGTATGGATCAAACACATTTTCCATGATGCAGTTTATTACACCATTTTACACAGGACCTTTCCCAGCTGGTATATGCCCATGTCTTTTCTGTACTATATTAATTATATTACTGTTCACTGAGTAGTACCAGTAGTAAACTGATCTTCATGTGTGAAATTGGTGGAGTGCCCCTTTAAAGCAACTACCAGCTTGTGCTGTATGCATTTTGGTTCATACGTGGTGCTAGTATTATTTATACTTACCAAGTGCATAGAGTGCGCCATGGCAGGGGCAGACACCAACTCCACAGCGAGGAAAGTTCAGAGATGCCACAGCTGCCCACTGTTTTGTCACTGGGTCATATCGCTCTGTACAGTCAAAAATCATTGAGTCTTTCTCCCCTGGTGAAGACAAAACAGTGTCAGACTTACTCAGGACTTACTTCATTCATTTTCGGGGTTGAAAACACTCAAACACTCCACTCTCTCACCTCCCACAACATAAATCATGCCCTCCAGGACAGCAACCCCCAACCCACTGCGCGCCTGATGCAGGGATGACACAGTGGTCCAGTACTGGTTGAAAGTGTCGAAACGCTCTACACAGCTTAACGCCCGGCTGTCACTCCAGCGGCCGCCCTGCAGCCGAGTGTAGCCTCCTAACACAAAGAAAAAAGTAGAGGCCAAAGATGAAATAGCATTTCTGACATTATTTATTTGGAAAAACCTGTCTTCATTTAAACTGTCTTCATTAAGAAATGTAATTAGTTGACACTATTTGTGCTGAAGAGGGGGATTTGAAACAGAACCTATGGCATAGAGGTACTTCCTGGCCTTTCTTCTGGGTCTCATCTTGGCTGGTTGTAGCTGGCTGTACACCTTATTTTCTTTGGGAGACTTTGTGACTTCAGTGTATTCCTTAAGAAGAGTCTGCAGCGCCACACGCAGGCTGAAGTCTGTAATACCTTCATTAAATGACAAAATGGCAAAAATATTCAGATGGTGGTTACAGCGTGTGATGTAATCAACTATAAGGCAATATTTGAATAGAAATATGTATAATGTAAGTATGTGACATACAAAAAAAAGGAACAAATTTTTGATTGATGATCTCCTTACCCTCTATGTACTTGAACAGTCTCTGTGGGGACAGCAGAGGGAAACGAACTGGTTCCAACACCTCCACGACATGTTTTTTCCTCTTTGCCACATCCTGCAGAACCCAGTCCATAGCTGCGGTGAATACCTGGTACTCATCCTCAATTCTCAGCTCTTCACTTCGTAGCAGCCTCACCAACTGGTCCTTCGACAGGCCCTTGAACTCATCAGTGATACACACCTAAAGGACGGAAGTTGTTTGAGACAAATTATAAATGTTAAATTTGCAGATTTTCTTTTAGCAATATGAATAATGCAAATAAATTTCTGATTGTATACTGATAAGGTTTTACTGTTTTAAGCCTCAGTCTGTATATCTAATTCAAGTAATGTGTCATAGCAAGACAAACAATGACTCTTATGTGTTCATACCTCCAGGAAGTGAACATGGATGTAGTTCTCAATGAACTCTAGCATGTCCATGCAGGCAATCTGTTCCAGAAACTGAAAGATGCCAACACAGTTGGATGGATCCATGTGACCTTTTAGAAACTCGCCACAGATAGACACCACCTCGTTCAGCTGCAGCATGTCTGCTGCCACCATCAGCTCCTGAACGTTCTCCACAGTTACGCTGATCACTCCTGTGAAAAAAGTAAGTTTCCATTAAAAAATGCTACAAATCAATATGTATCCGATGATGTGCATATTGGTATTGTTGTGGACCTGTGTATATGAAGTCCAGCAAAACCTCAAAGACTTCTGTGTCCACGCCAAGGATTTGCACCTCCTCTTTGTCTGCCTCCCTCATCCCACCCGAAAACAGAGCAGAAAAGTAAGGGCTGCTGGCAGCGAGCACCAGGCGGTGCACCCTGAAGACCTGTTCACCAACCTTCAGCCCAACATCACAGAAGTCAGTGCGGAGCCGCATCTTATTCATCTGGGCTAGGATGAGCCTGGCGTAGCGGTCTGAGGCCAGCAGAGCCTGCTCATACCCCTGGGTTGCCATGGCAGCCCCAGCATCACCACCACAAGCAAGGGATGTGGATACAGAGATGGAGGACATGGCAGCTGGGGCAGCACTGTGTTACTGTGGAGACCAGTACCCCCAAACCCTCCTCTCTAGTGAGTCTCAGCACAGCACAGACCTGAAAGTCACAACCAAAACCCACAAAGAGTCACAGCTAAGTGTTGTGTAATAACAACAAAATGTGGTTTTAACAGCAATATTATAAAAAAAATAAACCTGTGAAAGATCGTCTCAAATGCGTAAATGGTGGAGCACACGGGAGTTTAAAAGGATAAGTTACTGTCCTTCTCACTGCTTATATATTACATATAAAAAAACACAACTTTAGCTGTTAGCCAGGCATGCTAGCAAACAAACAGCTCTCCAGAGCTGATTCAATTATCAAATTAAACAATAACGCTCATCCAACCCCTACCCAAACTGTCAATTCACAGAGAATTGCAGGCTTGTTTACGAGGACGTCATCTTGTTTTTAGCTGCGACTTACCCATAAGTTTACTGATGAGGATGCAGACAACTTCCGTCGTCCTGCAGACTGTCAATTCGTTTTCCTGGATCGATTGCTCCGGTCTGGCAGTTCAGCCTCCAGTCATAACTAATCAATCCCCGATGGTACTGAACGGATCATGGCCCTGGTTCTTTCTTTGGGAATAAAACTTCAAATTACACGAAGTTAGAGTTGTTCTCGTTTTGTTTGAATTATTTTTATTCTTTCTTTGTTATTTTATTTTTTTGTTTTACTTTAAAAAAAAAAAAAATCTAGTTAGGACACGTTGCCGGTAATAATATTCAACGCCAGATGGCAGTGTTGCCTTTAACAAGCTGCTAAACAAATAGTCCATGACAAGAAACCACAAAAACCTACCATGTAAATTATCATAGTATTCTTACCGTGTCAGACCCGAGCAGAATGGTAATTTTAGATGTAGCTATTCTCCAGTGTGTTGGCTGTAACTTCTTCCACTGGAGACTTGACCAAGCCTACAAGCTCGCCTGCTCTTAGACAGTGGCACAGAGTAGTCCGGTTTGTTTTAATCAGTAGCTTGGGATCAAATTAGTTTAAATATTATGTTGGAAACTTGTTATTACATTCAGAACTCTAGCGCTGCTTGGGCTCACTAAACCTGTCTGGTCCAATGAATTGAGGTTTAAAGAAAAAGCCTCTGAACTAAGCTTTGTAATATCTGTGTTATTAACTTGTCCATCCATCCATTATCCTAACCTATTGTCTTCTCAAGGGTCTCAGGAGGCACAGGAGCCTATCCCAGTTGTCATTAGGCAAGAGGTGGGGTACGTCCTGGACAGGTCACCAGTTTATCACAGGGCTGTCATACAAAGACAGCTATGGGCAATTCACCAGTTAACCTAACATGTATGACTTCAGACAGCGGGAGGAGGTTGGAGTACCTAAAGAAAGCACAAGCACACATGGGGAGAACATACAAACACAAACATACACGCACACAGAAAGGCACCGGGCCGACCCGTGAACACCCAGTAAGATGATCTATGACACACCTGAAATACAGGTCCCATAACATGTGTCACTTGATTTGTATTTCCAGAATTTGACAGCCAGTGGTGTACAAGAGAATATGCGGGGGTGTGTTGGTCAATTAAAACTCACATGCCAACCTGGCTACCGTTGGCTGGGCTTCCCTCTTGTTGCCCTGCATTGTTAAATTTCCACAGTGTTCTGTTTCCCTAAAGGGCATCCAGCATGGCTGCATTATCTCAGCTGTACAAGCGGCTTATTGGACACGGCTTACATGGACTCTTAATAAACCAATAAAAACTAACAAATCAGTCATGGCACCCTAACTTTGCACAAATTGGTAAACATCAAACATAAAGGAAAATACAGTATATTGATGGCAATACTACCAAGTTGTGTCACATTCAGAATTTCCATTTTTCACAACTGACTTTAAGCACAGATCATAATATAAAACAATTATTTATGTCTATGATGTGGTATATTTTTAAATGTATCAAATTTAAATGCTTATCAATGCTTAGCCTTAACTTAGCTCTATGTTTATCAGAAAACTCAACAGTGGCACAATTTCTTACCACATGAGGGCGAGATATGTGTTAATCACATTATATATTTTTAGCAGTCGTGAGGTGATTAGTGCTGTTTTGCAATTCAAGTACCCAATTTATGTTTCATTGAAGAGTGGCGGCATGCTCCACTCAATCAACGAATTTAATCAACAGATGATACATGCTGGCATGGCACATGGACATAATAAAAAGAAAAGTTTTTTTTTTTTCAAATAGCTTACAAAGGCATTTCAATAAGTTTGTATTCTTAATATGTCTCCATTACTGGTGTTGGAAAAGATCTGCTGACCCTCCACTAAAAACATTATATTAAACATAATGACAGCACTAATATGCATTATTGCTATTGTTTAGGCTTTATGTGTTTTATTTGTAACACAAACGAGCTTTTTGTTCCTTGTACTGCTGCCTGGGCAGGTGTCTCTTGTAAAACAGGTTTTAATAAGTAGGTGAGGTGTTAAAATGAATTTGAACTTAATGTCACACACTTCTTTTACTTACAGTGGATCTATCACAGTGTGAATATGCTTTTTTTTATGTCACGAATGACTGTAATCTCTCTTTTTTTCTCCTATAGGCAATGTTTTTGCTTGCCATGAGCATGATTATTTTCTCTGATTATCATGTGACTCCGTTGTGATGATAGAAAGCAGAGTGTTTGCCTTGCTCCCAGAGTCTCCCATGCTGTGGGAGAAAAAGTAAATAGTGTGAGGGTCATTCTATGGAAAGTGGTCACTGTAATTACCATTCTGTTTTTAGTACAGGGTATGTCTGAATTTTTCATCAGGCCTCTGTCCTCTGGTTAGACGACTCACCAGGAAAGAAAAACATCATGAGAGGAAACTGACAGCTTGAGGGATCTTATGGGAGTATGTAGAGTTCAGAGTTTACTGAGTGCTTTGATTGACTTTAAATCATATCAGAGAACAGAACATTAGTAATTACAGAACTGTGGTAGGAGTTTTCATTATTATTTCCTCAATATTCGTTCATAATCTACTGTGAACGATGAGGGTATTTTATTTGATGTTAATATTACAAATTCCTTCTTAATACAAACAAACATATTGTATTTGCAAATGTTATCATGTCTACATGTTTGCTCTCATATTGGCAGACAAGGCTCTAGACCTCACCTGACAGGACTTGTGAACTGCGTAACCCTTCCTTATCTTGGCTGAGCTCACTGCGTACAGTGTACATATGGCATTATGCTTTCAGGCCAAACTGGTTTCTGATTTAAACTCCGGAGCTTCTCTGCCATCCACTCTGGAGTCTGTGACTGCCAGGCTTGTGCCACATTGGTTTGCTGGCTATGAGCCTGCTGGGTTTTTTTGTTTTGTTTGTTTTATTTTTTTAAGTTTTAAGAGTTGAACTCCCACAGCTTAACAGTTGCTGATGTTCTTCATTTATTACAGATGAAATCTGAGGGATTCTTTCTTGAGAAATAGATGCTCAAGATGACAAAATATGTCTCTGGTTGAGGAAATCATGCAATCTGGTGGGCATTTATCCAAAAGGAAAGTTATTATTTTTGAGTTATGCCAGTGTCCTGCTCTACCTGTTTCAGTGAGGCGGGATCATCCTCCATCCCTGCCTTACACTGGGCTACACCAAGTCTGATTTAGGTGTGGATCAGACATGGTATTTCTACTAAATATTTTGTCAGCAATCACTAGTATGTCATCCCTAATAAGAGCTTACTATTCTTTTAATCAACCAAAAAGCAAAAATGTACAATTGTATGTATAATGCACAGTTATCCAATATGTTGCAGCTTAGGACTACTAATATATTGTCATCCTTTTTGAGACCTCGGGCAGGATTGAAATGGGTCACTGGGAGGACATATGGCTCAACAATCCCTAAGCACTTTAATTTGAGTATTATCCTTAATATTTTGTTGAATGCGTAATTCAAGGTCTTGTTTAGCCACTGCTGTACATTCGGGCTTATTGTAAGCAATCAGACATTTTGTTATTTGAGGCCTTCTTTAAGAGGATAGCCTTTAAGAGGAAGTTATTAAAGCATAAAAATAGAAAAATGCCCAAACAGGGAAAAAAACATTATGTACAAACATTCAGAACATCATTTCAAGTCTAAAACTTTTGATGTGCATCATTTACCATAATTCCCTCAGGCTTGGAAACATTTTTCAGCTCAATTTTATAACTTTCTCATGACCTCACCAGTTTAGCGGGTGATCAGTCTGTGACCTAAATGTATTTAAAATGCATATAGATACATACACAACATGAATACAACATGCTTAGCTTATATCTGTGGTAGAATTACAGAGGCTTCAAAGAAAATGTAAGGCTGGTATGTTTAATGGTTCAGTCTGTAGCATACATGCTGCTTGGCAGGCAACAGGATCTCTTGTCTTCAGCCTATAAGCCAGCTATAATGTGAGCTTGTAAAAAAAAAAAAAAAAAAGAGAGGAAAAAATCCCTCTCTTATCGATTCTGCCTCCAACATAGCAACGCGTCGCTGATTGGCCGACGCGCCGCTTGTTCTCGGCCTCCCATTGGTGGATCGGGTAGCGTGAAAACTGTGGAATCGGACGGAGACAGCGGGGAGGAGAGACGCGATTGGCTGCGGCCGAACTGAAAGCGTAAACCTCTTTCTCTGAAAGCCTGCGAGGCAGTTGATGGTGTGTGTATTTTAGGCGTGACTCCAGAGGTAATTCGTCCTACTGCACCCCCCAGCCAGGACTTATTTAAATTGAGAACTATAAGGCAAATTAATATGAATTTAAACGAGCACGTTTTAGACACAGATCTGCTTACACGGAAAGAGAAAAGGGAGGAAAGTAGAGATGGGATGTGTATGTTTGAATAAGACGTGGGGGCTGGGTTTTTACATGGCTTAAACCCAGACTCAGCCTGCTAAGGAAAATAGGCCTGAGCAGTGTAGGTCAAACTGCTGTAAAAGCAAATAGGTTTGGGGTATAGCCAGATGGGTGTGTTTCAGGTTAAAGGAAATGTAGGAAAGGCCCAACCTGACATTTCCAGCGCTCATTTTTTTTTATCCTATCCTGTACAGGAGTTAGAGAAATGCACATTTTGAGCACTCTTTCCTGTTGTTCCTCCTCCTTTCCTGTCTATGTTACCCCACACACTTTCTCTTCACTCACTCACGCAGCCTGACAGTGACTCAGCGCTGGCACAGTCTGTCCTCTTTATCTGTCTCCACTGCATCTGGTCCAACCTCGCCAAACACGCGCTCGGCCTGTCTCTGCGCTGACACAGGTAAGAGGGAGTAATCCGTGGCCTGGAATTGAGGTTGTCCCCTAGTACATCCTTGCCCTCTCCACCTCATTAATCTCTACCTAACATAGATCTAATGTGATGGTTCAAAGAGGCCACCTGTTGCTCCAGTCACACAGTGCCAGTAACGGTGTCACCCAGGGTCATCATCATCATCATCATCAGTATCCACGATCCTACAGTTTACACAAGGGCTTCTTTATAGCTCGAGTGTGGGTTTAGATTGAAAGGGTAACATGGTAATTTTTTGTAATTAGGTAACAGTGGTGTTAACTGCGTGATAAAGCTGCTGCTACCACATATTCACAAGATACATTCCTTTCACAGGCACTTCAAAAAGTTGTTTGAAAGTGCTGCATGTTCCTAGTGAGATTAGTTAGGTTCGATACATTTTTCTGTAGTGACTCAACGGCGACCAGACTGAGTAGGGAAAGGGCCAGCACATATCCTGCTATTGTCTTTATCGCTTCCTTTCTCTTCCATCTGTCCACAGTGTGTCCTCCAGTGCCCTCGCCGCCTCCTATCTCTGCTGACCCAAGGATAAGCTCATCAGACTATAGTGGCTCCACTAGCAACAGATGGTAAATTTTAGGTAACAAGTTGTCTCACTTTAAGTCATTGTGTGTCTTGTATTTGCGACAAAAAATAGCTCCTAAACTTTTTTACGTGGCTACCTTAAATAATTAAAAATGAACTGTGCACCAGCAGGAGAGTGTGGAAGAAAAACAACAAGTTGTGTAAATTGACAAAACCCTCATCAGTTTATTGTCTTTCAGCAAGAAAAAGGTCAGGATCTCACATTGCTTAGCTTCACCTGTATTTTTATAAGAGGCTTAAGCACCTTCCTTCCACAAACCAACCTCAGAAATACATTTTGCAGTTTCTCTGTACAGAGTATCTATTGTCTGCAAACTTAGAAAATGTGCCAAGTTCAACATGGATTCCTTTCCTCTTAAGCTATGTAGGCTGCATGTCATGAAAAACATTCATAGCTCGGGAATTGCCACAGTTCAAGTACTGGAGGCAGGATACTTCCGGACCTCTGGCAGTTCACACAAACATCGGACGCCACATCATACCGACACCACCAAAGAGAGTGCATTTTTGTGGCAAACATCAACCTCTCATAACACCATTACCTTCACCACCATCATCATCGTCATACATTGCAACAATAGAAATACTGTTGGATTGCACTTTCTTCAAGCTTTCATCTTGTGGCATGTTTATAGAAAAAATATATATAGAATACAAAAAGCTTATACTTCTTTGAGTAACAGAATATAACATACAGTACTTCAGATTATGTTTTGATCAGCACATCAGCAGGTGTACATAAGTTTCCCTCCCCTTGCCCAGATGCAATTACCAAACTAAACAGGGATGTAGTTTAGCTCACTATCAAGTGCTTTGGTCAATGGGAATAACATTGAGTATACTCTTACAATGGTATTCTACAAGATGTTAATGCTACATAATTATCCACGCTATATGAATGTCTGTTAAGAAAGGGACAAATTGTCAACATACACCACGACGTTTCATATATTCACACGTGGTTTTTACTCAAAAATGTTTTGGTCCACCAAACTGATACGACAAAATCAGCCTGTTTACAGCACAATTTTTCCTCTCACGAATGCACTAAAGTAGTAGGAACCCAATATATATATATATATCTTATCTTTCTTTTTTTTTTAGAACTGAATAAATTTTAACGAGGGAAATGGAAATATCCAGAACAGTAAAAGCTGAAGTCAAATAAAGGTGCACCACCTGATGTCAGTGAGCAGTTTTCTGGTTGTCAACATCCCTACTGAATAGGTGTCTGTTAAACAAGCCGCAATGAATGAAGTACAAATTTTTCTGAAAGCTTAAACAGTCTCTTTGAAAAACAAACAAACCAAAAAAAAAGTTTTAGCTGACATTCAAGTTCCGGTCCCACTTCAATCTGTGAAATCCCATTCACAGAAACCGTTAGAATCACTGTAGTGCAAAATTTGACACAATGCACCTTGATGCAGTCGTTCTCGCAGGATACAGTAAACATGTCCTTTCCTCTGTCTCCGTCAGATTACATTTCCGGCGCGGCAGGCGGGAGCCCCGCTGTGTGTTTTGGAGTCTGTAAGAGTTTGTGTTCCTCTGCGTGTTGTGAAGGCGTGGCTGCAGCTTTGGCGTGTACTGGATGTGACAGCCGAACATCCAGGGCATCATTGTGTTGCACTAAGGAGTGCAGGCGATAGTGCATGACAAGGTCTTTCAATGAGCAGTGGACGTCATAAGGCTCAGCAAAGCCGTACCCATGTGGTGTGCTGTAGATCATGCAATGCTTCACTTCTTCATTCACACTGAAACAGAAAAGAAAACTCATATCAAACACTGGCGCACAGTTACAATAGTAATCTTAAAATGAACCCTTTGTTCAAATATAGCTTTAGAACATGTTTTACTCACACAACAGAGCAGGCATAGCATCCCTGTTTGCTGCTCTCACGGATCAGGAATGTTCCAGGAGCTTTCCCTTGAAGCATTTCCTCTGCCTGCGTCCGACTCAGTTCACCGACAAACCAGCTTGTCTCATCCTGATGTGGCAAATTCTTCTCATCTCCTTTCAACACGTATGTGCTAGATAAACAAGAGTTGTATTATAACAACTGTGTAATCCACAAGTTGTAAATTGAATTATTATAAACATAGTTTATAGTTTAAACATAGTAGTAATTTGATGAAACTTACTCATCAAGGCTGTCACTTTGTATCCCCAGCCAGTCATTTATACGCTTCTGGCGTACACCTTTGTGATTAAGCCAGCTGTAAGAATAGGTGCAAAGAAAAGTTAGAATTTTTGGTAAAATTCTACCAATGTGTCATCGTTGAATGGGTATGCACTGATTTACCAAGCAATATTCTAATGCTACGTACTTGAGGTACTGATCTCTGATGTTGCGCAGCTGGATGAGATCAGGCCGCAAACTGTTCATCTTCCTGTCCGTCTCCCTGTAGTCGTCCACCTGTGTCCTCAAGTCCTCCTCCAAATGGATTTTGCTGTCGTAGATCTCCCCAAGTCTGCACTTCAGCTTCTCATAATGTATCAGAAAGCTGAAGAGGGAAAGTAAAGATTATAGGTCTGAACAGTGTTTGATGAATATTGGCTACATGCACCCAAAGGTAAAATTAAAGATAAACTCAAAATGTACTTATATTTGAACATCACATAATTAAGTACCTCTCCAGATCTTTGTTGGCCCCCTCGGACTGATTGTTCATTTCAAACTCCTCTCCATAACGCTCCTGTTCGCGACACTGCTCCTCAAAGATCAGCATCGTCTCATTAAAGGCCTCAATTGCCGTTCGCTTCATCTGAATTTCCTGCATCACACATTGAGCACATCCAGTAAGAAAAGACTGAAGAGCCTGATAAATGTAACTTTGGCATTACCGTTAATGTCAGAGACTGTCGGTGCTGAAATGAGTGTCTACCTGTGAGGTCTTTGTGAAGGCTTCGTAAAGACGATCAAACTCCTTTGACTTCTCTTGATACTGACAATGAACCTCTTTGAGCTTCCTGCCTGTGACGTCGACATTGTCCTCTTTCACCTGGAGTCAAAATTTCCATTCAATAAAATATGCACACATTCATAATTTAACAAAACTCCCCATTATCACAGGTAGTTTTGTTCTGTCAGACTGATCAACGTTGTTGCTGAAAAACATAACATAATGGTAGTTACTAACCGGCTGGAAGCGGGACACAGGATGGGTCAGCATCAGATCCAGTGTGGCGTTATATTCCACCAACGGATGGTGCTGATAGTGCCAAATGAGCTCCACTACTGAAGTGAATGTGAGGGGGTCGGAGAAACCGTACTTCCCATCATGGTGGTAAATCTTGATCAGCTTGTTGTGCCCGTCTTTCCTGTTGTTATTATTAAGAGTAAAATAAAATGTAAACGCTGTTAACAGAATTTTTGGGAGTGCTGTGGTGAGAACGACTCTGCTCTTTTTCTTCTGCTTACCTTAATGTCAAGGTGAAGTCTCCTTGCAGCTTTGTGGATGCGTCACGAACCAGAAAGGAGCCGTCAGGTGTGTCTCTGAGCACCTCGTTTACCTCCTCCCTGATGTAAAATCAGTTAACAGTTAATGGATGTAACATATCGATATGTTAAACAATCAAACAGCATACTGGAGTGTGCACCAATGATGGAAGACACATTAAGACACATTACCTGGTTATGTCGCCCCAATACCATTCAGCGTCCTGTAGCGAATATGCAGGTGGTGAAAGGCAGTTGTTGTTCATGGTGGTAGACACTGGCTTTGTTGACCTGGGAGGGAGAGCTGCAAGAAAAAGACAAAGACTGATGAGAAAATGACATGCAAATGGTGAGAATGACCAATGATGATCAAGTTTGTGTGTTTTGGATGGATGTAGTATTCTCAATGCCCCTCTCCAGCAACACAAACACAAGCACACTGACACACTGGCTCTGTCACACCCTTGCTTGATGGAGCCTGTCAAGATGTGAGGGCAAGCCCAGGCATGTTTCTAAAGGTGTCACTTGCCAAACCTCTATCAAGCTCTTAAAGTGTGGTCAGCACAAAAAAAATAAGGAAACGTGACAGGTAGTCCTCACTTCTGATCACCATCATTCAACATCTATTGGACACGGTTTATTATATTAATTAAGTGTGTTCACAGTTGGGCATTGGATTGCCTGCAGGTATTGCAAAGTAGATTGAAGTCCAATTTCCAAACTCTGCAGCTGCCTTTGGCACTGTCCTGAATTGCATGAGAGGCATTAAATAGACTGTAAATTATATTTTGAGCCTCCTGGACCACCCCTCCCATCTTATAATCACCGCACGCACACAGCACTTCATAAGTTTTCCGTCAACTTTAAAGGGGGAAAAAAAATGAAATGAAAAAGAGGGCAAACCGCATCAAGAGGAGGTGAAGGACGATATATTTCACTGCAGGACAAAAGTGCCTTTCATGAAGCAGTTAGGGTGAACACAAGAGCACCCTCAGAGAGGAGAAATGTGGCTTTCTCGTACCATCCGCTCTCCTCCTTCTCCGACCTTAAAATAAACAAAAGGCAGGTGCAGCAGCATAGCGGCAGGCACTAAACGAGAAGCACCAGCTCCTGGACTCAGCAGAATTAAATCTGCACACCTTCCGCTTCTTCCCGTCTGCTGCCAAGAAGCTCCACAAGCTTCCAAAACCCACACGCTCGCAGCAGTGCAGACGAGAGCCACGTAGCTAATTTAAAAAGCGCAAATAACGAAACACGTCAGATGTGTCACGCTGGAGTTTTAAGAACTGTAAAATTTCTGTAAAGCATGACTCAAGTAGCCTCACAAGTGTCTGTATTGTTCTCGCGGCGTGTCAGCAGCATTTTAAGTTATTAGCTATTACATTTTATTAACTGTACTTATCAGTAGTCTGTGGGGGCTAACGTGATGCAGTTTTAATTAGCTAACGTGAAATGACTTTAGCTAGGTGGTTACTTATAATGAGACGTAGCAGCACAGAAATGTCTACGTGCAAACGTCACACACTGTTAAGACATTGTAATAACGCTTCGGTCAAATGACTTATGTAAATAAAAAGCGAAGTGTTCGTGTTTCGCCGGAGTTTAGTCATGAGACGAGCTCCTCTAGTCCGCCCGCCTCTAGCCTACTTTCAGAGCTAGCACACAAATTAACTCCGGCTGGCTGCAGACAAGAACAAAGCGGTCGTTTCATGCAGCGCTCATTAACGCGCCGTCAGTTTTGTCCCCTTCAAAGCAGACTCCTAACACTGTCATACGCCTTTGGTAAAGCTTACTTTAGTTTATGAGCAAATGCGTGTTCGCTGCGCGTTTCTGCTCAACTTGGTCATATGTGCTGCTGGGACAAAAGAAAGCAGGCGAGCCACTGCGCCTGGTCCACCGAAAGGTATTACGTAATTGGCAAGTGAATTGCGCTATGCATGCCTGGGCAATGCCTCCGAGGGAGCGCAGCGCCGAGGACCTGCTCATTATAACGTTTCTTTTCACCGACACCTGCACTGCAATTGTCGGATGTCAGTTTTATTATGAATGTCACTTAAGATGATGCCAGCAAAAATAAAAAGCAAAGCAAAAAAAAAAAAAAAACTGAATAAAACGTTTCCCGACCCCCCGCAGATCAGACAATGACTGGTTCTCACCACTAATTTACCTGGTGGTGCTTGATCCATTTCGATGTAGAATAAACCTTCGGGAGGATAAATCATTCCTGTTTCACCAGAGTAGTCCAGGTTGCTGTTGTTGTCTTTGTGCGCAATATTAAAAAAAGAATGCACGTTTTGTCTGACGCAAATCAACCAAATTTAGTCAATGGAGACGCAGGCGCCACGTCCTACATTGGTTTAGACAAAAAGGAAACTCCTTAGATTCCGACTCCATAAATATCCCAAAGTCCAAATGTATTCTTTTAGCATAGCCTGTCTAAGTGGAGATATTTTTTTTTTAGAGATATCGTCTTGTCTGTACGCTGGAGCTCTACTTTACTTCATCTCGGAAGTGGAGCGACTTTAAAGGGCTGTTCGTAACATCATCTTGGCACGGTCCAATCTGCTGCTACAGTAGGGGGTTTCATTTTTCTGCACGATTCGCCGTCATAGCAAGCACACACAGTCACGTTTTATATTTAGCAGAATAAAACAAGACAGTGTCGATTAAGTACAATCTGAAAACCAATATTTACTTTGCCTATTCCCACATGCAGATGCGCAGTAGGTTACACATGAGTAACCCCTACATTTTAATGGTACCTCCCAGACGGTTTCATTCACTTCTGGTCGAGCTGCACTGTAACAGCTGAAAAATTCCTTGCAGGGCATGAATGGAAAGGAAAAACCTGCTCCATTAGCTTGAATCATTAAACGTGAACATGATCTAACGTATACTTTTAAAGGTTTAGTTTAATTCTAATTAAAACAGCAAGGAAATAAAACCATTTCTGCGAGTTTAGGTGTGCCCTAATTTGCTGCTGAGTGAATAGGTTGCATTTAAATGACATCATGTTTTAGGCCTTATGATAATTTAGCAGTTTTTATTTGTTTGGCACCCAGAGTGCAGTGAGCTTAAACCCTTTTGTCTGAGAGGTGACAGATTAGTCTGCCTAGTTGGCAAGTGTGTATGATATTCTTGTTGAGCTTGTCAAACATGTTCAGCAGCAAAAATGGCAGTTCAATTGTCTCTACTCATAATTATTGCTGCTCTGAGATCATCTTGTTGAAGACACAATATGTAATATCAGGTGTGTCAACACTTGTGTACAAGGCTTGAGAGGATCTTTATCGTATGATGCCAGTATTTCTGTCCTTATGTGCTAAAAATAGTATTATCATTACTGTCTTCTTATGTGTTCATGTTGGATGAATAAACGCATTGTTATACGCTCATGACACAGAATGACACTGTGCTGTAAATTTAAACAACCAGGACCTCATCCACCAGTTGACATTAGTGGCTGCAGGGAGAGTGAAACAAGGTCTGCATGGTCAGAGGTCTGTCTCTGTTGGTGTCCAGGCGTTTATAGCTTGTCCCCTTTTGACCCAGTGGAGGTTATTGCCTCCAGCATTCCTTTTTCCCATCAGTTAGATATTTCTTTCCTTGTTCAGTCAGTGCCCATGAAACACCATAAACCAACTGCCATGATCTAGCAAATCACAACGAGACAACACAGCCATGCCTCACACACACACACACACGCACACGGACGCACACACACACACACACGTGCATGTGGGTATTTCATGGAAACAGCTAATTTACTTTATTAATGTGTTAAGGAAAAACTAAATCAGTGTGTCGTTTGCTTGTTTGTAAACGCTGTTTAGCTTGCCAAATGGCTGTTGTAGGATGTTGGCAAGTCTCTTTTAGGCATTAGATCTACCATTTGACAGGTATGTAATTGCATGGGTGTGTGCGCACACTGGGTGAATGTGCTCACATGTGTCTGCGTCTATTTGTGGGTGCAATGTATTGGGTGTTTGCTCGTGTGCTTTCCATACGTTCCTAGTTTAAGAAGCCTTGATGTCTGTCACAGCATGTCACTTGGCCACTACCCAACCCCCCTCCCTCTCCCGGTGTCAGAAGAGCACAGAATTTGCCCCCTTAACTTCTGGGTCTGACCTCTGTGACACATTTCACTACCACCTCCTTCTTGAAACACAACAGCATTGGGGCTCCAGATACACCAGTGGAGAACAGTGAGACATAGGCACAATGAGCTACAGTCTCTGAAGCTCTGTGTTTGGGACATGTCGCCTCTGCAATTAGCATTAGAAAAAGCTTTACTTTACTTTACTTTACTTTATTTGGCAGACGCTTTTATCCAAAGCGACTTACAAGGAGAAGACACAAGCAATTACCATTCGGTTTCTGTAAATTCTGAGTTACTACAAACTAAGAGCCCTGATAAGAAAAGGCTGAAATATTTTGAGGCACATTGTGTATTTACATGTGTGCTCCATTTGTGTTATGAGTGTATAGTAGTCAGGGTGAGGAGGGCTGACTCGCAAGATAAACCTAAAGGCTCTGCAGCCCAGATCCAGGCAGTCCTGATGGGATCACTGAAGGCTAAACGTAAGATTAACGAGATAGGCTGATACTGCAAGCCTGCCAGCTGCCTGGTGTGACTCATCTTGATATTCACCACCACAATATGACACGGGACTGTGGGAGTGCTGGGAAACTCTGCATGAGTTTGAAATTGATAGATAGACGTTCCTCTGTCCTAAATGTAGATAACAGTTAAACTGGGTGTTGGAAACATTGAAACTTTGTACTTTGGTCATTTCTCTGGTCAGTAAATCAGTGAAATACAAATAAGAGCAAAGGAAAATAGTTCAAAGGATGTTTTTGGATTATTAGGGCAGCAATGTTGATTGTGTTGAACACGATCCTTGTAGTGGAATTATGAAAAGGTCATTAATCCCCATATTTAGGGGTGTTAAATATGCACATGATGAGTTATATCTCAAAAAGTCAAAATGACAAGTATTTGTAGAGTGAGTGGAATAATCTCTTGGCTTTCTAAACTAATGTTTGTTTAGACTTGACTAATAGCTATCTCAAGGAAAACTGTGCATTAACAGTTTCCTTATTTGCTATGCAGTGAGATGTAGGACAGGTTTTATCAGGGTTTATTTTGTTTGTTATCCATCAGAAAAGACTCAAAGACACAACACAGAGAAACCATGTCAGGCATTAGATCAGTTTGCCAGTGTGGGTATCTGTGTCACGGTCTCGCATTGTAGATCTGGGTGAACTGCAAATCTCTCAAATCTTCTGTACTGTAGTGTGCTGCTATTCACGGCCATTGAAGGGAAGCATAATGGTCTTGGCAGGGCATTTGACATTCACCATGGAGAGACTGTGGGGTTTCCCTGATCAGCAGCCAGAACCAGCACACAAGGCATGCACTAGTCCTGCCAGAGGCAACTCAACTGTGGGCAGAGTGTAGGGCGGCTATGGTCTGGCCCCCAGGACCCTGCCATTGTGGAAATGTAAGTGGGGACAGTGTCTGAACGGCTTGAGTTGGAACAGAAAAGTTTGGATGACCAAAACTATGAGCTTCAAATAGCTGGGCCCTGGGAAACATAGCTTGTTCTTTTAAGAAGGTCAAAGAGAAGCCAAAAGAGAAGAAAAAAACCCAAGAAAACTGATGATGGTGGAGGGAATGTTAAATTGGAGGCTTCTGTTACTATAGACATCAGCAAAACGGACATACCATTTTTCCATATGCTCCAGTGTCAGTGTGTCTGGCCTTTTTTTCCCCTGTGTCCTCTGCATTTGCACCCAGTGGTCATACTCACCACTCATCATCTGTCACTCCACTCTGCCAGAGCCTAATCTTACTATCAGAGGTGACAACTTAGGTACTTGTTGCATCCCACCCCATACTGGCTGCCAACTGAGAGTGTGAGTTATGCTAAGGATGATGATCCTTTGGTATCAATATCCTACAGAGGCCTCCCTCACCTCACGTGAAATGCCAAATAAAGGCCTTGCCATAAAGCAGAATATATCCATAAGATGCAGCTTTATGGGATTTGTGTCATTAACCCAAAGAATACTCAGTTTGTATTTTTGATTGATAGCTGACTAAAGCAATTTATTAGTTTTAGTGTAAATTTCTAGTTATCACTTCAGTATTAGTCATGAATAAATGCTGAAAATCCCACTCGCTCTACAAATAAAGACTGTACTGTACTAAGAAGGTGCAAAAATAGAAAAGTCATGTTGCAGTCAGCCCATATGCACATTGAAGAACTTCTGTTATACATCCTGTCAACTCTTTACAGAGTGGAGTCAGTCAGTGAGCAGTGGATTCATGGCTGAAAGCTCTGTGAAGTTAAGCTAGTAACATCACTCTCTCTCTCCACACACACACACACACACACACACACACACACACACACACACAATTCCAGCCTTTCATGCAAAGCAAAATTGAGAAGCTGCTGCCTCTTTCAAGCTACTATCCTCAGCTACACAACCATCACATCAGCACTATAACTCTATTAGGCACAGCTCCAGGACACACTAAGCAACCCATACACCACAATGGCATCATTGTCAGTGGGAATTGCAGCCATTGTCACCAATGCTACAGGATTTATTCCCCTCCTCCCATATTGTGACCTTCACCTCTGACCCCAGCTGCCATCTCACATGCTCTGGGACTGAGAGCTTGTGGGGCTTTATGCCTTCCAGGTCTTAAATGCTCCTTTAGAATGTCTTGAGCCTGCTAAGTGGCTTCTCTCCACAGTGCCATCAGTGTTGGGATGATTTTGGTTAGTGTCAGCAAGGAGAGAGTGGGGAGGGAGGGTGGGTGTTGGTAGTGGTGGAGGGGGTGAAGAGTATGGAGTTGTGGTTGGAATGATTGACCCCTAGAAAAGGTCAGTTGGGAGGCATGAGAGAAGAGCAGCTGCCTAAATGCCTCTTTTCTCTCCTTTTTCTCCCCCTGGCCAGGGCTGAGACTCCGTATGGTTATTTATGAGTGTGTGGGAGAGAGAGAGCGGGGCTGCAGTGAAACCCACCAGCCCTCTTTGATGCGAGGGCTGGGCTAGGCAGAGGTGCCTGTCATTGGTTCGGTTCTGTCATATATACTTGCATGCACACAAGTGCTCACACACTATTAAGAACTCCTCCCAGAGCTACAAGGACAGAGGAGAGGACTCTGTTGCGAGGCAGATTTGGAAAATGAGGTGTGCTGCACACAATAGCTGTCAGCACTTTGATATATGCCTCTCAGGCATCCAAACCCCATGAAACTTCCTGAAAGTGGAGGCCACTGACACTATTTGGAGCCAAAGTTGGCAGACATTTGCATGAAAGTATTGTTGTGTAGGGACTGTAGTTAAATTATAAGTTTATTTCATTAGATTTGCATTAGGTGTCTTTATACGGCACTCACACCCACACTACTAATGACTACCTATTGTATAAAAGCATCAGTAATCATACCCAATATATTGTGTCATGTATACAAGATAGTGAGTCAATGTACACAAGTGTGTCGGTATTGTCCAGCTGTATACTAAGAATGCACATGCCAAGGCATACCACCTCTTACAGTAAATACAGGATGTCTGAGTGCCATGAGTCACATATTCCTCATGAGTTTGATATTCTTGAGAATAAATTAGCTGCGCTGTCCCAGAATTGCATAAAGTTACTGTTCACACCACTACAGCGCTCTGCCAGTGCAACACAAACACCACTACTTTTCTTTTCCTGACAAAGTTAAATTAAGCTTGAATTTCATGCTGAAGTCAAATGGTCATGATGTCATGGTTTGAGGACAGAATGACTCGGTTTGTCTGTTGACTGAGAAGGCCTATTCTTGCATGTTTGGGTGGGAGCATAGCATATAATTGCAGAGCGGGATAGCATGAGGGGATGGGGGAGGGAGAGAGTTAGCACGCAACATGAGTTTTGGCCCACAGTTGCTGGTGTGGGTGCCAGACTTGTCCAGAGGGCTGCTGTGTGTATCTGTGTGCGAGGCTAGTTCTGCTCTGCCTAGAGGCTTGCACTGTTCCAAGAGACATCTTTCATTTGCACACGCTGAATAGGAAGAGCCCGGGGCTGTTTGGACTGGGGGATGGATCTGGCTTTTTGGACTTTTTAGGGGATGTTGGGTGGTTGCCTGGCTGTGTGAGTGTGTGCACGTAGGAGAGTCCAGATCTTTTCTGGATGTGTGAAATTCTTTTGAGTCTCCCTTTTCAGTAAAAACCATCGCATTGTTTAGTTGTCAAGTTAGTTGTTAGGGAGCAACCAAACCACTGTACACGTGTTGCAGCCATTTGAGGATTACACTGATCCAAAAATCTGACAGTAAAAGAAGGGAATGGAAAGCTTTGTCGGCCTTTTCATATCCTCTCAGTGGGAGGTAGAAAGGCAAGACCTCCAGACCTGAGTTTGTGGTGGTGGGTGTTAATGGGGTAGGGGGTTAGCTCTCAACTGCCAACCAGATGGACAATCAAGCCCTATGTATTTAGGGAGATCATATGGGATAACCTCGCAAAGACAGATTGACATTTTGCTGACAAAACAAACCACCCCTGTCCTGCACGCAAGCCCCCCCCCCCCACCTCTTTTTTCCATCACCCCCGCCCTCCCATACACACACATGAACACTTTAAGTGGTATTTGCTTACATAGGTTTTAAGGAAGTTATTTCAGAATGTGTTAAGCACTCTGCGAGGAGCCATAACAATAAGAGGATAGGACAAAGGAATCTAGGATTACAGAACTTCTGCACAAACACTAACAGCATCAGTGACCTGTGTAAATAAGACAACCTTGAGCCATGAGGGAAGCAAGTAAACTCATTTTCTGCGTCATGTGTTGGGATTTACCTTGGTGATTTAAGGCCATAGTTTGGGGTGTTATGTTCTTTGTGTCCTAATTTTCTGTGGTTATAGATTTAGTTCACTTAAATGAGCTACAGTATCATATTATGTATCAGTAATATACTGAAATAGGTTCTCATAACTTGTTAAACAGTAAGAGATTATATCACTGTTTAAGATAAATCAACAATGATCAGATTCAGATATGTGACTCTTTTTTCTCCACCTGTTCAGTGAGAGTAGTCGATTCAGTTTAGTGTCAAGTGTCAAGAGAACAAAACATTCTTTGACATGAGAGAACGGTATTCGTGATATTATCAAGAATCATTCTCTTCTGCAAAATCTCCAATCCTCTCTTCAACAGTCTGGATACACTCTGGATGATTTATGGCACATAAGCTCCCTCCCACACACACACACACACACACACACACACACACACACACACACACACACACACACACACACACACACACACACACACATACACACACACACACACACACACACACTTACATTATTAATACAGCTTGTACCAATGCTGTGTGTTCCAAAATACTGATTACATGTGTTGTGAAAACATTTAACATAAATTACTGACATGTGTCCCACTTCACACCTGCACTCTGAGACCTTTTCACCACCTCGTTACAAGAGATTCGGAGCAAAAGGCGACTGAACTCTAAAATTGCTGAGTGCACAAGCTTAAATTGTCATGGTGACCCAAGAAAATTATGCCAAAGGCTTATATCATCTGATTTATGTAACCCATTGGTCATTTTTAGCTACTTCATAGAAGTTGTGTGGGTAGAGAAGGGAGTTGTTTTTTTTAGAATAAAAGTCAAATTCAAATTAGCTTTATTGTTAAGTCCACAATTACAGTTTTTTCCAATTGCTAACACACTAAAATCTAATGTAAAGCTAAACTGTAAAAACTGACACTCAGTGATCGAAATCTAATTATACTGTAAATCATAGATTGACAATGAGAGATGCTGGACAGAGGCTTCAGCCCAACTTGAGCCAATTTACTGTTGCCTCCGTCGTTGAGACATTTAGGCTTGAGAACAGGTATGTAACCAAAATACTTTATGATACTACAGTAGGCTGATACTTTACAGTAGAAATGACACATGTAGTCTATATTTACAGTATTTATATATGTGTTCTTTATTTGTACAGTTCTACATAATCTTCATCAGAAACGTGAGAGGCTACATATCAATACATACATTGCTGTTTTCTTTAAGAACTGAGAGACAATTAAGTTGAGGTGTTTTGTGAATTGTGCTAAATGATTTGCAAAAATGAGCCTTGTTGTCAAAATCGTGCTTTAGCAACTGGAAAAAACTGTAAATACATATTGCTAAGAACTAAAAATACAGCCTTGGAACATGACCTTTCTAAACAGTATAAACAGTATGTCTCGCTCAGTCTGTCTAGTTAAGTCATACAGATACTTTACTTATACTGTCAAAAAGAACAACACATTCTCTCTCAGACAAACCAATAACAAATCAAAACAAAATATATGATGGCATTAGTGTGCATACAGTATATATATACACCTAAAAGACGAGAACCACAGATGAACCACTGAAGAGGACTTTGTTTTATTGGAGTCTGGCACAATTTAATGAGGAAAGTAACAGCGTAATTAGTGTTTTTATATCCTGCCGCAATGGTACGCGGCACGTACAGTATGTGGGACACCAGAATGTTGTGGTGACGTCTATATGTGTGTCTATGTAGCCTCAGTGATGTGAACATTTTTCCATGTAAAGTGATTTTAATAATAATTTCATGGCAATCATTCAGTAGTTGTCAAGATGTTTCTCTAAAGTCAGTCTACCAAGGTGAGGGGGATTCATTTTCTTGGGAGCATGAAGTGTCACAGAGCTAGTATGGCTGTAGACTCTTGATTGATATTTGGAAAGCTCCTCCAGACTCACAGAAAGACATAGAGTACACTGACCAGTCTGCAGCCACACATCCTGATACACAGCAAGCTTCAAAGCACTATGGGTTCTGACACCTGTTGATCACGACCGGCATTCAGTGTTTGCCATGCCTGTCACTGTCTACCACATTAAAACCCATGACTTCTAATTATTAGAACTTATCATTAATTAGTATGTTGATGCAGTATATATAAAAAGAAGAAATTAATGTGTTTATTGCCTTTTTAATGACAGAAAAACATCACAGTGACATCAGGGTAGATGTTAGGCAGCTCAAATGCTTCTTTTTCCTGTTAGCCCAGTTTTCCTGTTAAGCCCCCTGGAGTCAAGACAAAGATGAGCTTAGCGGATGACTTCAATCCTGTTTAGTCATCTAACGGGGATAGAGCTTGCTGCCTGAAGGTCAAAGGCCTCTTAAGTTTGAATGACCACCTTTTCTTGACAATTCTGCCTGTCACAGAGGGTTAGCTTTTATCAACAGTGGAAATGTCAAAAGGTAAACAGGTCACAAAGAGCCTGCGCCTGAGCTGTAACTGCAGAGATGTAGTATTGTAATATGATGTTCTGGGAGACGGAGAAACAGCCAGATAAACAAACAGACTGACAGGGAGGCAAACACACACAGTTGTGACAAAGGAATCCTCAACATCACATGGTCATGAAGATAGTTTATGTTGCATGTCTAACCCTTCTCAGTTTGATTACACTCATCATGCTCAAATTTATGTTACCCACACAGATTCTTGCCTGTGCTATTTTGGTAAAGGCCATTGCTTGGGCTTGTCTCTGATGATTCCTCTCTCCAGTTCTTTCTTGTACTCTCTCCATCTTTCTCTCTCTCTCTCTCTCTCTCACACACACACACACACACACACACACACACACACACACACACACACACACACACACACACACACACACACACACCTCTCCTTTTCTCTGTCTTTCCCTCCCAACCGCTCTGCTGGCCACATTGCCACACTCAGTTTTCCATGGCCTCTCATTCCCGAGTGCTCAGCGAACTAAGTAAATGAACGACACAATCCGGAAATAGTGTTCCACCCGGAGATGGTGGGAAGGAAAATCCCTTGACTGGTGCTGGCAGGAGAGTGGGAGAGAGGAGGAAATAGTATTGCAGCTATTCACACTTCAGACAAAGCTTGTTCCTTTCATAAGGTTCTCTCCTGCACTCCAAGTCGTGACTGTTTTACTTTTAAGCTAAACACTTCAGAAGGGACAAGCACATTTGTACTTTTGTACATTTTCTTCATACCCAGATACTGCACATGTGCACTGTCAATGCAGTGTTACAAGACAACATGTTGGTAGCTTCATGACACAGTAGCAGAGGTTAACTTATCTTTAGCCAGAGAGGTCAAAGGTCGCTATTAAAAAAGGACAGATGTCACTGAGTTGTGCACAAGGTGCCGGGTAAATGTTGCCAGGAATGTCCCAGAGTTTGGCAAGGAGGTTGGGGGGGGGGGCTTGGGGTGAAAAGAAGAGGTGTGCCAGCCAGGGTCAATTCTATAACCAGGGTGTTGTCTGGACCTCTGCACAGCTGCCAATCACAGTCATACCGCAGTGAGACCGACGGCCTGTCACCAGCAGCTTTAAACAAGAATTAGATGGGAGCTCAGTTGGTGCAGTCGTACATGCTCAGGAAATGTTCCGACTCTGTTGAAAACCTTGTGCAATGGCCTCTCGGTCAGTGTGGTAAAATATTCCTCCTGCATTTGTCAGAGGATGTGGTTAAATCTCAGCCGAGAAGCCTGTGGCTGCATTTGTGAAGCAACAGCGTAACATCAGTGGTCAGTTTATATCTGTATAATCAATCTCCAATATTATTTTAAAAACATAAATATGCCTTTGAACAATGAGCAAATAACGTATTGTCAGGGATCTTTAATTGTGTTTTACTTGGTGCCTGCTTGGTGCCTGTTAACTGGCCAACAAATGCCTTGCACACTTTTTACAAGGGGAGGATAGACTGCGTGAGTACGTCTCACTATAACAGTCAGTAACATGAGATGGGGAACCACACAACCGCTAAATCAGTAAAATGGGAACCCAGAGTCACTGTAATTTGGGAGAGAGCTGGTTAACCACTCCTCATAATGGATGGTGTTTCTGTTTAGCCTAAGGCGTTGGAGCTAAGGTCATATGCAAACAAGGCAGACCCTGGGCCTCAGGATTTTATACAGTGCAAAATGTTTTGCTCCATGCATTTGATGAGGTTCATGAAATCACAGAGACTTAAATTTTGCTCATATATCTTCCACATATTAAACTAGGACCTTATAAAATATAACTGGCTGCACGGGGCTCTATAATTGAAGTCTGTTTAAGGATGTAATATTTTATTCAATATGAAGGACAAAACTATTGTACCACACCCTGAGTCACTTTATGTGACACAGACATGCCAACTTTGTATTGGACACATTGTGAGATAAAATGCGAATATGTTACTGCAGAGAGAATTATGATAATTAAGGCTTAGGGAAACCTGTTAGAAGAAAGGTGATTTATTAAACAAGAGATCTTTTTTGTGTATTTTATTCCAAACCTGGGACATATTCTACAGAGAAAAACTAGTTTATATACCACATAACACTACACTCATGATAAGGCTACATCTCCCACAACATTTGTACAACAAACATAGTTTGAATGCAAAAAATGTTTGCCAGTTTCCTTTTTACAAACTATGAGTTTAACATAACAGGAATAATGTGTTAGGCTATGTCTGCATACGTGACACAAAATTTTCAAAAGCTCTGAGCCAATCAATTTTAATTTAATTTCACATTCATGTTTACAACTCCTTGACTGCCATTTTCTGAATGTGAAGATCTTTATTAGCCATAGGAAGTAGATTTTTATGACCACCTGCTGTAGAGGTGAAACACAGAAATGGGATCAGCTACTATTCAGATACTCTAGGAATAGTTTAAATCAGTTGTTGAGAAATGATTGGAGGCTGTTCTCAAGTTGCAGCTTCTCCAGTGTGAAGATTTGCTTCTTTTCTCATCATCAGCTCATTGTGAAGTGAATGTCTCTCTGTGGTGAACCGCAGCTCGGACAAAACAAGCAATATGAAGACGTCACTTTGGGCTCTGGGAAATACTGATGAGTATTTTTTTAATCTATTTTCTGACGTTTTAATCAATGAAATAAGTGTTAGTTGCAGCCCTACACTGTCATCAACAACTGCTTGTTGACCACGTCTTTGTGTCTATTGTTACCATGTTTTATTTCTTGGCAGTGTCCCTTTAAAGGATTACATCATCCTCTTTGCTCCTTTTTTTCTCCTTCACCACATTTCTCACTGTTCAGCCTTTTCTGCCCAGAGACAATTGGTTAATTCACCGGTGTATAACACTGCCACCTCCTGATGGACAATACCATCACTGCGTGTGGAGCACAACATTCAGTGGCATATTTAGTTCGACATGAAGTTTGAGTTTATCACATCTCTCTGACCAGGTCGTAGTGAAGATCACAGTCTCTCTCTTTTGACTATAGTGTTTATTATCACATGACAATGAGCAAATTCTTCTATCAGTTGTAAGAAAATGTAGAACAGATGCAAATGTGTTGTGATCTTTAATTCACTTGAGTTGACTGCAACATAATGGGCACTGTTTATGTTGAAAGTGTTGTTGTGCCATCTAGTGGCAGAACGCAAGAGATATGATCTGACTGTTACCTGATGTTCGTGTTACTCTAGTACAACGTGAATGCAGTGATATCCTCAGCTGAAATGTCACATGTGTCCTCCATTGTGGTGTAAAACGCCAACTGGGTGATTACAGGTAGATCATTTTATGTAGGTCACGGGAGTGTCTGCAGCTTCAGTTATTCTTGGTGTTGTAGCGAGTACACAAACCTGTCACTTTAAGAGATGGTCACAGCTTCCGTGATCAATTACAGTGCTGGAGGGTAAGATTTTTCAGTACAGAGAGTTTTTGTTGACATTGAAAACTAAGTTCATCTGTGTAAATTTTTTTTTTCTCTCTGTGTATCTTTTTGTGCCAAGGATGTAACTTGGCGTATCAGGATAGAATTTGGTTAATGATATTTGAAGGAAGGGAAATGTGTGTTACAATGAAGGCTGAAATGTTTGTCTAAAATAGTGTCCATAAATAATTAAAATACTCTCTTATAATTTACCACAGCCCAAGCTGATGTATTGAATTTGAATGTTTTGTACAAAAAATGGCAACTCTTATAATAGTTCCAGTCTCAGTTTTTTAGAGACAATGGTGAGAAGTCATTTAAAGGCATCTCTATCAGAATTTAATGTCTTTTGAATATTTTATGGATGAATAATTTATTGTGTTTTAAAATGTTTTTCTGTCATATAGTAAAAAAACAAGCCAACCAAGAATTGTTGCCATGTGGGAAGCACTTTGACGACGATGTAAACTTCATGCAGCTGATCCTCCTACTGGGAAGTACGCTGAGAGCTCAGGTGGGCTTTAGCTGTTTTTGCACTAGCAGATAAATACTTTGAAGACTTTGTTTTGTGCTATAGTATCCCCAAATGCTATCTTGTTTTTTGACAACTGTTATTCAGTTATTTTAATGGCTCTGTCAAAATTGTGTAAAGCATTTAAAAGCATTTGAGTCAAATTGGCGACAGAATTTAGAGCATACATCCCATGTGTAGTACTATGACCATCATTTGTAGTTTACCTGAATCTGATTCTGTTTGTGGCTCATTTCCTCATGGGTTTGTTGCTCTGGTTTCTGCAGAAATATTTGAGTATATTTAAGTATCCTGTTATTGTTCTTCCCCTTCCCCAACCTGAAACTTGCGTGGACACCAGACTCCCCCCATTACTGTCAAAATGTTGTACAGCTTCCTCACCTGTACCCATTTTTACTAAATGTTCACTCCCTTCCTCTTTGCGTCACCCTGCTGTGTGAGTGAGGAGGACCTCCAGGCAACATGACTGGTGTCAGTGAAACTGCCTATATGTACACGGAGTAAACGGAGTTCCGAATATTTTGCTGCCTTTTAATACAGACAGAGAACTAACAAAGGCAGATGTTATTCAAAATACAGTTCTGTTTGTATTTGTTCCTAGACATTATTCCAAAACTGATCTTAAAGTAAAGAAGAGCTGTTACATCATCCTGTGACCCAGTCTCATGAACACCACTGCCACTGGCGGAGATGTTCAGGTTTTTGAGCGAGGCTCTAATCAGAGAAGTTGAGTTATTTTTGCTAGACTATTAGGTTTTGGAGCACTTATTGTAATTTCACAATGACGACTACTTGGAGCGTAGTGGAGCAGGGTGCATTGATTTTGAGTCTCATGCTACAGTGCTACCTTAAGTTGCTTATTGCATCTTTAACGTGCAGCACAGCCAGACTCACCATACTACAGCTTAAAAAGCTAACATTTATGTATTAGCTGTATGGGAGCCATACACTGTTCTGTTTCAGTTTTTAATCTATTTATGTTTTATTTTTACAAAACGGAAAGTCAGAAATCATTAAACATTACCTCTTGCCTTTGTTACATGTGAAGCTTTAGTCATTTAGTTTAGTAATTAACTAGCATGTGTCAAGCAGTGACCAAGCCTCCTGTCCTTGGTGGAAAAGCTCCAGCCCAGAGACAAAGCAGTGGCAAGGTTATGCCATCTACCCATGGCCCACAGCTCCAACATGACCTACACTGATGCTTTTACTCTGAGAGTACAGTACATTGAGTTGTTGCTAGGAAAACGGAGCTCATTTAAACCTTCACTAACATCTTTCAGTAGGTGGCAGTATTGAGCCACAGGGTTAAAGAATTTACAGTCCATATTAATAATGTCACTTTTAGGCCTCTGAGTTGTTAATTATATTAAATGTAATCCATTTGGATATCATAGAACTTCAATCATAAATAAGTTTTTTTTTTTATCAACATAGCCTAATCTACCTGGGACAAATAAGTGGAACAGATGAATGCTTGTCCCACACGATGAATGTGATTGTTCACACTTTGCATTTACCCGTGTGTTTCTGATGTGTAGTACCCAGCAACAGTAATGTCAGGCTAACGGCTCATAGTGCTCCCTCTCCTTGTTTTCGATGTCTTCTTTGCTAATCCCAGGCTGCCCTGACTTCTGACCTCTTGATGGCATCTTATGCAATAAGATGGTAAAGGAAGGCACACAAGAGGCGCCTGTGGTCTGCCGGGCTAGGTAAGCTCATTAACAATTACTCCAGGATGCTCAAGCTCACAACAGCAGCTACAAATAAACCTCAGGAATGTGAGTAGTAAATTGAAGAAGTGATGACAGAGGATAGAGGTGCTGGACTAGGTTTTGTAAATGTTCCTGATTTTAGGGTTTGGGGTGTTTTATACTTGATTGTCTCAAGGACACTGAAACTGACACAGTACACATTAAACCAACAGTCTACAGGGTTTGTGTGTCTGTGTCTGATTGCACTTTTCACACACACATACAATAGTCTCCTAACACAGGAGAAGATAAGCAGTAGGGAGGGTTGGAGTATAAAACACTGTTTTTAAGGGTAATAGCCAAATGTGTTCCTTTTTTTAAAATTAAATGACCTTGACAGCAGAAACCTCTCTAGCCCCCAAACACACACACCACAACAATATTCTCTAACTGCCTTCCTCCATCTGTCCTTCCCCTATCAGTGAGGATGAGTCACTCTGCTTCAATAGTCCAGTATGCAGCCATTAAAGAATCTGAATAATCATACCATAGCTTTCACTAAAGCATCTCAGTTTGGTCTGTTCAGTCGGTTAAAGTGTAATGCTTGCATTATAGCAGGTGGAGTAGCTCGTCCTTTTCTCCTTCTGTGTTACTGGCTGAAATGTGAGTCCCGTTCTTGCAGTGACCCTGTGTTCATCATTATAGCTAACAGTAAGTGCTTTGTAGTATTAGCTGTACTGTTGTCGTTTTTTATTTGGTTTGTTTTTGGGGTTTTTTTTGGTGAAGGTGGAGTTACGATACAAGGGAGAAGAGAAGGGGTATGACGTGCAGCAAAGGTCAGTTACATTGCATGTGCTGAACCAGCCATTCGGCTTCCAGGCATTTTTAACAATAGGAACAATCTTGCACCTTGCAGCCGTGTGCAGTTTTACATTCCTAGTTTGTTTCCGGAGTGCTAGATAAAGAACTTTTGCCCAGCTGCTTCTTGAAAGAAAATCCCCTCTGTAGTCATAGCTTTTCCACAGAAATGAATCCATCCTACTAAAATTGGATAAATGATGTCTTCCTGGCTTAGTCTTCTGCAAGGTCTAATTGCAGCCTTTGACAGCACGGCCCACATTATTCCAATGCATTGGCCAAAGCAGAAGTGACTCTCTGGTTCTGCTTTGGACTAGTTTTATTTGTATGTATCCAATACAAATCTTTCACACTAGTTCCACTCATCTCACTCTCGCCCATCTTTGTCTTCCATATCGTGCAGACTACCCTAAGGCTAGATTGTCTCTTCAATCCTCTTTTCCATCTTTGTGACCCATTTATCCTTATTATTCAAAAATACATCTCTCTTCATTATTACTGTATGTTGTTGCCAAATTAATCTTAAAGCCCTTGAAAACTTCTAAGTATTCTACGTGGCATTAATCGTGCTCAAATGAGAAACAGTCCAAGTCAAAACAGTTAAAAAAAGTATTTTAATATTATTGAATTTAAGACTCAAAAACACAGAAAAACTCCATCGTCAGGTTTGTTGGACATGCTTTGATCAGAATAAGGTAGGTGAAGTAATCTTTTTCCAACCAAGCCACACCCTTTTCAAATAGGTAAGAAAAATATTTGCAGAGCCTTTGTTGTTGCTAATTTGAAATACAGAATTACTTGCATAATTTTTTTAAATTTTAAAGCTATCAGTCTTCTTCTCTGCCTGAGCTGGTGTGTTGCTACATTTCTTGGTACATTGCTGCCACCTGTTGTGATGCAACTGGCAGTAATGTGTATAGTAATCTGCTGCCCATGGGTGCCAATTAACAAAACTGGGATCCACTCATAAAAACTGGGTTTTTACTGTGCTGCTATTGGTCAAAATCTCCACAAAGTAACTTTAAAAATTGGGCTTTAATGTACAGAAAATCGTAAAGCTGATTTCATTTAAAATTTGCTATACTTTTTACTCAGACAAAGGTTAATCATATTTGTAATATAGTATATGTTGATACCACTCGGGCTTCTCTGTTCAGCTTCTACAGCAGACCTGAACACTGCAGCATGACCTCTAATAATACCAGAAAAAAGAAACTGTTCTATTTTTTCCTCTGTTACCTGCTTCCACTAGTCCCCATTTTAGTAGAATATTTGTAGAGAAGGTACTACGTGGTCTGATCTTAACATATTGCTGTATGTGCATGAGTTTCTTTCCACAAGACACCTGAAGCCCTTTTATTAGAGCTTATAGCTGTTGCACATTCAAGGACAAAATAATAATAAGTTTTGGTTGGTATGAGGTATTTGTCCTTCCTTTGGGATCCAGGTATTTTGTATTTGTGTCTCTCTGACTTGTAAAACTCAAATTTCTTAATATAGGTAAAGTTGAATCACATTTCAGTGACTGTACAAAAACTCCAACTAAGAAAAAAATAGGAGGAATTCTGTGCATCATTTATAATAAGTACATCAAAGTGAACATTTAGAGACAGTCTGATTAAAAATCAAGAAAATATTTCTGCATATAGTGCTTTAATTTTTGCTAGACTTTGCATAATATGTATGCAGTTGGCTATAGAGTGTCAGCTTGAGGCAGGCCGAGAGGTGCTAAGACATCAGGGGACAGCAGCCATGTGACCATGGTTGCAGGGATTGGTTTAGTGCAGATGTGACATCAGCAAGCCTCCCACTCTCCCTCCTCCCCTCTCTCTTCCAGTCTTTCTCTGCCTCTCTCTCTCCGTGCCACTGTTTTTTCTCACTTGCTTTTCCTCAGCATCCCCCCTCTCAGAGATGGCGCGTGTCGGTGCTGCTCAGGCGTCCGGGGCCTAATGCGCGCACACGGAGGACCCCTTATCCCCCAGTTTGCTGCATATTCCTCTGGCATCTCTTCTCACTGTGTTCTCCAGTACTGCTGCTGCTTTATAGCTCTCCTCCCATACCACCTCCCTCTAGTGGTGTCTGGGGGTTGGGCCCTTGGGGGTGGAGGAATCAACATTGTGCTTCATTGGGGAGCTTTGCAGAATTAGCTATGCCCTGCCCAGGCATCCTTTGACCGTCTGGATTTCTCGATTTCTGTCCGTCTGCTCACCGGAGGGCAACATAGGATGAAAATCTGCAGTCATGATGCAAGGTAAATTATGTGTGCATGCCTTCTCCTCATTTTCCATGTCTTGTTCCCCTACGTCCTCCTCCTGTCCTCTTGTGTCCTGCTGGGCCATTGAAGCTAGTGAATCCAGTGATGTGATCTGTTCGGCTGGAAAGACTGATACAGCTGAGCTGTACGCATGACCAGTGTGACATTGTAGCCGTATGTGTGTGTATGTGTGTGTGTGTGAGACGTTGTTTGTGACAGATCTAGACACAGTTTGTTACAGATCTAAAGATCTACTTTCATCTCACAATGTATGTGAGGTGAAAGTGAAGGAGTGTGAGGCAGGAAGAACCGATATTCACAGCAGTGCACTTGCTGATGTCCTGTTGTGTTTTTGTGTGTTTACACATGCATGTCTCTGCGTGTGTAGATTATAGGTCTGTCTTTAATCAAACACTCAGTCTATATCCTATAAATATGTATTTGAGGAGAGAGTTGAGCTGTCCAGAAAGCTGCACTCAGTCATTCCTCTGCTGCTTCTCCTATCGATGCATAATCCTGTATCATGCCATTAAGACAAGTGATTGGTAAACCATACCTTACTTGACGTGTGTGTTACATAAGTGATGATATACCAAAGTTAACAGTAGTGGAATGAGGTAAAGTGCATTGTAAACTGTGATAGAGGAGCTAAATCACAGATCCATACCTGCACGACAGATGCTGGGCCTTTACCATCCATTAATGCCAACGTGGTAATGAAAGAGGTCTATTATTAGTAAAAGGCCTGAAGCCTGACATGATATTATACTCAGTTCACAAGCTTGAGGAAATCCACTCTCAACACAGATGTCACATGCTTATCAAAGACTTTGTTAGCACTACATGCATTGCTAACTACACAATAAAGGCTCTCAGGTGTAGTTAGTGATGTGGTAAAGTTACATTATTTCAAACATGGCTGAAGTACATGTGCTGCAGTAACAGCTCTTGTTGATGCAGTATATGGGTTTATCATCAGCCAACAATATAGCTCAGAAACATAATATAGGTTATGACAGTATGTAAAGGCACAGGATATACTGGATATAAGTATTTTTTAGTAGAAATATGTTCCAAAGCGCGTTTTATTGTGGAGCGGTGCTGTCGATGACCTCATGTGAAGTCAGGCTGAGAGAAAAGCATTTCCAGCAGTGCAGAAGTATTTGCTTCTAAAAGTTTTCTCACCAGTTATAATTATTTCTGCGCGATTGGTAAATTTAGCTTATTTTTTCTAATTCTGACAATACCTAGTACCTGCATGGCTGTGCAGAGCGTGAATAGGAAAGCTAGTCAGAGCAGAGTGGAATGATTTTGATTTTGAGTCTCATGGTAGCATTAGCTTAATTTGTATTGTAGCTTTAAACAACATATTTACTTATTTACCTAAAGGAGCTGGTTTTACATGTTTCAGTCACCTCACTACAATCACACATACTTTGCATTATTGCTGACTATTTGAGAGACTTACGGAAACGTAAAAGCATCTTGATATAGGGCGATCCATGCAGGAAATACTTAAGAAGCAAAGACTGGACTGTGAATGACCTGACTGTACAGTATTTGAAAGCCGAGTGGAGTACAGGAGGTGCAGAGGCTGGACATTCTATAAAATTGCAGAATTATGACATATACTGACATATACTGACAATATTTACTGTTTCAGAGTCAGCAGTTGAAAAGAGCGACCTTGATGAGCTTTGCCTTCCAGTGTTAAACCACCAACATTAAAAGATCAATTAAGAAATTTACTGAGCATCAAAAGCTGGAATCTCTCCGTGCCATGCCAACATATTTAGAGCCTTTGTTGTGCCACTCACTGAGATGCATCCACTTGTGGGCTTGAACTGACTGGACATACTTTAAAAACACACACCAGGACTCATCATAGAGATGACTGTTCTGGCCACTGTATGTGAGATTTGTAGTTTGCAGGGTAAAATGTGAAAAACTAAAGGTTTAGCACAAGTGTATCTAAAAATCATGTTTCTGTGAATTAGCTTGAAGAAAAGAAAGATCCAGACTCAACTATATTCACAGCTAATATTCTTAATTACTACGATCCCTCTATTTAATGAGTGTTTTAGGGCTCTCCTCAGGCAAACCTTGTAAATGGGTTACAAAAACAAAACTCCATCTCTGATGCACAATATGATTGTCATTGTCATGCAGTGAGTCACAAAAAAAAAAGAATCGGACGGCTTCAGTGTGTGTCATATAGTTTCGCCAGGTTTTGTCCCTATCAATGTCAGGATTGATTCTCTATTTTTAATCCTTATCACACAAGACACATTCAGGCTACGGGTGGACAGAGGTCTCACTGTACAGAGCTGTATCCACTGAAGAAGAGCTATGATGCAGGAATAATCTGAGCAATTGAGCAGCCTAGCTTGCTACTAATACATCACGGGCCCTGACATGTCCTTCAGTACCCAGGAAAGCTTCCTTCCATGTGAATGGTACTTAGCGCCAGTTCACATTTATACTGTAAGTCTTGTTATTAGGGTTTTAATGTGAGTGTGATGATTCACACAATCAACGATTCAGTATTTATTTTGAGGTTGAAACGGTTGAGTCCTGTACTGAAGCAGACCTCAACCGTTTAGTACATGACTCCAATGTCTGTTTTATGTCCCAGTCTAAAACACAACCCACCAGTCACAAACCACAAACTGAGCTACCTCTGAGTAGCACAAAATGTTCATCCACCCAAGTGTCAATCATGTGTCCCTGTTGCTCCTGTGTGGATGTGAGAATCAACTGTGCAGTTGGCTTCTGAAACACTATTATGTGAACCAGTTGTCTGTTTCAGACAAAATACTGCATTTTCAACAGCACAGGCAATACATACAAAAGAGAAATATATATATACTCTATATATCTATACATATATCTATATATATATATATACAGGATTTGCCATTTAACTAGTTACCATATGTAAAACATTGATGTAACCTAGGTATTATCAGTAGAGCACATATTGAATAAACCTAAATTACATTTTTTACCTTTTACCTGAGAAAAACATGAGGATTGTCAAAGTAAGTTTGCACACTAGACAAAATTTACCACCTCGGTTTGTTGGGCCTTGCCTTGTTCTCATCTATGTTGTTGTTACTGCACAGACGAGGGTCCTGAGCAGGACGACCAACACTGAGCAAGCATATTAGCATGCTAAACAAATATGGCAGACCCGCTTTAACAGTATGATTAGGATTGTCAGTCACTGTGTGAACATGTGACCTCTGGTTTGCCCAAGTACAGTCTCACAGGCTGTAGGTTCTTCATTTGAAATCCAGACTGTACAATGTAATTCAGAAATTGCGGAGATTTCATTGCTATGACTGCAAAGGATTATTTTCTTTATCAGTTAATATATCAGTCTAATGCAGCCAAACTTTCTGGAGCCTAAAATGATATTTACACATTGAATATTCTGACAGTTTAAAAATCTCTACAGAAATAAAGCAATTAAATCCTAATATGAACATTAATTAGGCTAATTCTGTGTGCGTTTGTGTTTTTATGTGATGTGTGTGTTTTACCTGTTGTACATTATAGTTTATAGATGTTTAATTCGTCTTAGAATCTGATAGTCAGTGACACGAGAAACCAGAAATAAAAACACAGACGAAGTTAACACTGATATTCCACCCAGCATTGTTTACTTCTACAAGGAAGCTTCAGGCTTTGCGCACACTCTATTTCTTTGTTGGCTTTCCCAGTCGTCTTCATTTCAGCACTGTGTGGTGCCAGCCATCAATGCTGCAGGGGTTTTGGCATCCACTTTGTCTGATGGGCTGCTGTAGTAGATCTCTCCCCTCTCTCTGTCAAATCTAACTAATGAAGTGTACGCGCTGATCAACCTTTGCTTGTGTTTCCTTTCCATTTTATGTTGTCAGGGAGGGGAGACCTAAGGGGATTTCGTCTGCACTGCTTCTCTCCAAATGGCCAAATGTTTTGTCCTGAATCCATACAATAACTGAGATCAATGTGCTGACACTGCTGTATTTACTACTGTATGCTCATCCTCGAGTTACTGTGCAAGAGCCTGTTACTCTTTTGTGTTATTTGCCTCTGAGTGCATTTTAATGACAGCACAGTAAATTTTATGTTTGACTCTAAAACTTCATATTAATTCTTCATGATGCCGTTCTCCCGCTCCTTTGTCTTTGTTTTAGGACTGAAAAACCGAACCAGGAAAGCCCTGGGCTTACGAAAGAAAGACAAGGACACAGACACAACGTGAGTTTGCTCTGACACATGCTTGTAACACGATGAACGCTCAGGATGTTACAGCGACTGAAATGTGTCTGTAGACTTGAGTATTGAACATTCTTACATGACTGCTTGTGTTTAGACATTTGAAGATGCAGCTCTGAAATGAAGAGCATCTTAGTCTTAATGTTGCAGCAGAGCAGAGATATTTGCTCCTGGAAGTTTTTGCCCTTCTAACCAATCAGAGAAGGTCATATATTTCTGCCTGATTAGTTTTGGAGCTTATTTATTGTAATTTCATAATGAGGACTAACTGAAGTGCTTGGCAAGGCGTGGCAGAGTGTAGTGGAGCACAGCACAGCAGGGAGAGAGAGACGGCTGGGCAGAGCAGACTGGTCTTGAGTCTCATGCTAGTGCTAACTTAAGTTGCATATTGTAGCTTTAATGAGATCATTAATTATGGCTTAAAACAATAAGTTTTAAGACCCCAGATGGAAAGAGAAAGGATGTTCTGAGTTTTATGAAAGCACTTTGTTCTTTTTGTCACTTCAAACAGGAGCTCACCTGACAAAGAAGGAACTGGCAGTGGAAAGAAAGGAAATGTGCGTACATTTTTACATTTTCTCATTTCCGTTCATTCTGTTTTCACCTGATTTACAAATATTAGTGTTAGTGATAATATTTTTATATACTGCCGCTAACACTACTTATTAATAGTGTGTTGTAAGCAGCAGCAGTTGCTTCCAATTTTTTTTACCATTATTTCTGTCAATAGTTTTGAAGTCACCTAAATAAGTGATGAGATGTGGAATGTGACGGTGTCACTTTAACAAAGTCTATTGGGCAAAGATAAACAAGCTGTGTACAAGCACACATTTGCAAACAAGCCGACAGTTTAGCCTGTTTACCTAAACCACATTGTTTGGAGGTGAAACCAGATGAAAACTGTGGTTACAGGTTCATCTAAAATATTGAATATTGTGAGTCAAAGTTGAGGATGTCAGTCTATAAAAGTCCAAAAACCATTTTTATTTTATGATAACAGTGGCTAACCTTTAACTGCTTTTGTTTTGTGCACCCAGCTGAATTATTTTAAGCGATTTTGTTGCTTTCCCAGATCTCAGCAATTAATTTGCTATGTAGAACATTATAATTGCCAGCAGGAATGAGGACCAAACTTTGAATTTGTTTTTTAATCATTTGTTTTACAATTTAAGACTGACTACTGACACATTCACTGATGTTATTTGTTGTAGTGTTTACTTTAACATAAATGTAAATTTATCATCTTGTGTCATGTTTGTAGAAAAAGGCCAATGGGGCACCCAATGGTTTCTATGGGGAGATTGATTGGGACAGATATGTACGTATCCACATCCTATTTGTTATTATTTTTGCTGCTTTTGACCAAGCAGAGTCTCTGCAGCTTTGTGCATGCAACAATGCAATCAGTATCACATAGCCCTAGGTTTAAAATGACTTAAAAGTAAGCTGTGTGCGTAGAGTGATAGCTGCATATTCTGTGAGTCAGCAGGAAGCTGTGAAATCTGATCCACATTTTTATGCTGCACTTTTCACAGGGTCGAGTTTAGCTGTGTGTCTGTTACAGTGTATGATTGACTGGTGGTGTCTGACATGTTTTGTCTCTCTCTTTTTTGCAGGCCTCTCCTGATGTGGATGAGGAGGGCTTCAGCCTCCGACCTGGTGATGAGGGCGATGATATCCTTTTAGTAGAAGAGTAGGAACAGTGGGAGAAGTCTTGGGACTGCTGCAAAACTATTGACCTGTTTGGCAGAGTGACTCATTGGATGAGTGTTTCTCAGCTTAAATAGGCCAAATCAATAGTCTTTCCCTCTCTTGCCTCATCACATGTGTGTCCATACAGCTGCAAAAAAAAAAGAAAAAGAGCACTAGGGCAGCTGGATATAGGCACATTACGTTTGTGTTGGTTTTCTAGTTGTCACTGAGCAATGAGTTCTCATTAACAATTAACACATGTCACATGTTTGTTAAGTTTTTCTCCCACATGTGTCAGTAGCTTTATGTTTGAATTACTTTCATACAGAACTGGCACTATGGAGATTTCCACTGAGAAGGATGATATAGTTGAGAAAGAGCAGGAGCGTCACTTAGGGCAGGTGTAATATTGTTAACTGGGACACAGCAGACAGAGACATATAGTCGACCTCTCGTTTCTTTACTGCAGCACTGCTCTGCATGTGCATAGTGTGTATTTGAGAGTTCTGACATTTCGGACTTAGTCTCCATCTTCTGAATAACACTGTAATTATTCCACTTTGTCCTTGACAAGCGTTCACCAGCTGCCAAAGGAAAACATTTTTTCTCCTCTAGCGACTCAGAGGACGATGAGGACAGCAAGAAAAAGTTCAAAATAAAGATCAAGCCGCTGGTGTCGGACAGTGCCAAATGTATCCCTCCATCTATGGACGAGCTGAAAGCATCAGTGGGAGGCCTGGCACTCTCACCATCTCTGGTGAGTGCTGCTGATTGGCACTACTGTTCTGCTGCAAAACACACACTGCAGTTTTACAGTATATATTTTAGTACTTGTTGATTTGTTTGATTTTTGTCTTATATCTGTTGTAACTCTGTTTGTGTTTGTTTTTTTTTTCCCTCCAAATATCCGTTGGCATCTTGTAGAAGAGAAGTCCGGTAAGCCTGTCATAGATTTTCAGCTTTGTATCACCAGCACCAAGAGAGATTGCATGGCATGAGTTCACTTGGTGGAAATGCTTGATTGCTCTTGTGATATTTCACTTCTCAGTTGTATTTATGGCATCACCCCTTCTCTGCATGCTGTCTCGCACTCAGTGTTTGTGCCCTTTTAAGACCTGGTATGAACTCAGTTCATTTTGTTAATTTGTCTTTTTTTTTTTTGTTTAGCTACAGCTTTACTTGAACCTGTCCAGCAAAGCGCCCGTGTTACATAATGCACAATAATCATAACACACACACACAAACCTCTAAACTTATTGATCTGATACTGTACATTTAGTGTGCAGCTCTGTATGTGCTGGCCTCAGGAGATGCTGGTATTGTCCTCATAATCTCCAGGGTGTTATGGCTCCTGTTGCATTATTAAGGCTTTGCGGTAAAAGTAAAGACGTGCAGTGTGTGCAGTTTTAGTTTGTGTGCATTTGACTGATTTGTCACTCACTTTCTGACCCAGGTCTGTTCTCTCTTCCTTTTTGCTGGTCTCAGAGACGCAGTCCGGTGAGTTTTCTCACTCCACCTGCTGGCTGTTTCACAGCATACAGCCTGACCTGTCTGACCTGCATTTAAAAGTGCAGCCCAGAATTTAGCAGAATACACAGCAAAATAGGAATAACTCATTTAATTCAATCACGATTTAATATTAAGTCTGCTTTTAACTGCTTTTTATGTAAAAAAAAAAAAAAAAGATGACAATATTGTGTTTATTTTTATCATAAATTCTATTGCTTACATAATAACATTAAATGGAGCAATGAAAGGATTTAAAATTGTTTTTGGTGTATACTTTAAAAATATATCTGTATGTTTTTTTGGGGGGGGTCTTATCTTTTACAGGGGCAGATAAAGAGGAATTTGTCCTGTAAGTATATCTATTTGGAACTAATAAAATCAATCCTGTATTCCTGTGCTTGAAGGCACAGCCATGCTTTGACCTAAATAAATGCTAACTGATGTTTGAGGTGTAATGTTTAAGATTATGATAAATGTTTATGTTCATGATAAACCAAAGTATTGGACAAACAGAAATTTTGACATGATTATATCAGTTATAAAACTGTATATATACGTATATATATATATATATATATATGTATATACTGTATATGTACTCCCCAGGACAGGAGCAAGTTGAAAATCAGTGAAGTCACCCTTTAAGGGAACAGGAACATTGCCATTCCCAGAGAATAAAAATAAAATGTCTTTTGTGATAATAGTTTGTTGAAACACATGCATAGCAGAGCAAGAGTTTTTTTTTTTATGTTTCTCATAGGTGAGGAGATCGCTAGACCCAGACGCTCCACCCCCACACCAACTCCTGCCCCTGAGATGCCAAGGTCTGTAATTCTTCAGCAATATTGTTCACTGGCAAATCAAAAACCCCCTTTTATAAAGATGATATGTTATCTGTGCTGCTATAGATGTGCATCTGTTAACAGCTGTTGAGGAGTAAAAAAGTAGGATTTGTTTTTTGTTTTGTTGTGTGTCTCTTGCAGTGAAAAGCTGTCGCAGAACGTCTCTGCCTTCTTTGGGCTGCCTTCAGAGTCTAAATATGCCAGATATGACGGTCTGTTTTTAAAAGGACATAAATTCACATACATTGAAACACTCACTTTACTGAGGTAAACTGATTATTTTTCTGTATCGAAAAGCAGTGGTTCCTACCGATGTGTGGGGGGAATCGAGAGCGCGGCCAGAATCGCCTTTGAGTCGAAGTTTCCCGACAGGCGGTGAGTTGACATCAGTGAACCCCCTTTCAACTGTGTTTCACCAGTTATTACATCAGTTACTGAATGTATGTTTGCTGTAGTGCTGAACTGATCTGAGCTGTCATTGATGCAGCTCCTCCTCCGCTTCCTCCAAAAAACATTCCATCAAGAAGTCATTACGGCTATTCTTCTGACTCCGCTGGTAAATTTAGCTTTAAAAATCATCAGGCATCATCAATCATACATTTAAATCCCATGAGGACTGTGATTTAAGTGCTTCATCTCTCTCATTGCAGCTGATCTACCCAATGGGAGGGCAGCTCGCAGTTCTGCCCCCATCTACCTGAACGTCCTGTCCCCAGCCTCTTACCGAGGCTCCCCGGGCCCTGACCTGGATGACGTGTTCGGCCCCGTGGACAGTCCACGCACCAGCGAGGACGTAGTGTCTCCCAGATGGGTCACTTTTACTGAAGAGAGACCCCCGCCACCTGATGAACCTGCTCCCCCTCCACCACCTGATTCTCCTCCACCAGATACTCCTTCTTCAACCCCATCCACACCCCCACTCTCTCCGGGCCCGCCGCCAAACGAACCCCCCCCTTCGCCTCCTTCATTTTCTCCTGGGTCTCCGCCTCCTTTCACACCACCAGACTCACCTCCTTCTATTGTGCTTGGACCTCCTCCCCCGGATGAGCCAGCACCTCCCCTGCCTCCTGACTTCTCCTCCTCTCATTCGCCCCCACTCTGCCTCGACGAGGAGGCAATTGACGAGGAGGTGCTGCAGTTTGCAGAGTACTGCTCTTCCGCTGCTCCAGTCAGCCCCGTGCCTCCTCTGCCAGCAGAGCGGCGATCCCCGCGGACAGGAATAATTTCTCCCCTGGTCCTGGGGGCCACAGGAGGAAAGAGGACTCCAGAGGGTGCATACTTGAGAGATGATATCTCAGACTTTGTGGGCTCACCCAGAGAGCTGACACCAAGCTTCAGGGGCACGCCTCCTCCTCTCCCTCCAACCACCTACAGATCTATTATGTCTTCTCCGGGGCCGTACTCAGGCAGCAGTGAGTACGCTCACCTCTTTCTAAATATTTACAACAGACAGTTTACACAAAATGTGATTGGAGCATTGGATTGATCTATTTTGGTTTGCTTGGAAAGGGAAGAATGATGCGTCTCACTGACACCAGATAGTCACATAGAGATGCTTGAAATTCAGGATCTCTTTGGAACACTTTGTTTGGTGTTTGAAAGTAATCTGAACTAACTACATAAAACTAAAGGTGTAACACCCGTCACCTGATTTATTGTTATGTAGGAATTTTTCTTCAGCAGCTGATAGAGTCATTTAATATCCCTCTGAATTAAATTATAAATAATATAGCCTGCTACCAAAATTTTTGTCTGAATACTTAAAAAGCACATTATGTTCCATTAAAAGCAAACTATTATTATTTAGTAGATTATTACTTTGCTAGTAAGCTACACAACGTTGCTTATTTTTGGAAGAGTTATTGCAATAGTGCTGCTGTAAAAGAAAATTGCTGTTCATAATATTGTGATGTGATGTAGTCAAACTTTTTTTATAAACATAGATTAAGGCTTTGGGAGCGGCCTGGTGGTGTGGTAGTTAGCACTGTCGCCTCACAGCTGTAAGGACCTGCTTTTGAATCCGGCTGGGTGCCTTTCTGTGTGGAGTCTGTATGTTCTCCCCATATCACATGCAGTTTGGTTAATTGGTGACATAGGTGTGAATGTTAGCTTCAGCCCTTAAAAGTGGTTAAGCTGAAGCTAACAAGGAAAAGTGCAGAAAAAATGCATGGAAGGATAAAGGTTTTAAAGGTAATATTAACCTAATATAACATAATTACAAAAATACTAATTACAATGCAAATAAAATTTGCAGATTTATTTAAATTAAAATTTTAGCAATGGCTTTTTTTTTTTTTTTTTTTTTGGCAAATTTTACCTACATCTTGACAGATTCTTCAAAGATAGGGTGCATAAGATGCTACCATGTAATGTAATGTCAGTCACTTATGAATTTTCACTAAAATACTCGTCTTCAGTGACTGAAGTTGGAACAGAAATTAAAACAAACCCAACCAATTTTGGTTAAATGTTAAATGTGTTTCTTACTGACATCTAGTGGTATAATCATAAGACAACAGATTCTGTGTTCATAATAACTTACTCATAACTTTAAAATACAGTAGGAACATAGGCGATTTTTACTCTTAACTCAAGGTATGTTTTTCCAAAACGCAGGTTATAATGTTGAGAATAAATTACCAGTGAGACATCCACTCTTATTTACATAAATATAGTTGTTTGCTCCTGAAAAGTATCAGTAGTGTTACCCACTTTTAATTGATTGTGGAAATGAAATATGAAACAGCATCATCACAGACAAATTAGAGCTTTGCTGATGGACGTGAATACAAATAGAATTTTCGTCACAGGTTTAGTCACTTTTTGGGGAAGTTGTCAACATAATTCCTGACGTAGTGACATCAATAAAACATTAGCACTGATGTTGAGTAAAAATCTCTTTCTCTGTGATCTGAAATCAGCGCTAAGCACAGACACTGTTATTTGTTACAGGTCCTTCATCTCCAGCTCGTCCTGCCACGCCTCAGTCTCGGGGCAGCCCAGTCCCTCCACCTCCTCCTCCTCGACCATCCTCGCGACCGAAGCTGCCCCCGGGGAAACCAATCACAGATCTGGTACACGTCAATTGTCCATAATTTTTTTTACTGTGTTTTTTTACTGTGTTTTTTTACTCCCTAGATGATAAAAGAGATGATAGTTTAATATGAATTCTGCATTAGTCTTACTTTTGTTCTTTCTCACTCATAGACAGCAGATTCACTCTATCTGTTTTGTTTCTAGACTCGGCCCTTCAGTCCGCCAGTTTCGGGTAGCCCCCCACCTTTTGCCCCTCTAGCTCGGGCAGAGAGCTCTTCCTCCATCTCCTCCATTACCTCGCAGAGTGCAGCATCTACTCCAACCTTAGGGAGGGACCTTAACATGTCCACTGCAGGTAGTTTACCAGCAAGTCACTCTGGTCAATTCATTTTCCTCACATCTCAGTTTCATTCCATGTTGTCTGTCACCTATCATTGCCTCCTACCCTGACAAGTTGTCCCTCTCCATGATTCTTTCCTCCTCATGTCTCTGCTCTCAGAGGCCTCACAGCCTCTGGTATGGTTTGACCACGGCAGGTTTTATTTAGCTTTTGAAGGTGAGTCAAGCTAGAACACTGCTGTAGTTGCACCAGTGCACGTACCGAAAGCATCTGCCCTGTTTTTACCTAGGGTCCTGCTCATGGTCACCAACCAAGAATATTGCTGCCTTACCCACCCCCTGTCCTGCTCACTCACCTAGAACCAGATTCATAATGGAAAGCTTTGCTTTTATCTGTTTGCTTTTGTTTGTTTATACTCCCCTATCCCTAGTATGTAACCCACGGCTGAACAAATAGAGAATGGCAGAGAAGGACAGACATGGTTTATGATCTGATTTTCTTACAGGAACCTTTTGTGTATGTGTGTTTATTCAGGATGCTCCAGAGGACCCAGTCCACTCACAATGGGACCCCAGGACACTCTACCAGTGGCAGCTGCCTTCACAGAAACCATCAATGCCTACTTTAAAGGCGCTGATCCCAGCAAGTAGGCCCATGTTTCCTCTTTTAGTGTACTTTCACACCTGTAATTCAATAAAAAAACATGCCTGGATCAGGCTCTGGTCTGTTGCGTCTCTTCATTTCAGGTGCTCTTGGTCTGGTTGTTAGACTTCACCAGAGTTCAATTAACAGCTTGAACCTCTCACCAACCTGCAGTAATTGGAAAAAGAGACTAGTTTTGATTAAACCAAAACATCTTAGGTGTGAAAGATAAAAAGGTTAATTTTAAAACAAACTTAGGTCAATTCTTTGTGACAAGTCATGTTTGTACTTTATGATATTGAAATGATTCTGGGAGTCAGTTCTGCTCCTTCTTTTCTGCTTTCCCAGATGTGTTGTGAAGATCACAGGGGAGATGGTCCTGTCCTTCCCTGCAGGTATAACCAGGCATTTTGCCAGCCACCCAACTCAACCCATCCTCACCTTCATCATCAGCAACTACAACCGACTGGAGCATGTCCTCCCCAATCCACAGCTGCTGTGTTGGTAGGAATATTGTTATAATCAAATGGAGAGAGAGAGAAAGATAGAGATGCGATGCTTACGAGGTTTGTGGAACAACATTATGTTGAGGTGTGTGTAATCAAATACCTACTTCTCATCCCTCAGTGATTCCACAATAGACAGTGTAGACACCAGGGAGTTCTGGGTAAATATGCCAAACTTGATGAGCCATCTAAAGAAAGTTGCTGAACAGAAGCCTCAGGCGACATACTACAATGTGGATATGATCAAATATCAGGTATTAAATATCTCTTTTTCTGTGTTCCTTCAGTTGTTTCTACCCATCTATCTATCTCACTGTCTTGTGATTCAATGTCTCAGGTGTCAGCAGAGGGGATCCAGTCCACTCCTCTGAATCTGGCAGTGAGTTGGCGAGGTGATGCCACTAACACAGACCTTAGAATAGACTACAAATACAACACAGAGGCCATGACCAGCCCTATGCCACTGCACAACATTCACTTCTTGGTACCTGTGGATGGAGGCCCAGCTAAAGTGCAGGCCATGATCCCACCTGCCACCTGGTGAGGATTCATTACATTCAAGCACAATTTTCCATCCCTTCACCATAATAATATGGTGTTTAGATATACACTACCAGTCAAAGGTTTGGACACACACAGGATTTACCATGTTTTTCTTTAACTGTGTTACCATCATTGCAAAAGTGTTTTTTAATGATCAGTTATCCTTTTAAATTAATAAAATTGCATTA
>JAUBNQ010000009.1:6055212-6067159 GCA_032353495.1 Ctenopoma kingsleyae
TCACCATAATAATATGGTGTTTAGATATACACTACCAGTCAAAGGTTTGGACACACACAGGATTTACCATGTTTTTCATGAAAAGATAGGTGTCTTTAACTGTGTTACCATCATTGCAAAAGTGTTTTTTAATGATCAGTTATCCTTTTAAATTAATAAAATTGCATTAGCAAACATAACGTTCTATTGGAAGACAGTAGTAAAGTTTGCTGATATTAGGTCTCTGTATGTTTGTGTAAATATTCCTTTAAAAACAGCTCTTTCCTGATACATTAGTCATTTACAATATTAACAGTGTCTACATTGTATTTCTGATATGATAGCCTTTTTTTTCTATTTCTACTGTATTTTTTTTCTGATTTCTATGTGTGTACAAACTTTTGACTGGTAGTGTATGTTGTAAACTGTAAACTGAATCTTGTATGTTTTTTGTATTAGCACACGCATGGTTTATTACACAATATACATACAAACAATACAAACAATATGTCTCCTGTAACGTGTAATTATTTTCTCATAAAGGAATCCAGAGCAGCAAACCATACAATGGAAGATCTCCAGCCTCTCTCACAGATCTGAAAACGGAGGTAATGTTTCATTTTTCTCACGTTCTTCTTGATAAACAATGTTTTCTCTTAGTCTCATTATCATCTTCCTCATGTCACTGGATGTAAAATTGAATCTCTTAAATCTCTTAATCTGCTCAGTTGGTCAAGTTCTGACTTCCATACGCTGGTTAGAGAATTTATATCTACCTTCATGCATACATCAATGCTCAAAGTGTATTGGCTGCTTTGATTGCTTACGATTTTTCTCTCAACTGCATACGTAAAACAGTCTAATCAACACTGGCGATTTGACCAGATGTCGGCAATAAATTGATTATGTGAGATCATTTTTAAACTACGGTGTCTGCAAGAAACTGTGTCATTTCTGAGGGACAATAAAAACATATGTAATATCCTCTTGTTTTAGCTCACTGATGATGTCACTCAGCTAACAGCTATCAATGTCGTGCAGGAGTAGGGGCTCTCCTGGGCCGGTTCCAGATGACAGAAGGTCCCTGTAAACCCTCCCAGCTAACGGTTCAGTTCACCAGTGAGGGAAGCACTCTGTCAGGGTGTGACATTCAGCTGGTTGGGACGGGCTATCGGCTGTCGCTGGTCAAGAAAAGGTTTGCTGCAGGTCAGTTGGAGAGTCAAAAAAGTGTCTTGCTGGCTGACTGTCTTTACTCATCTGCTGTAGATACACATAGGTACTCAACGCTGAACTTTTACAATTTCTGACATGTTTTGTCTTCACAGGGAAATATTTGGCAGATAATTAGTGGACCTGTTTATGAATGGAGAATCAATGGCTTTTGACTGTGAAGACTATGGATACATCCCATGTTTAGTGCATTTAAAAGTTTATTTTTAGTAACCAATAAAATTAATGGTTGAGTAAACACAGAATAACAAAATATAACACACACAGAGATGATATTTGTCTTTATAACATATTCAGTAGACTAACTTCTGCTGAGTTTATGCAAGTAAATACACATCATTAGTTTTGTGCACTTGGACTTATTGGCTTACATGAAGTAAAATATAGGGAAATTCTGATTCTTTGTGTTTGTTAACATAATTGTGAATTTATACAGTGATCCAGCCTTATTCATTTCTTTTATTTAACTGGTTGTCATGGCAAATGCAGTGTAAAAGATAATGTGAATAGATTATATAATATTAAAACAATCTTAAAGTGGAAAAGGGAAATGGGAAATGTAAGGAAATATATAGCGTAGAGTTTATTTGCAGTTTTCATTAAGTTATAGATTACATGGTAACATCTGATTTATACTGCCACCTCAAATCAGATTTTTTCCACCATGTGTGTCTCTTTTGTTGTCTGAGCAGGATTTCTGTTTCTGTTTCAACGAGCCTTGAACATGCCACATCCCGTTCTATCAGTAATCAGTGATTACATGTGATCGATTAGTTCAGGGTCCAAAATGACCCGCAGCATTGGGCTAACAGCACACTTAATCTGAGGGTGCTTTTTATGGAATTATATTTGTGCCTCAATCCTGATTGCTTTATTGTATATTATGAACATGGATTTCTTTTCTTGCTAGCACATAAATTATATTTTGTAAAATCTGAAAAATAATAGTAATTCATTTGAGGATAGAAATATATTCTGTGCTCAATAAATCTATGAAGTTTAACATTTAATTTAGAACTCTAGACTAGCAGGTTAGCAACTTTAGATTAGCAGCTAGCTGGTGAACATAGTGGAGCAATTAGTGGCAAAAGAGCCAGGACACTGAAAAAAGAGCAAAAATGGAGACTGAAAACATCCATTAGACAACCAGAAACACAGCTCCAAATGAATGCTAATGCTGCATGTTTGCCTTATTAAATTAAAAGGTTATAAAATCTCAGTTTAGTGTCCACAGTTTGTTTCTTGCTGTTCCCAAACTGTCTTTTTTGTTCAATCATCAAACTAGCTTAATTAGCTACTACTTATTCAGTAGAATGTAGTTATTTACCTGTAACAAAAAAAAATAACAAAATGAATAACAAAAATGTTCATATATAAACAATATTGTATATGTGACTGCTAAACAGTGCAGTCCGTCTTTCCTAGTAACCGATAATCCTACAGCACTCAAATTAGAGAGAAAAAATCCATTCTGAATTTACTGTGTAAAACTTCTGAAGTTGTGTAACAGAGAGATTATTGTGTATTTTTGCTACAAATAGCAAACATACATCTGATGAGCACAAAAATGTTTTTGTTTGCTCAAATTATTTGTTCAGGATTGAAGCAGGTATATAATGCCGTACTTTCACACGTGCAGCCTTTATCATTACTACTGATGGCATTTTGCCATAAACAGGTCATGTGAACAGAGCTGAAACTGTGTGGCCTATCAAGTTACAGCACTTTGACCTGCCGAAGAACAAAAGCATTACACTTTGGGCAACTGCAAATGCTGAGACACGAATTTCTCACAACACGGGACTTGATATTTGTGACAGTGTGTGATTGGTCTGATTTTGTAACAGTAAGGCAAAACCCATATGAATGACAGAAGCTGCTGTTTTCACTGCAACAGTCTGGGTAAATAATTATGTTAATGTTACAGAAGTTCTGTTTGAAAGGGCCTTAAAATGTCAGATACTGAGACAGATGTGAGTGCCATATGGTGGAGAAAAGAGTTTTAATATCTGGTAGAGGGACCTGGGCTGATGATTGTAGGATTTGCCTTTGATGCTGCTTAAAAACTTGACCAATTCCTTTGACCAGGATCTTTGATAAAGATCTTGACAAGGGTTATTGGGGACATCACAGAGTAATGAAAAAAATGTCTATCAAAATGACAGCATTATTCATGTCCCTGTTTTATTTTCTTCCTTTTTCACCGGGTTGACAAAATGTTTTATCATTTTCTAATAGCAATATTTAAAATCTTAAGTGTATAAAGTGTACATAAAAAGCTATGTTTATTTCTCTGAGCATATGGATGTGTCTGTGATTGTCTCTTGGTTTATTGATGTCAGCACTCATTCTGCATTGGGTTCTGTGTAACAGCACCACAACTCTTTTCATCTATTGTTTTACATGTGGGTTTCTTGTACAAAACAAGTGTTGCTGTTGATGAATAACTCCAAACGGTGCCGCATGAAATCTGCATTTCTCCATCACCAGTCTTGTTAATGCAATACCAATTTATCCATTTCAGTAAGGATATGATACGTGTTATTGTATAGTCGTGCTAAGAGAGGAGACTTTTTGCCTTCACTTAAACCTCCACTCTCTGTTTGCTGTTGATGCACCTTCAGAAACTCACTGTCAATGAATTTGGCATGTGTCCATCAATATTCCCATTCCATGCATCTAATATAGGTGTTTGACATTCTCCTGTGTTTGACTTGCACACAAACAACACACATTGTCATTCAGAAAATAACTCATGGCTTTATGTCACTTGTAACATGTTGATATGTGTTTGAACATCACATTTTCTAGATTTCTTAAAAATGTGTTGACTCACAGTTTGGGCCTGGTTGTAATGTTTCATTTGGTTTTTAGAAAAAGAAAAAACAGGTTGTTTCAGTTCATTATAAATGACTATTTCTGTTAACAATGCTTTTATTTTTCTTTGCCTTATTTTAGAGCATACACAAAGATTATTGGAGGGTTTCTGTAATTTTATTTTTTCTACAGTGTTTTGGCTGTATTCCTTTCCCTGCGTTAGACACAGAATATGCAAACATTTCATGTAAATTTCCCATCCAAAGATTTTGAAAGAAAATCTATGAAAAAGTCAATATAATGTAATACCTGTTTTACTTGGTAATAAAGATGAGGAAATATGATATGTGTCTCGCTCTTACTTCTTAAAAAAATAAATGCGTATTTATTTTAAACGGTACAAATCACTCATCCCAATGTATGCTGTTTTACTAGGAATGTATTATTATTTTATTATTCTTCATGATTTATTCCTAAGTTCTACAAAGTCGTATCTGGGTCAACTCCACTGCCACTGAAGAGGAGAGGGCAACATTTTGCTATGCTAGTGGAGAAAACAATCTCACCAAAGACCCACTTAATGAATTTTTTTTTTTTAATCTTGAAAGCTCAAAGTTATTTTTTGACCTTCGAAAAAATTACACCAACGTGATTACGATGCATCAATTTATCCTTGAAAAAAACCATAAACATCCCAGTGCAGCTTTGCAGAAACATAGTTCTCGCGAGGTTTCAGCAGGAAGCCCTCGCGCATGAAAACCGTAGAAAACCCCAATGCCTGATGGTCTGTGGTTGCTATGACGACGCCAATCACCACGTAGCTAGCGCTGACGGTACTTTGTTTTGCTCGGTTCAGGAGGACCTGAAGTCGGTAAAAACATAATATCTTAATATCATACCTGTATGACTGTATTTTTTATTTTGATAAGATATGTCCTGCAACTCTAAACCTTTATCAGTTTAGTGTTAACACAACTAACTGTCGAGCAAACGGACAGTTCGATAGTTAAATAAGTTTTATTTCCTTTTTTCTGAAGTTAAGATTAACGTTTATGTTAAAAAGCATTCAGAGTTAGCCTATTTTTAGTTTTATTTTAGTTTTAGCCTATTACCATGTGTGGCACAGCACCGTATACCAACTGTACTGACCTTGCATTATGTTTTGATAATAACTGAGCAGCCATAATTTATATATAAAAGCTGACGATAAGTTTTCATACTCAGTATACAAGCTACAGAAAGGAGAAGCTGTGATGTCTGATCTACTTAAAGACAAATCCCAAAGAAGAGAGAAAAGGATAGGGAAGTTGCCCTCAGAGGGGGGCTATGGAGGAAGAGGCAAAGAAACAGCTGGCAGGACCAAGGAGTGAGTAGACTATGCAAATAATTATATTGACCAAGGTCCACCTTTTATCACTGTATTTTTATTAACCATCTTTATTAATCACATGTTGAAAAAGCATTCCCAGTACAGAATTGTTTTTTTAAAAAATTATTTTAATTGTTACTTAGTTGGAGGTCACCCAACCAGTGTACCATGGCCATTTTTCAATCTTTTTTTTCAGCTCTATAAGTACTGTATCATACATGGATGAACTAGGACACCATGACGACAATGCTCGTATGGCCACAACATTGGAGAATACTTACCAGATGGGTGAGATAACTAATGACAAACCCTCTTCATTATAGCATCATCCCCATCCACCTGCTGCATGTCACAGTTAAATACAGCACTGGTTCGTTTTAGATCCTTTCAGCACATATATATAATTTGAATGTATCCAAGGTGATTTATTTTTGTATGTCAGCTTTACTAGATTAATGACATTTTTCAGTAAAGGTTTAGCCTCAGTCTACCAAAGCTTAATATGTGTGACTAGTTTATTAGTTGAACATGTAAATTCAGTTTGATGCAATATTAGCCAATTTAATGAATTCCAGCTTTTCATTCACTGCATTTTGCTTTCCATGTTTCAGTCAATACATGAAGATGTTTTTTAAATCTTATTAACCAAAGCAATTATACAATATATATTTTATTCCATTATGATATTGTTTTTGTTATTTGGACCACAGGACCCTACAAACGCTTCCCTGTCCCTGCGGTCCAAGAGATACTTAAAGATGTACTCACCAGTTATCTCCAACAAGAGAAATATGAAGTAGAGTGGTCTCAAAAAATGACAAAGACAATATGTGAGGTAAATTAAAATTAAAATACCTATGAATGCCTTTGAATTTCTGCTTTATCAAAGCTGATTGTTTTGATTTGCCCTTCTAGGTGATAAGAGCCCGTGTGAAGGACCTCATGATCCCCAGATATAAGATAGTTGTCCTTGTACACATAGGCCAGCTCACTGGACAGAGCATGCAAATCAGCAGCCGCTGTCTGTGGGATGCATCTAATGACACTTTTGCCTCTTACTCTTTCAAGAACAGCTCTCTGTATGGTGTGGCGACTGTCTATGCTGTTTACTTTGAGTGAATCACAGACTTTGGATATAATCTGATAAATACACTGGAACCATTTTAGATTTTAATTTGTCACAGTTACAAAGGGATTGCTGCTGTTGAACATATTTAATATATTGTTTATTTTGCCAACCATAAAATATTACAAAGAATTGGTTAACAAAATTTATGTTGTATTTATGCCAGCATGGAAAAAAAATCACATTACTCTGAAGATTATTTTTCAAATGGATGAAAGATGGTGACAGATAGACAGTGGCCTTCCCTCTAGCAGAGCATGGACAGTTCACTCCTTCGACAGCCTAGTTGACAGCATGCTGTTATTAAGGCCTGATCTTGGTCACGCCAATGACGATCCATGGCTGGCATCTCTGTCATCTTTAGGAGGCTTGGCTGCCTGTTGCCTGCCAAAAGATATAAACCTTTGGTTTAGGGACATGGTATTAACACAAAAATTATTATAACAAATTCAAGTAACATAGTAAGTAAGTAAGTAATTCAAGTGTACTGACCATCTGGCAAACTGTCCTCCTCTGCCATCAGTCTTCTCCATCTGGATCCACCACAAGTGTAAACCAGCGCCCGCACAAATGCCCGGCCACACAACCTCAGTGTGTTTGTATTATCCTGTGTCTGAACCTGTGCCATGCACAATGCACAGAGCAACATTGCAAGCAGGAGTAGGGATCTCATGGCGATGCAAGAGGTTGAGGTACTGTACAGAGATAGCTAGCAAATGCCCTCTTGTTGATTATCAGAAATATGCTCTGATCAGCCCTTTTATTTAGTTTAGTCTCTAGTGATGTGACACACTGTCCCAGGGAAATTACAAGTAGGCGGTGTGTGTTATCTTGGGTAACCATCATGTCCTTTTAACAGCGGATGTCACCAAGGCCATTCGGGATCTGTGTGGGAATCTAGGCCACAGTGATGATGACTAATTGACTACATTTTCGTAAATGTTAAAGAGAAAGAATTGCTCTTTTATGTCTAAACTGCGGGGATTTTATTGCCATGGATTTAGCAAAGTGTTTCCTAATGGATCACTTCAGATATCCTTCCTGCAACAAGCTGAGGTAATGACTCTCTGCATAGCAACATAGGAGTGTGTGGCCACTATCATGAACATAAATCAGTGATTCTGAGAAGAGATATCTGCATTAACTGGTAGACTTGTCAGACCGAACGGTATTGCAGAATAGAGTTGCCTGTGCCTAAATATCAAAGGTGGGCCTAGGACTTCTCTAACCAGTGATGACCAGATTTAAGTCAGTCAGAGATGAGGCCCTAGTGTTCTAATAAATGAATGATAATGAATAATTTTAATCTCATGCTGCAAGATAAAACACAATGAAAACACACGACTGTTAAAAAGGAATCGAGTCATTTGGTAACTGAATATAGTTTTTTGTTAGAATAAGTTCCAAAGATATATTTGGAAGCATCAGAGGTTTGTCAGATCTATAGTGATAATGGGGAAATGGACCCAATAAGCAGACCAGAACCACAGAGTTGAAACAATGATCGGAGTCTTTATTAATAACATAAACTAGGCACGGGTGAAGACTAACAAAAAGAGGAGCGGTACCAGGCGTGTAGAGTGAATTAAAGGGGAATGGTAAAACCAAACCAAATCAACTTACAGGAGTAATGGTGAAGGGGGAAGGCCGAGCCAAGGAGGTGAACCAGAAGGGCTGCTGGTGAGAGATGGAGGAGCTAAGCGGATGGCAACGAGGTGAGAGACTGACAGATGTGGAGGGGGAGCCAAACTGGGCAGGGCAGACCCGGAGAGAAGGGAACCCCCGGCGGAAGGCATGAGCACCGGGGCCACAGTGAGCGTGGAGGTGCATAGGTCCCGTGCCGATGTCTGAACCCAACTGCCAGCCGGCAACTGGCCAGAGAAGACCTGCACTGGAGCAGGGGAGGCATTGGTGGGACCCCTGCTGTTATCCTGCAGAAACCCAGGAGGCAAGGGACCAGCAGCAGAGGCAGCAGCAGCGTGGACCCCCTGGGGAATAGGAACTGGAGCGGCGAGGGCGACCTCTGAAGCACTGATCTGTGTTTTTCATGATAATGTTGTGATAATGTAAGAATCAAGTTTAGGGCTGAAGAAAATAGTTTTCTTTTTCAAACTTGAACATATACACACAGATCGTCAGACCTAATACCATCAATGTCACTGAATAATTAACCCTTTGTACTGAGGCTGTCACTGGACTGAAAACACCAACTTTAAAGCCGAGCTGTTATGTTCAGTATGATGCTGTCTGGTCTGGAACATTAAAGGAAAGAAGGGAAAGCCAGATAAGCATTTGTGACTAAACAACTGTTTTGCTGTGGTGGGTCAATGATGAGAACTTGAAAAAGCAACAGAAACAGTCATGGCTGCAGATTAATGTTACGAATATTGTATTTTTGTGTCCAGTCAGAAAGACAGGAGAAGGCTCATATATTTTTTAATTTTTAAGTAATTTTAAGAAAATCATCAGAGTTAGAGAAGGGGTAGGGGGTTAGAGGAGTCGAAAGAATTAGGGTAGGGGCAGTGATGATAGCAGAAATGGGAAGTGGGGTTAGGGTTAAGAGAAATGGAGTTAGGGGTTAGGATAGGTGTATAGGAGTTAGGGTTAGAAGGTTGGGAAGAGGAAATGGGGTTAGGATGACAGTTTGGGATTAGAAAGGGGGAATTGGGTTAGGTTGATGGTATGAGTTAGGGTGTTAGGAAGAGGAAATAGGGTTAGGGATTTGGATTGAAATAGGAAATGGGATTAGCATGATGGTATGGGGTTAGATAGGGGAAATGGTTTTGGGGTAGGGGTTAGAAAGAATTAATGGTTTTTGGGGGCTGGGTAGAGGTTAGGGTTTATTTGGGGGGGTTTTTGAGGGTGAGGTGGGATTTTTTTCTGTTTGCTCCGGTGCCAGGATCTCTTCTTATACTGCTTTTCTGCTGCAAGCTCATGAAATCAGACATTTCAAATGTCTGAAATATGTTGTTAGAAGCAAAAACATGAGCTAAGGCAATAGCAGTATACCTGAAGATGGATCTTTTCCTGTGAGAGGCACTGGATTTCCTCTTTACTCTCAACTTTCTCATACTTCAATATCTTCTCTTTGGGCTGCAGCATCTCCTTAAACTCACTTTTTCCCAAGCTCGTTTTTTCTCCATGACCCTGCTGATCTGTTTATCTTTCCCAGTGAGGAGCTCTCCCAGCTTGGTGAGTTTTTCCTGCCATGTCTTCTCCATGCTGTCCAACCTGCTGGCCTCTTTTTTATTCAAGGAGACTCCTCATCCTCTCTGTTTCCTCTTTTTGATTGCAGAGATTCTGTTGGAGAGAGATGATCAACTCATCTTTTTTTCCTCTCCTCCTCTGCCTCAGTCTCTTTCACAGACACCTGCTTCTTCAACATCTCCTCTTTATCGGAGAACTCTTTACTCCAGCCCTCTTCTTTTTCAGAGAGCTCCTTCCTGAATCTTTGCTCCTGCTCAGTGAGTTCCTTCATGAAGCAGTTTTCTGTCTTTGAAAGCTCCTTCCTGAAGGTTCCATCTATCTCAACCAGCAATTTCTGGAGTTTTTCCTATAGTGCGTCACATGTCAGTTTGCTCTGTGTCAGAGCTGACTCTTTTTCAGTTAGCTGGGCCAAGGTGTCTAGGTGGGCACGAGTGTGAGCTCGTCTTTTCTTGATGACCCTGCTGATCTCTTTATCTTTCTCAGTGAGGAGCTCTTCCAGCTTGGTGACTTTTTCCTGCTGCGTCTTCTCCATGCTGTCCAACCTGCTGGCCTCTTTTTTATTCAAGGAGACTCTCATCCTCTCTGTTTCTTCTTTTTGATTGCAGAGATTCTGTTGGAGAGAGATGATCAACTCATCTCTTTTTTTCCTCTCCTCCTCTGCCACTTCCCGGTCTTTCTTTAGTCCACTGCAGGCAGTGTATTTTTTCTCCAGAGGAAAGAGATGGTTGTGAAGAGAGATTATCTCCTCTTCTTGCTGTCCAATTTCCTCTTTTACCTTCTGGAGATCAATCTTTAATTTTTTCTTTTCTCCCTTCATGATGGACAGCTGCCTCTGCAGGTTCTTGTTCTCTGTCAGCAGCTGGTGTCTGTCACCTTGCCAAAAGTCCCGCTCCTTCAGGACCATGATCTGTGCAGCAGTCCTCAACTTTTCTTCCACTGCTTTTATCTGAGCCTCCATCTGTCTCCTCACTTCTTCCACCTCTCTGTTACCCCCCTGCAGAAAGACCAAACAAATACAAAAAGCATTTTCATACTGTATCACAGACGAGGACATTCCTTAGCCCTCCTGTGTCCCTAGACATTTTTTTTATGTTTTTCAATTTTCATTTTTGAATAACTTTGGTTGTGTTGCTCCAAACGGCACAAAACTTGGTCAGGTTGTGTATTTTGGGGTGAATTTTAATTTTCCATGTTTTTTTTTCTTTTTCATGTCTTTCATATGCCTTTTAAACTGAATAGAGCAATCTGTGTCCCTTCTGCATTTTTTTTATGCCATTGACCCCCATTCAAAATGCATTTTTTGAATACACCACCATTGCAATTTAATTTCTATTTTTAAATTTTATTTTCATTCCCTGGTGTTGAAATCTCTTCTAAATTTCATGTTTTACTGTTCTCCACTAAATCTACCACTGACAGACAATATTATCATTTTTATATTATCATATATTATGACTCACTGCAGGCCAAGTAAATAAATATCTGAAGCTAAAATGATTTGGGTGTGTTTTAGGGACCTCATAGTGTGGTGTGTGTTTAGAAATTAGTGTGCATGAGCGTGTTGTGTGCATGTAAGTATGTATAAGTGTGAGCAACTACATACACTTACTGCTCCCATCAAGTTCAAAGCAAATTGATAATGGTTCCTTATCATGTACATGCACAAGCATCTGCACCAAGGCCCATACTCATACATGCACTCCTTCCAGTAATAAAAACATCAGGGAACTTGCAGGAGACTTCCCCACTAAGTGACCCCAAACAAAAGCCTGGAAATGTCTTACGTTGTTTGTGTAACGGTGTAACGGCAGGTAAACATATAAACATATTTCACTTGGTTTGGCGCTCATTTCATCCCTACTCTCAAGATGAGCAGACACAGCCTCAGATGCTGCTACAGGGCCTCAACCTGATGGAGATTATAGAGAAAGGTGCGTCCGTTTGGCTTCATCAACTGACCAATATGCATATTTAGGCAAACCCCTGATGCACTGCCAGAGAAGTAGCAAGGCAAGCGGGTGGTGATAGACCCCACCTAACCAGCAGTAAGTTTTTCACATTCATCTTTGCCGTGGTGGTAAATGGAACCTATTTAACCATAGCTGATAGGCGAAATACAAGGAGCACGCTGTGTGCATCAAAACATTGTTATTGATCTACACATATGCAGATCCACACAGACATACAAAAACCTATACAGAAATACACACACAACTTTA
>JAUBNQ010000009.1:6073062-6084122 GCA_032353495.1 Ctenopoma kingsleyae
CTCTCTCAAAATGTCAAAATATGACAAATCCGAGGTATAGTTTTTGAGATATTTTTGTTTGTTTGGCACACCTTGCATTAATGTTTAAGTATGCATGATAGGAGATATGTGATGTTAGTTACCTAAAATGATTTAATTTTCCAATCCAATATCGAACATCCCTACTTTAGACACATAATTGGTTCTGTCAGTCCTACCTGTTAACAGTTGCAGGGAATATTTCCCTCAACCTTTACTTTACAGTTCAAAAAGCACTATTACTTTTCAGGAAGGAGAGATGCCCATTCATGAGCTACTGAGCCTGTATGGTTACGGGGCTGGCTCACCAGCAGATGAGGATGAAGAGGAGGAGGAAGAAGAACCAGAGGAAGAAGAGGATGATGAGGAAGAGGATGAGGAAGAGGACCCTGACAATGATGAAAGCAGCAGAAGCACTGGCGAGTTGAAAAGAAATGAGGTGAGGATGATGTTGCTGTTTGAGTTTCTTGATAGTGATATGTATTCTTTAAATTGTAAGCAGCAAACAAGCAAAAATGCTTGTTTGACATTAAGCTCTAAAGATGGAGAGCTAGTACTAAAATGTCAGCTTACAGAGTAAAATCTGTGGTGCATAGCTGTCATTGTTTTTGCTTGTTTGTCTAGAATTATTGAGACACTCCCTCCCAGTTTACAGATAAAAATAACTTGGTATATTTTGATTTGTTGACTGTGTATTTGCATTTGTAACCTTTTTGCTTTTGTGTGTGTCATTTTTAGGGTGAGAGTGTTAAGAATTCATCAGCACAGAGTGATGAGGTCCAGGAAACCTCAGAGGGTCGCACACGCTCAGTCAGGTCCCTTGGTACAGCAGAACTTATTCGTCCCCAGAAATTAATGTATTTTGAAAGTATGTGTCATTCTATTGTCTTTTCTTTTATTGCAGCTTAATTATAAGTGTTGATGTCTATATTAGAAAACACGACAGAATTTGTTGTGAGATAAGCTTGTTAATTATATATCATATTTTGTCTCAGGTAATAATGATGCAGAGGAGGAGTCAGATGAGGATGAGGACTATGTTCCATCTGAAGACTGGAAAAAGGTACGTTAGAACTTTTTTTTTATCAGTGTCAGTGTCAGTGTCAAGTGTCAGATCACACTTGGATTTATACTACACAGCCAAAAATCTTTGTTAGAAAAGTGCTGAATGACTCAAACAGCTAAACTATTGCATAGAAATAACTATTTATATCAGGCTGTGTGACATATGTAATGTCATTTTTCTTGTTTATTTAATCCTTTTGCCTTTTAGAAAAACACAACCATCACAGTCTGATGGATTTATGGCTGCAGAAATACTATATCGAACTTCTCAGAGTAAACATTTCCTAAGGAAATAATCAGAATTGTACAGTGCAAGTGTATTCACAAAAATACTGAAAATTTGTAAAGGTTTGTCAAGGTTTAAAAACAATCACAGTTCTTTTGTAGGGTACAAGAATGTTTCACACCTGTACACTGAGTCTAAACTCTGTTTCTTCCCAACAGGAGATTATGGTGGGCTCCATGTATCAGGCAGAAACTCCTGTTGGCCTCTGTAAATATAAAGACAATGAAAAAGGTGAGCTGATTTGTCTCCTTTTTATAATAATAATAATACATTTTATTTGTGGGCGCCTTTCTAGAACCCAAGGACACCTTACAGAACATAAAACATTATAAACACATTCATATTAATTTTAACATCTGCATATTTAAACCTAACCCTGTATAATTTGTGGGCTACACAAAGATACATAGACCAGACAAAAATGGTATTAGTAACACAAGTCTGACATGTTATTGCCTGTTGTTTGTGAATTTGTGCTGTAGTTTATGAAAATGATGACCAGTTATTGTGGAACCCTGAGTGTCTTCCTGAAGACAAAGTAGTGGAGTTCTTGACAGAGGCATCGAGACGAACAGGAGATGAGAAGGGAGTGGATGCAATCCCAGAGGGATCACATATCAAAGATAATGAACAGGTGAGATAAACCCAACTGTAGCCTCTGTAACATGTAAGTAACCATAGCTAGATAGCTTTAGTTTATTCCTCAGTGCCGTAGAGCTCAGTTGTTGTTCAAAACCTTCTTCTGTTGCACAATAATATGCACTTCATGATACTGTATATTAATTTGTCATAATGAACATTGACACTGTGGTTTATTTTGAATTGATCCCACATATACTGTTCTGCTGTTGTAAATTCAAGATTCAAAAAACTTTATTAATCCCAGAGGGAAATTGTTTTGCCTTGTTACAGCTGCGCTCAGTTCAAAATGAAAGAAAAGAACCACAACCAGAAACAAAGATCAGCACTAACAGAGAATACTAATAAGCAAATACACAAAGCACAGAATATACAAGAACAAAAAACATGATTAGAACAAAGAAATCTCAAAATGGATGGAAATAATAATAATTATGATTGTTGTTCTCCTCCCTCCACTTTACAGAGGGGGGAGGAGTTGTACAGTTTTATGGCCACAGGCAGAAATCATCTCCTGTGGCGTTCAGTGTAGCACTTTACGTTTATTAGTTTCCGGCTGAACGTGCTTCTCTGTCCAGCCAGGATTGAGAGGAGTGTGGACAGCACTCTCCTCTCAGCTACAACATGTAGAGGGTCCAGCTCTACACCAAGAACAGAACCAGCCCTCCTGATTAGTTTGTCCAGTCTGTTGGTGTCTGCTACCAGGTCTATGAATAATAATCCGACATATTAACTATTTCCCAAACCTACAGTGCTCAACTTGTAGAGGAAATTACTGTGTAGTTAGCACTGGTCTTATCGCATGATTTTTTTGTCATTTAGAGAAAGTAACACCAGTCTTATTCTTTAAATCAGTTAGCTTTGTTCATCATAACATTTTTAGAACTTTTCATGTGGATAATGTTTTGTGATCATTTCGTTACAGGCTTTGTATGAACTGGTGAAATGTGACTTTGACACAGAAGAAGCTTTAAGAAGACTTAGGTTTAATGTAAAAGCAGCCAGAGGTAAACAACTCTAAAAATCATATATCTTTAACATTTGATTTGTTATGATATAACATGACTGATGTGGTGCTATTTACTTTAATCATCTTAATTAGTTTTATCTTATGAAAATCTAATTGTATTTTCTGTCATCTTTTGTGTAACAGAGGAGCTGTCTGTCTGGACTGAAGAGGAATGTAGAAACTTTGAACAAGGGCTTAAAGCTTATGGAAAAGACTTTCATTTAATACAGGCCAACAAGGTAAGAGCAGTACGAATTCAGATTAATATGTCAGGTACTGTACTGATAACATTTAAACCATTTCTGTATATTCTGATCATGGTAACATAACATTTATGTTGATATGTTTGCTGTTATACTACTGTTGGATGCTCAGGGCTTGAATCTGATCCATTTCAACCTTGCTGCATTTAAAATAACATTTCACTGTGTTTGTAGATTATATGAATATTGTGAAGAGTCCCAGACAATAATTTGATTTGTCTCTGATTTGAAATTGTACTGAATCTGTCTTTTCAGACGATGGTAATAATGGTCATTTCATGTCTGCTGAATTAAATCTTTCAGGTGAGAACTAGGTCTGTAGGAGAATGTGTGGCCTTTTATTACATGTGGAAGAAGTCTGAGCGTTATGATTTCTTTGCACAGCAAACCAGACTTGGGAAAAGAAAATACAACCTCCACCCTGGAGTCACGTGAGTTTTATTTCTTTATGTATATACGTTTGTGAAGGACATTGCTGAAGAGATTAACTATTAATAGTAGAAATTGTATTCCCATTTCATATTTTATGTTTGTAATATTCCAAATTAAGTTTCATGATTTATTACCTGGAAACAGATTACAGATTGTAGACACACTCTATAATCTGCCCCACTCCAGCTACAAAAAAGGATGGTGATATACCCAGAAGCCACAGTGCTGCACAGTTACACAGCAATTTAATGGGACTGACTGCATGTACTGAAATGATACGCTTTAATGTAGTATTACACTATAACCAGGATGCACCCGCAGTCGCAGACCAGACCACATGTACAGTACTTGGCTACTTTGAACTGTATCAGGAATTGAGGTTGTGTGTAACGGGCTGTGTGCTGCTGTGTGCCATCAGAGACTACATGGACAGATTACTGGATGAGACAGAGAGTGCAACATCCAGCAGGGCGGCATCGCCTCCTCCCACCACCTCCAGCAGCAGCACCAGCCAGTCTGAGAGGGAAGACAGCAGCAGTCAGAACGGTGAGATCATAAATAGAAATTAAACTTACATGAGTGCAAACAGCAGTTTCAGATATGTTTAATTTTCAAATCAAAAACGTTAAATTAATAAAATAAAATAAAATATATCAAACCACTCACTTTGTCTTTCTGTGACAGGTATCACGAGCCACAATTTAAACCATCCAATGGATGGTGCTCAGGTACCTCCACCAAATCCAGTAAAATCTGAATCAGTTCAGTCTAACGGTCCCTCACACCCATTAGTGGAAGCTCCTCCCATTCCAGACAGCAACTCTAACGGCTGCAGCCAACCCACTGCACCCAGCCCTGACAGGAATGGTTCTCTAGAGCCTCCGCTGCTCCACAGAGACACAGCAACAGTGGCACATGACAGGCCAGCTAAGAGGTGCCGGACGGAGGCAGAGCCTTTGAGCCAAAGTGAGTTGGAACCATCCAGAACACAGGAGAACTGAAAGCTCCAGAACTCAGTCAAGTTGACTCATAGATCCTAATTCGGGGTGGAGACGATTATCCCAGCTTCCCCGTTTATGAGCAGGAGTATGGGGTGAAAAGGATGAAGAAAATGAGCCCCATTTGTCCTGTGAGCGCAGAATCTCTTGAGAGCAAAGACTCACTGTAGAATAAGGTTAAAGGTCACTGAAAATCACACCTTAAAGAACGCAGCCAACCAAACTGCAGCTGGACCTCCAGGAGGGGCAATGGCTGCCCCATCTCTTTCTCTCTCCAACCTATCCATGTCCAGACTGCCTGCAAAGCTCATCCCAAAGTACCACAGCTCCATGATGTCCCAAAAAACATCTTCTAGTCATTGTCTTTATTCCCTTTTTGGAGACTACAACATTTTTCAAAGAATTTCCTTTTCATATTTGTACGAAAAGAAAAAGATCAGCTGTGATATTTTTTTACACAAAGAGATATTTATATTTTTTAACAAAATCTATGATGAGTAAATACTGTTCAAGCCATTTGAACATTTGATGAAACGGGACATGTTAAACAATTATGTGCTGAAGTTGTCAAAAAGAGACAAGGTAGGCAGACACAAGATGAGTAGGCTGGTGCTGTCACTGGCTCACTTTAGTTGCACTTTGATTGTATGTTTCTATCTTTCTTGATGAGGAGTGGTGAAAAAAACCCAGCAGAATTACATTATCACTCCTTTTCTTCTGAACGCGCTCTGGCCTCGATCACGGCTTTGTTTGGTTATAATAAATAAACCAATGGGTTAGACGCCTGGAGGTTTGTTTTGTGTAAAGCAGCTGACATCAGTGATGTCCTGTATTATAACTCACCATGTAGAAGATTGCTGTATTTTTGGATTTTCATAGTCAGTGCTTTGCTCAACGCTTTGTTTTTACTAGACAGAGTGTCTGTGATTTTTAATGTAAAGTTTGTATAGATTTCTTACCTTGAGCAGTTGGTACATTTTTTATAACTCTCTGTTATCTCTGTATCTTCTGGTCTTCCTCGTAGGCTCTGCTTTTTGTTCAGAAACGTTTCGCCCCTGTTGCTCTGGGGCGGATGTGATTTTAAAAGAGTAGCCATTCCTCTTTCGCTCAGTGTTGGGCAGCACTTCCCATTCCTGTGTGACTCTGCTCAGTCTGAAATGTTTGTGGCAGCAGCCTCTTTTCTGTGCATCAGAAGCCCTGCATTGTGGCTGAATGTGCTGCTTATCTTTGGTTTAAAAACTGTTCATTCAAAGTGTTTAGTTTCACCAATATTTCCTGTCCTCAGTGTTTCTCCAACAGGTGACAGAACAGGCTGACATTAGGGTGCAACCCAGTGAAGACCTTAACTTGTTTTGGTACAGTAACTGTTCAGCTTAATGCTTATGTGTTTTACTTTGTACTCCAGCTTTGAACTTAGTCACAAATTAAGATAAGTTTGTCTCAGATAGTTGTTTTCTTTCTCTTTTTGATGATGTCTTGTTTCATTTTTTTTCTCTGTAAATGACTACATGAATAAAACTGAAGTGTATTCCAAGACTGGCTATGAATGGAATAACATGGCTATATTTAATAAATGTATTAATGAAGCTGAGTTGTCGTGTTTGGGTGCTGAAACTTGAATGAAAATTGAGGTGGTCTGTTTTAATAAACACGTCATTTACCTTCAAAGGTTCATTGTATTAAAAGATTTGAAATGTTCTTATTAAATTATTAATTTCTACAATATATAAAAAATTAATTAAATGTTTATTCACAGACATTCAAATTAATAATAATCTTTCCATAACTGCAACAAATACATAATGTTTGTGAAACATGAGGAAACACGTAAGCGCATACAGTACATGGAATATAAAAAGTGATCTGGATGTACTTGTGTCGGACCAGGACTCCACAGTTTAGGCCTTTTCTGTTAAATGTGACAAAACATTTCAGAAACCAGAAGTTGTCATGTTTCTTTTGTGCATACATTAGATTATTACTATCAAAACAACTGAAAACCTTATGGAACAAATCACATAACTATCTGTTCTTACTTGTCTGCTCCTGTGTGAAGGTGATATAGGAGTACACCAGGCTCCCAGCGATGCTGTGGAAACATGACAACGACAAAATCTGTTAACAAACAAAAGACATCTAACACTGACATTTTAACAGCGTGTCTGTCTTACCTGATGTTTAGACCTATAAAATTAGTCCAGGTGAATATGTAGTCTCCACCAAACACCATTCCAATGTAGGTCACCACGATATTCTGCCAGACAGAGAGAGTCACTGCACACTTCTGCATCTGCATGAATCCTATCAGCCAATCGAGAGCAGGACAAAGCTTTAATAACTCACCTTAATACAGCCTACAATGGAGGTGGTGAGTGCTGAGTTGTACTGAGTGCACAGCAGGATGGAGTACATTAAAATGAAGCTGTACAACACAATAAAGCAGAATTAGACAAAGGCGGTGATGTGGGAGATACTGAAGCTATTAACAGATGATGACAACAGGTGTTATGTATCTAGTTTACCCCATGACACAGGAGAGGACAAACTGCACAACAAACAACTGATCAGACCAGCCGTCATATTCCAACCCCTGTACACAAACACACACAATGGAGATCAAGACGTCACACACTAAATTATGCATAGCAGCGTGTGTTAGACAAACGGACTTACCATTTGCAAGTCTCCTGAGTAGTAAGCATATGCTGCAGTAGGAAAAATCATAATCAAAGCATTGTAGTAGAGAAGCCCATATTTGCCCATCTCCTAAGGGAAAAGCAGTACATATATATATATATATATTTTTTTTTAATAAGTTAAGAGAAAATGTGTCATGCTATGAAATAGTGAGACTAGCTGCTCTGCTCACCTTTGAGTCAAGTTTCTGCTTCACATACACCCCACTGGCTGCTGTCAGGACATTGTTCAGCATTATGAATATGTACCCTTCAAGGTCAAAGGCTAAATCGGCGCTATAAAAGACACAAGTATGAGATACACGTTTATTCATACTGGCAGACAATCGGATAACGTCGATATACGGTTGTAGTGTATGTGGGCGTCTTACCTGGCAGCAATAAAAGCACCAAAGATCATGGTAAACACTGTCATTTTAACTGAGGTAGAGAAAGTCTTCCTGTGAGGAAAGGGAATCGTTAAAATCATTCATTTGCAGACTGTTTCTGGTTAAACGGTGTAGAGGAAGTTTAACTTACTTCAGCAAGAGTCCCTCAAACACCATGGTAAGAAAAATGCTGAACCTTCTCAAAACTGTAAACATGGGTAAACTAAGAAAAACACATTGCCATATTTTGTCAGTTCATATCTGATGAAATGATGTTTCAGAATAATAAAAAACATTTAACATGCTCCTACTTGAGTCGTTGCGTCCCAAACAGTCCTGATATTTGATTTCCAACATACAGCAGAGGCAGCGGGAACATCTGGAAAGACAGGAAACGCTGTGAAGTTGTAATGTTTGACTCATCTTTCAGTGTCAACAAATCGGTCCTCACCTTGCGTGGTATACTTAGATCCATATCCGGGAATGATATGACACCCAACATCTTCCCAATCCTTAGAACTAAAACCGTAGCAAGCATCTGTTCAGATTGGTGAAACAGGAAGACACTGTGTATGAGGATCTGTCGTTAAATGAACAGGAGGTGTTGGTGACTTCTCGTCAGGGAAACTTACTTGGCCGATTCCGACACATGTTGACGATGGGAATCTGTAAAACATGTAGACAATGAGCAAAATGACTCAAGGACTATGATGTCATTTTATTAATGCTGATCTTTAGCTGTAGGTCAATCTTTGGTTCATGTTCTACATAGATCCTGTGCCAGTGAGACACTCGAGTTATGTTCTTGATCATAGTTCATCAAATCTTTGACTTTAAAGTCTTATTCTAACCTTGACTATTATACAAAACACTCAAAGTGGAATAAAATGATTTGGTTTCTTATCTGAAATGCACTAAATAAACAATGAAACTGAGGAAACTGAGTTACAGTAGTACAACTTAGGAACAACGTTGATAGAGATTCATGTACTTTACTTGAGTATGCTTTTAGATGCTACTTTATACTTCCACTGCACTACATTTCGGTGACAAATACTGTGCTCCGCTATTTTACAATTTAAAATAAAGCTATCAAATGTCTTGTTATACAGCGAACAACAGTTTAGAAAAGAATCTGCCTTAGTTCAGCTTTAAGTTACATAGACAGCAATATATCAATAACAATCTAATTTTAGTTAATAAGTAATCTAAATATTTCTTCCATCACCTTTTTTTTTTTTAATGGACATAGTTTGGTTGGTCAAATGTGGCTGCTGCTCTGTTCCACATTAAAGACAGTCTCCTCTCTGAGCATGTCCCACACGTTTCACTACCTTCATGTAAACAGTCACCTCTCCCCTGTCATTGCTGATAGAAAGTTGGTCAAATCTTCTCTAAATGGAACTTGGACTTTGTACCTTTAGTTACCTGTAACTAGTGAGGACGCTTTTGTTGACAACAACGATGAGAAATGAACTTATTCCGTAAAATCCCGCAGCCAGCAGTTTCAGAAACACGGCGGAGGTGTCACTGGATGGCTCTTTGTTGGTTCTGGAGGGTGCTCCATCTGGGGACAGCTGTGTGTCAGCTGAAGACCTCTCCCGTGGACGTTTGTGGATCTCCGACATTATTTACGCAAGTTCACGACGAGCGGAAGCCGACGAACCCTACCGCACATGCGCACAAGTTTAAGCGATCAGAAGTGGAATTCTCTCGGCGAAGACGGAAACACAAAGACGGGAAACATCTTGGTTCAAATCCAATTAAAATCCAGGAACATTTGATCTTTGGTATCTTAAAATTATTTTAGAGTAAGTGTGACCCCTGCAAACAGACAACACTCCAAATGTAATCCCACTCAACAGGCAAAACATTTACTGGAGTACTACCTTTGCTTTTAGATTCTCAAAAGATTATTACTCGGGCCAGACTTATTTCTTCTGTTTTGGTCTGAATTCTCGCTATAAAACAATTTTGACTATAGCCAAAAAAAGTTATATTACAGTTTATATAAACAGGAAAGAAATATTAAACCGTCTCTGTCAATCACCCTACCTTCATGAAGGTTTATAGACTTTAAAAGGTATTGACTTGACTATTGACTGAAACATAGTTTGCGCAGTTTGTGAGTAAATGTTCCTTAGTCCTGGGTTCATTAAAGTTGTCCTATAGAACTGATATAAATGATGGCAGCATAATGTTGCATAATGCTTCTTAAACATAACATTGCATCTTTCACAGAGGTAAGATTAATACATTACAGTGTGTTAATTTTAGTTAGCTGTACCTAGTAAACACAAATTAAACTCTTGCAAAGGTTTTCCAACCCACTCAAAGTCTATATTGGAATAATAAGGAATACTCCAGCCCTGAAATACACCAAAGCCTTGTTAAGCTTAAAGCAATAAATAATCAACAGCATGTTTGTTCACATCTTTAAAATCACAGTACTGATTTTAAACAACCCATGAGCAACTGGCAGAATACATGTAACACCTCTAAAGCAATTTATTAGAACAGGGATGTTTGCAGAGAAAGTTTCACCGTCATGTGGCTCAAACAGTCCTACAAAAAAAAACAAAAACAAAAACTGCTCCAGCCGTCTGCATCAGTGCATCACCAGCAAGTCTTCGCAGAGCACAGCATGTAAAGCTTTAAATTCACTCCATTTAGTATAACCCTCCCGTCCCAATGTGAAATATACCCGCTTCATTTAAAGAAAATGCTCACTGGAAATGGTGACACAGGTGGCTGAAAGCACCATTAGCTCACATTACATTCTGTAGCTCGTGATTGTTCCACAATGACAGCTCACATTTCTTTCAGACAAATTATGCATTGGTGCTGCTGAGCTGAAATGAAATAAAATAAAATAAGAGTAAGTATGGTTTACACAAGGGGAGGGGAAAACAATCATCAGTGGACAGGTGCTGATAAAACCCAAGTGCTTTCAGATCTGAAACATGTTACAGATACTCTAAAAGCAAGATATGTTCATAGTATATCTAACATTCTCACCTAGATTTCAACAATCACTTCTCAAGAGACAGTAAGAACTACTTCAGGTGAGAACTTGTTTTCTATTATTTAAGAATGGCAAGTTCGTAGCAGAGGAATACTTAAATTCTAAGTAACTAGCTGTCAAATTCACACATTCAGCTTCACACACTGCTGTGCGCGCGCACACACACACACACACACACACACATATATCCTTAACAAAAAAAACCAAACATTTTTGCTTAGTGGTCCTGAATTTACAAGTAGTACAGTCTGTATGACCTAA
>JAUBNQ010000009.1:6084222-6094767 GCA_032353495.1 Ctenopoma kingsleyae
ATATCCTTAACAAAAAAAACCAAACATTTTTGCTTAGTGGTCCTGAATTTACAAGTAGTACAGTCTGTATGACCTAAGAGGACCAGCCTAAAGTTAAACATTGGACCCTGGGACACCCTGAAAACACACCTGGATCAGGGGATACAAAGCATTACTAACCACTAATCCACCAAAAAGGCAAGCTATAAAAAAAAAAAAAAGAAAAGAAAAAAGAAAAAGGGAAAAGAGGCATTCACTTTTCACTGCACAACAAGCAGAAAAATACTAAGCTTTAGTAGGAAGTCACTTGCCTGGTTACCCATCCTAAATTTGTGCCTGGCAAAGGGGATGGGTAGTCAGGATCAGAGTAAATACACTTTAAAATGCATGTTAAGCCATACTTCAGATACCTAGTACAAGATTCCTATGTAGTGTAGTGCTACCACATCAGTGTGTATTACTGGGGGAAAAAAATTCCAGCAGAAAGTCTAAGATGACCCCCTAATACTGAGCATCAGGGGGGGAAAAAAAAAGCACAAAAGCCTTTGGGGAAGAGATACACACACTTCAACCTAATTGCAGAAATGTATAAATTCAAGCAGCACAAAAAATATCAATGAAGTATGCATAATCTCTGAAAAAAGAAAAAGGTATGAAAACATCCCTGCTTTCATGTTCCTAAATACAAAACTTCAGTGTAACAAGAGGTCCTTTTCTGTCTTTGTTGTCTTTTGTTCTCCTTTAAACAAGTTAAAATTTAGTCCTCTGGTGGTGAGAGTGGTATGGGATGACAGTCTTTTTTGTCATTAAAATCTTTTTTTCTTTTCTCTGTTTTCTTATATACTTGAAGATGTGGTAAGCATGCAAGCCTCGTAGAGGAGGGGCCCGGAAGGGCTGATGGGTGGGCTGGTGGTGGAAAAGGAGCCTTTAGGCCAGGGCAGGGAAAGCCTCAGGATCATCCACGTTGGGGACTGACACTCCACTAGCCTGCAGGGGAAGCACACAAAAACAAGGACAAGGTGTTGTATTTTTAATAAGGCATCAAATCTGACCAGATCAAATGATTACTGTGAAAGGTTTCACTAAACAGAATTATTAAATCTACAGCATGTTTCAGCTCTACACAGTTTTGTCATCTTTTAGCTCATCGTTATGGTTTTCTGGCCAGCAACTTCAACATTTTAGCTCACAGTCAATGCCACGTTTAGTGAATATATCATTGGTAAAGTGCTAGAATTCTTATGTTTATACATGTGGGACACACAAACACACCTACTGATTACTTGTTTTTTTTGTAATCTAAACATTTAGATTGACATAGCCTTTTTACTGTAAGGAGCTGAGCATATTAAATACTATTTAAAATGAGTAAATATCTGACTAGAACACAGCTGTCAAATCAATGCACTGATCAAAAGAAATTTAATTTTGCAGCAATTCTTATGCATACACAATTATTATTTCTTTCAAGCCAAATGCCAAACATTTAATGCATCCACCCTCCGTAACTTTGGATTTGTTTTAGTTCTCTGTGAAAGTGAACTAAATATCTCCTGGTTAAACAAAAAAATATTCTGAATATGTCAACTAGGGGTTTAGATAATTGAGAGGGCCATTTCATGATTTCAAAAAATCTAACTAATTAAACTAACAAAACTAACTGGCAGTTTTACATTTATTACTATTACTTCAATTATTATTAGACTTTTGTTACTAACAATAATCCCCATCACTACACATCACCACTGACATGTGAGCTTTGTGTCTCAATGTTTCACAGCAGGTTTTACAGCCTGTTCTGTCATTGAGCTTAATCCTTTGTGAGACACATGAAACCTTTGTAGTTGGCAGCAATAAGTTTTTATTGATACCTTTTCAGACCGTCCTCCCCCACGTGCTGTCCTGCTGCCTCCTGCTCCGCGGCCTCCCCTGCCTCCGCGCGCTCCCCCACGCCCGCGGCCGGGGCGACCCAGGTCTCCAAAATTGATCTCCAGCTGAGATGTGATGTCATTGGCTGGTTTGCGGAAGTGGTGGTCTCCAGACTCGTCAGGGGTAGCCTGCTAAGAACCGCACCGCATAGAAGAGTTAATGAAGAAGTCTACATGCGTCTTCCTCGTGACTCGTGTACCGTCTTTAGATTCTTACTTACTTACTAAAAGGAGGGTTTCTAAAAATTATTAACATTGAATGTTTTCATAAACAATGAGAGATCTGCAGGTACCTTGTGGTACAGGCTGTGCGATTCTGCTTCCGTCTCTGAGGCGTCAATCAAAGCACCAACAGGTCTCTGAAAATTGACCACAGGAAATACAAGCACAAAATTATCCACACAATCATGCACATGCACCTGACTCCATGACCACACAGAAATGATGATACTGACATCACAGTGGAGCCTACGGCACTGTAAGTATTTGCCCTTTTCCTGATTTTTTTTATTTTTTGCATACTTAATCACATCTAAATGATTCAGATCAAACAAATGTTGATGGCCTACCAAAATGACTCCAAGAGCACAACGATGTCTTATCCAGGAGGTCATAAAAGAACCAAGAACAACATCTAAAGAACTGAAGGCCTGACTTGCCACAGTTAAGGCTGGTGTTAATGATTCAACAACGAGAAAGACACCGGGCATAAATGGCGCCATTGGGAGAGTTTTAAGGAGAAAACCACTGCTGACCAAAAAGAACACAAAAGCTCATCTCACATTTGAGACAAAGGTTGTAACTGATGGAACCACGAATTCTATCAGAAAATCCTGAAGGAGAAAGTCCGGCCATCAGTTCATGACCTATAGCACACTCAGGTTCTGCAGCAGGACAATGATCTGAAACATATCAGCAAGTCCACCTCTGAATGGTTCAATGAAAACAAAATTAGAGTTTATTAGAGTGGCTTAGTCAAAGTCAGGAAATCTGACTGTGATGCTGTGGCATGGCCTTAAACAGGCCGTTCATGCTCGCAAACCCTTCAGTGTGGCTGAAATACAACAATTCTGAAAAGAAGAGTGGGGCAACATTCCTCCACAGTGATGTGAAAAACTCACTGAAAGTTATCGCCAACACTTGACTGCAGTTTTTGCCATCAAGGGTGGCACCTGGTATTAGGTTTACAGGGCAAACCTACAGGGCAGGTTTAGACAGCTTTTTTCTCTTAATAAATGAAATCATCATTTATAAACTGCATTTTTTGTATTTACTTGGGTTATCTTTGTGTACTCTGAATCAATACTGACTAAAAGAAAAGACAAAGTCTTCACGCTTTGTTGGAGTAAAATAAAGTCACAATCTTAGTGTTCCAACTTCTGCCATACACACAAAAAAGCACTTCAGCAGTTGTGGCTTTTTGCTCAGTGCTAGAAATAAACAGAAAAGGTTTCTGTTCTCTGTAACATAAACCACCATACTTACATCTTCACTCTTAGACTTGTGCAGCACGTATCCTTTCTTCCACTGGCTGTCGGCTCCCTCATTGGGCTTACGGATGTTGAACTCCACCTTGGTGCGCTCTTTGTCCTGCATGGCCTTCCACTCGTCCAGCGTCATCTCTTTGGGGCCTTCGTTTTTCACCTCTTCAACCTCATTCTCCCTGGAAAACCAGCACACAACAATGTAGGGACTAAAGCCTAAAACTGTCGATCCTCTTAGCTCTATACATGCTCTCTAATCCTGAGGCCAAAAGGGCAGCGACAATGTTTATCCCATTTGCAGCAAAGCTTTGCAACAAAAATGCACAAGAACAAATACTGTTTCTGACACAAAGTGACTTATAAAAATCCAAAGGAAAACATTATGAAGTGCTAATAATGCTCTGTACCCTTAACCTACTTTGTCTGGAAAATAAAGATGATAATGTTTTACTCAACATCCAAATAACACCTGACAGGAAATGGATACTGACTTGTTTTCAGAGCCAGCAGGTGTATTTTCCTCTCCTTCTGGGGTCGTCTCAGGAGCTGTAGTCTGTTCAGCCTCACTGGGAACAAAGACACAAAGCTTGCTTGCTAAAAAAGAATTTTAAGCTATTTATGATATGAACAGCACAAGCTTTGAGACTAACAATTCTGGAAAAGAAAGACAGCACATTACCAAGCTGGCCAATGCATGAAGAATTATGCTCAAGGGTGTCACATCTACTTTATTTAATGTTATTACTTACTTGGGATAATCAACAACTATGTGCAAACATTTCAGAATGATCAAATTTAGGGTTAAATTTTTATTGTAGCCACAAACACAGAGCTAGTATTCAGATTCTGTGACACATTCTGGTAAAACTGACTTTATTTAGGCCAGCAAGCAATGTCTAGACAAATATCTGATGTGCATGATTATCTTGCAGACAGTAACGCTCAGATAAACAGGCCACATGTCTCTCTGAGTGAAAACTCACCTCACTTCTTCCTTCACATTGCCCCAGTTGTGTGAGCCACTGCCGCTGCGCTTCTCCTCACTTTTCAGATTGCTAACAGAGAGAAAATAGACAGGAAAACACACACTGAATACACACTATGTGAAATACTTACAGCCCAGAATGAGAGTAATTCTAAAACCAACAACAACCCACAAGTCTGCAGTCAAAGTAGATTAATGTAAATAAGTTGGGGAAAACAGTACAACTGATCTGAAATTCTGATAAGAAAGACTTCACTGAGGCTCCAAATAAACACAAAATGTGTAACAGTCATCCTTTGCCAGCTTTGAGTAGTTCAACAGCTCAAGAAACTTGTTAAGAGGTACAACAACAGCAGGCCTGGGACGACATGTTTATTATGGATTCACTGGTCTGCTGAGGTCTCAGTTGAGCACTGACTCACGATTTGTCAGTGCTGCTGTGTTTGTCGAATTCTCGTTTCCCACGGGAGTCGAAGCCGTCTCCTCGGCCCATGCCCCGTCCTCTTCCACCACGCCCGCCCCGGCCGCCACCACGCCCTCTCGGGGGCCTGTCTCCAGAAGGTCTGATGGACACAAACATACACGTAATGAAAGAAAAGTGTGTAAGCGTGATTGATGTGCTCTTAATGTCAGTGCTGTCAAGATAAATATCAAATAGAGCAGCTCAGCTTCAAAAACCATTAAGTGACAGAAGCCTGTGTTGTGACGTTAAATGAGCTAAGATTATATCTGTAGCTGGAAACGCTTAATCCTTGCATACGCCCCCACGCTGATCACACCAATCAGCCTCAGGTTTATCAGCATGTTTAAATATTCTCTTTGTCATTCATTACAGCTACTCACTTGTCTACGGAGAACTCTCCACCTCCCTCAGGTTTCTCCTCAGTGGGCTTCTCGAAACGGCGCTCTCGAGGAGGTCTCCGGTCCTGCCTCTTGTCCCCAGGTCGGCCTTCACCCTGCCCGCCCTGGTGTTGGCTACCAGGCTGGCCCTGTTGGTCTGGCCTTCGGCCCACTCGCCTGATACCTGCAAAATATGAGAGTAGAAATCATACTTAGTAGAAATCATGTTGATACAAGATCTTCAGTCACCACTTCAGATTTAAGCTCCTGATAATTATACCCCCTGTCCCATCTTCAGCAGCTTCTTTATCAACATTAAGTTTCACTGCAGCGGCCTTACGTTTCTACTGCTAATTCATTTCTTTTCGGACCATTAAATAATAAAAAAGTTAAATATTCACTTTGTGGAGACATCTATTTAAACAAAAAGTGATCCGTCTAGTTTCTCCAGTTCACAGGTGATTATCTCGCGCATTTGCTTTGCAAAGCCTGCAGCTGGTGACGGAGCTGCGTAGCCAGTGCACGGAGCATCATCCACCAGACAGTAACCCAACACTACACCTTCCTCTCGGATGCTAGTGGAAACCATTTCTGCGACACAGGTTCGCCAGTTTGCACTCCACTGGTGTGTTATCACCTCTGGTGCACGCTCCCGTTCGTGTGTAGCTAACCTGAGCCTGTGAGGAATTAACCACTAGTCTGTCCTCTAACCACAATAAAAACAGAAGGAGTCCGTGTTGACCTCACGCTGTGTTTCCTTCAGACCAGCAGCAGCTAACGTAGCTAACAGGAGCCGCACATGACAGCAATCACACGAAAATAAACACGCAGTGCACATAAGGCAGAGAGCAGGTGAAATGTGTACCTTCTTTCTTCAGGGGGACAGGAGCCTGCGGCTCCTCCTTCTTGTCCAGCAGTGGGTTCTTCCTGTCCTTCTGTGACTCCTTCTTCGGCTGCTTGGCGGCTTGAGCCGCGGTCTTAGTGGAGCCAGCGGCGGCCCCCTCCTTCTTCTTGTTTTCAGCAGCCTTCAGGATCTCAAACGGATCGGACTCATCGTCTAATAACTGGTCGAACCGATTGGTTACGACGCAGCCGAATCCTTCTTGCAGGTGTCCGGGCATGATGGCGCCCCTTCAGCGGGATTCACCTCCGATTCTACGAGGCTTGATGCGAACAATTCGCTGGATGCTGCCACAAGATGGCTGGGAGAGCTGCCCCTTCTCTTCCGGTGCGAGCACCATCCGGGACATCGTGCAGCGCGCACCAATCTGATCACACGGTGGCCGCAATGTTTTTATTTACATTATGTAACGACGTGCTCCCATGTCGTCCTACACTAATCCTCGCGTCAGTGTCTCAGAGGATGTCACATTAGTTCTGCTTTGTAGGTATTGATATTGAAGGTACATGTAGGAAATTGAATAACATTTTCAAAATGCTTAGTAAGCGCCACGTAAATGCAGGTATTGCTACTAAAGGCTCAGACCATTTGAAGCTGCAAAGACATGCATATCATAATATTTTCCTGCCATAATAGTCCTTCGTGTAAACTAAAGCTTATTTTCTAAAAAACCAAACAAACATAAATGGGCCTGTGCTAGCTGTGCATGTTTAAGAACATGATTGAGAGGAGACTGCTGCACTCAGGTTTGAAGTAGAAAATGCAATGCAATTTGAAAAAAAAAATCCAAATTCCCTATAAAATTATATAAACATACAATTTTATAATCACAATATATATTTTCCAGTAAACAAGATGTGTACAGCAAGGCACAAGTTTTCTTTATTCCAAAACACATCAACTCATTAATTATTTAAATTTTTTAGATATTTTATTTGAATAAAGTAGCAATAACACAGTATAAGACTCCATGACCATTTATTATTACTTATGTGTTACTGTGTAAGCAGCAATTTCATAGCTGGCTGACATGGATTTTGGAGTAGTGTGAATGTCGCAGCTTGTGTGTGAAGTTGTGCAGCCACAGGAGGTAAAGTTTTCACAATAAATGTTCCCTTTATTAAAAACAATTATTACAAATCATTAGCAAAAATAATACTTGTTCTTGGGTTATGAATGAACATGTATGAATGAATAAAATGTCTCTTTAAATTAGTGTTAGATCCTCATAAACCTCATCTTTTTAAAATTTCATTACAAAAAACTCACTTCTATTCTGTCTCATGGAGGTACTGTTGATAAGCTTTGTTATCAGCATTTTCCTCACTCATTTTACTTCTCACTACTGTCTCAAGTTCAAGAAGTTTCTTGTAAAGGACCTCGGACGTTTCCTCATCGATGTCCATCTGAAATACAAACACAGAAAATCTGTTCAGCAGCATATTGCATTACATTTACATGTGTTCTCTGTAAGACAGACTTGAAAAGCATGTCTGTCAATTCAGTGGTATCTAGTCACTCACTTGTCGAGGTTCAGTGTAGTTCGTTCCAAGTCCTGATGTTAAACTGTGATACTTTGCTCTTGGATCCAGAGACTCTGTTGTCTGAAGAAACAGCCAGTGCTGCGAAAACCCCGAGCGGAAATCTTTGTTTATAGCGTGTTCACTGTTAAGGGCATTAATACCTAATGTATTTATGAACAATAACAAAACAGGCTGAAAACATACCAGTGCCTCTGCTCCATTGTACGGTGTCAGTGTAAATGTGTTAGTGAAGATCCTGATCTGTTCAGCACAAGATGAAAATGAGATATGAGACACCACAGACGAAAAAGAATTTAGCTAGCAGTATTACAATCGATCAATCAATTAATCAATAACCACCCACCAACCACATGATGGGCATGATGAGAGTCCAGAAGAATGAGGGCAGGATACCATAGGTCAGATTAGTCATCACCAGTCCAGGACAAATTACTGAGGAGAACAGCCCCTGTCACAAACAGAAGAAAAATAAATATAATGAATGTGATAAAGCTACAGTCTTCATTAGACTACAGCCTCTTTCTTCCTCCTGTATTTCCTTTTAAAGTCGTAAGTTACTGTCTTGATCTGAAACTATGTTAAGAGTTCTTATGAAGAGGTATGGAAGAACAGATCTCTACGGCACCGATGAATAAGCTAAAATCAGGTTCTGGATTCACAGATGTTACAGTGAGTAGACACGTCCCTTTACGAGATGTGATGAAAAGAATTCAAATATGGATCATCGCTCTCATCATTTATGGCCAACAATGAAGACTGTAAGAAGCATTTTGTAAACGACTGGAATATTAGCATGTAGGTGGACGTACTGTAGCTTTGAGTTTGTAAAGTGTGCAGTGTGTGTGGCAGACAAACCTGGCTGTTCTTGTGTCTGTTGAGAGCCAGGCTGAGCATGTCTGACGCATACTTAGAGGAACTGTAGGGCTCAGTTCCATTTCTGTGCTGCATGTCCTCCATGCTGAAGGCTGTGCGGCGAGCATTACTCGAGGACGTCCACACTACCCTGGATGTGTGACCTGCCTGACACAGTAGAGGCTCCAGCTCCCTGATCTGGAAGACAGAGATCAAGATAACTATACAGTGATAACAACTGGTACATGGATATAACTTTCTATGGACTTGGACAGGTCATAATTTTTACTTTTCAATACAAACTGTGATTATTACAGTCGGTTGCAGTGTCATTGTAGAAAATTCTGCCAATGTTGCCAGTTATACACTTGCATTCATAGTGCAGCTATAATTATCATCACCCCACACATTTTCCACTAATGCAGACGCTTATTACCACACTCAATTTTAGACTTAATGTTATGTAAGTCAGCAGAATACATTACCATGAGAAAATGGCCGAACAGATTGGTTGCAAAAACCTCCTGCAGACCATCTGAGTTCAGACGGTCCTGTTGAGTTAAGAGACCCTCTGCTGTTGCAAACATGTTGATGACATTCCTGCAGTGAGAGGTTACTGTATTACATGTATTACATAGACAATGGACACATTTCACTGTTAACAGCCACTTAGCTTCAAGTCAATATCAAATAAAATAATCATATCAAATGAATTTAGTCAAAGCTGGTTTTGGAAGTTTACCTGGAAAACAGCCCCTTGAAAAAAGCTCTGATATCCACTTGTGGATTTGGCATAATTCCTGCATTTAGATACAGAAAGTCAATTTTTCTGTACCTATGAAAAACACAAAGTTTATCAAATCAATGTCCATTCTGCTCATGTCATAGTCACTGTAATAATTACAGAACATACATAACAAACAGTCTCTTACCTGGTCTTGACCTCCTGAGCAGCAGCGAGCACTGACTGCACAGAGCCCACATCTAGGCATAATAAATCCACATGGGCATCAGTATGAGAGGTCAGCAGAGTGGCGCGAGCAGCCTCAGCTCGCTGCATGTTTCTGCAGGCTAGACACAGTCGAATCTGACTGTTCTCAGTCAGCAGCCTTTCACACAAGGCCAGGCCAATGCCGCTACAGAGAGAGACAGATGGCAGAGAAACAGTCATACACACATGTTAAGAAAGTAATATTTTATGTTTTGTGCAACTTAAAGTTGACTTAAAGTGTTAATTGAGGAGTGAAAAACGTTGCCTACATTTTTATCTATGTGCCAAATATACATATATATTATTGTGTCTAGGAACTTAGAAATCACATCAGCATAATGACTGGAAACAGAGTAAAAAGGTTATTCTGCATAAACATACACACGCCAACCTTTCTGCAGCTCGCTTAGACATCCAGGGTAGTTACATGCTTTAGCCGTTTCTTGTTTAAGTGATCATGCTTGTTCACTTTTTGTGTTTACTTGTTTAACAAAACATAATAACAACACATAAGCGTGTAGCTGTTCCCAAACGTTTTATTACCAGTGTAAAGTACAGACGTAACACTTGTTGTCTATCATAAGTTAACAAACATTCACTCACAGTTTTGGTGTTTATGAGCTGGTGAGAGGAATCACACTCGTACAACGTGACAAACCAATTGTTTGAATCATTGTAACACACTTTCTCTGAACCCACCTGTTCGCGCCGGTTACAATGACAACTCTGTCCATGTCTGACGGGAGATATCAGCGCATGTAGCTGAAACAGAAGCAGACGGAAGGTAAAAGAAACCGGGAATGTACAACCCCTCGTCCGACTCCGCAGGAAACACATCAGCCTATATGAAACACTGGAGACGTGGTGTGACTGAATATAAACAAACCTCTGACCAATCAGCTTCCAGTACGGAGAGCGGGGAGGCCCAAACATATAAAAAAGCGCAACGATTGAAAGAAAGAGACGAGAGCGTGTGTGAAAAAAACCAACGTGTATAATAAAGATATACTGTGAAGAAAAAGATAAATAAGAAGTGCGAAA
>JAUBNQ010000009.1:6100915-6111537 GCA_032353495.1 Ctenopoma kingsleyae
ACGATCCTCCACGTCATACCAGATGACATCATACCAAAGTAGAACCATGGGAAGCTGAAAGTTGGTGAAATAGCTCTTTTAAGTAAAAGTAAAGATACTGTGATATATTAGTACTCCATAAAAAATATTTTTTTTAAAGACATAAGATGAGCAAAGGCTCTGTCGTTCCTTTATTTAATTTAAATACACAGATTCAAAGCGTCGACCTGCTTCAAAACTGTTCTTTGATATGTGAAGCCAAACCAGTCTCTGAGGACCACCTGTCATGGAAGATTTTCCTCCAGCTCCAGCAATAATAATGTTCAGGCCAAAACTGAATCACATGTGTGACAACAGTGCAGACACTACAGAGCCAAACGGGGATTCTTACCCGCCTTCCCTTCCTATCATGCCAGCCCACCCAGTTGCTGCCGTCACGGCTGTAGTTGATCCTGTATCGTTGGGCAAACTCATTACCCATTCCGTCAGCATGGCGACCTTGGGTGCCCACCAGTGTGATGAAGTGCAGTGAACGCAGGTCCACCTGGAGGTACTCCTTGAGCCCGTCTGGCTCTGACGTGATGTCAGGACACCAGGCACCGTCACCGTCTCCATTGTCAAAGTTAAGTCTGAAGAAGAGGATGAAATGAGAGAGGAGATGGTGATGGATAGGAAGGGCAAAGTAGATAAGGAAGGTGCATGAACATTAAGGAAGGGAAGGGATGAAGAGAAATAGGGTATAAGAAATGAAAAATGAGGGAAGATTTTTTTACTCAACTCATTAACTACAGTATGCATGATCTTTTCTGTTGGTGTATTCATACTTACATGAGAACGTCATTGACTGTTCCTTTTTGCTGCTGGTCATATTGTAAAACAGCACTATAATTATTCAAAATGTAGTCAGTTGTTGACCTTAACATGGTACATTAAAACTAAGCTATACGCTAACTTCCTGCTGGATCTGTCTTTATATTTACTAGACAGATATGAGAGTGGCATCAATCTTCATCTGTATCTATGTAGGTAAGAGTATACATTTATTTCCCACCATGCTGAACATAGGATAAATACTAATTTATAGTATTAAGATTAATTTATACTCAACTTTGGAAACTGTTGTTGACCAACCAATCTCACCTCAAGGTCAATTTAGCAGCTGTTCTGGAGCTATCACATGTTCATGAGCAGCATGACTTTGCTCCGTTGTCACGAACATCTACGTTTCCATGATAGCTGAGCGTAATCCAGCTGCTAATGACGATGACATGATTTGATCAAAGACTCTGGAACAGCTACTTAATGGATCCCAATATGAGGCTGTTTAGTCAACTTTCACACTTGTGGTTTGCAACATCAAGTCTAAGGCAGTTTTCAAATCTGTCACTGCAGGATGTAATGAAGCCAAAGTAGAGGTTAGATTGAAATAAGCAGAAGAAGAATTTGGCTCAAGTAACAATAGCTGAATATTACATCGTCATGCAAAAGAGAATTCTATTTTTGTTCCATAAGTTGCCCAAAATAAAGGGTTTTACAGCAAGATAAAAGAAAATACATTTATAATCAAACCTTCCAAATCTTGCAGCAGTTGACTCAGACCACTGACTAGAGGCTGAGATGTCCTCATCCTGGATCTGACCACCGGTCATACCAAGAGGATAACGACACATTTCTAGGAACACATAAAGAATCACTCGTACACATACTGCTCAGATTATGAGAATATCTTTTACTGTACGTGTTTTATGTGAGTGTGAGATCTGCATACTGTCACATGCCATAATATTTTTATTGTCCCTTCCTTCCCCAGCCCCCTTCCTGCAGCCCTGCAAGGCCTCTGCAGCAAAACAGAAGCAACACTGTATAGGTGCCAGTCTAACCAAAATGAGATGGGAGTGCCCTCAGGTCTGCCTGCTCTTTATTTTCCATCACTTTTCATAGTTTCTATCAGGGACACGTGAGAGAATTATTTTGAGTTTTAAGACACTGGTGTCTCTCACCTACGTTCTTTTGTAAAAAAAGTAAGTTTGTCCATAACAAAAGCTACATTTTAGTACTCGTGATTTAACAACCTTACTCTACAGCAGCTCATTGCATCTACCAGAGGGTCACTGTTTATTCCTCCCATTTCTAACTGCTAATTAAGGGATGTCTTTGTTTTACTCACCTTCCCACTGAACTCCCTGACATGTACTTTGAGAAAGCAGCAGAATAAATAATCCTTTTACTGTGAAAATATTCTAAGTAGGAAAGTCAAATGAGTGCATGTGTGTGTGCAAGCAAGCAAGCAAGTGTGTGTATTACCTACAACTATGCCTACAAACCTTTTTTTTTATTTCCTTGAGCGCTCCCCTGCCTCTGAAAGCTCTGCTTGTCCTGAGCATATTTGCTGTCTGACCAAGGTACACCACAGAGGCATACACACAAACACACACATCACATTATTGCATTTTAAGCCCACCCACTTATAACTGCTTTCATTTGCCATGTTGTCAACATGCTTAAAACCTCAGATATATGAAGAAGTTATTTTAATGTCATATCCACATGGAGTGGATCATACTCCATACTTTGATCACACACTATAAACTAAAATAAACCGATTCTACGGAGGATCATTCAACTGCACATTCAGTGAGCAGAGTGGACTAGTGGTTTGTGAAATTGTCCTTTAATTCAGCATGAGGTTTTATACATGCAGTATAGTAGGATTCTTACCAAACTGCATATTAACTGAGCCTGTCTAGTCTGAGAAGGTGCATCAGGTATTCGACATGAAGGTAAAAGTAAATATCTACCTGGGTTGACCTGTGGTCGCACAGCGGCAGCCAGTAGGATGAAAAAGACATGATGTGTGATCAGTTTGACCTCCTTGACCTTCATATCTTTTCTCAAAGACCTACACACCTACATGTTTCAAGAAAGTTATAAATCAGTGGGTCAGATTAGCAATACAGCGTGCAATAAAACATTAAAGTAATCTATTTAATCCAAAGTAATAAGTTAAAAAAAATCTCTTATAGTAAGGTTGAAATAAACAACTAGGGTGCAGTAAAGAACAATAATTAATTCAAGAGAAAACATAAAAAAGGCTAAGGCTTTCTTCTTTTCTTTTCAAAAAGAAAAAAGAAGAAAAAAGAATATATGTAATATAACAGTTACATTTCAACATAGATGTTACAGATGATTCTACTGTATTGGGTTGAATATGCCAAACACAGTCCTCCTTGTGACTAAGCGTGCTGCTCTCTCTCACCACAGTGCCTGCATTTATTTGACCTGTAAAAGTCGTGTGAAGCCACATATATCTCTACAGCACTCACTGTTCAGAAAGTGTACTTACTGTCATGCATGCAAATTCTCAAAAAAATTTATTTCTGCGGGCTTGTTTTCATACACAAACATGGAGGGAAATAAAAGAGAATTGTATTTACGTCTTGACTTATATTAACTGTTAACTTAAATATGCAATGAAAACTCATGTCTGAGATGCATCTGTCACTAAAGTTTCAATTTCTGTTCAAGTGCAAATAAAGTCTAATCCTTCTTAATGCCAGTGTGTATAGACAAATGTATATATTTTAAACCTGTATAAAGTATTTCACTTTATGATGCTGCTCCTCGACACAAACTTGAAAGTCAACCTGGACACTGGGCTTAACAGTTACATGAGAAAATTTTGACTTACTTTTGCTTCGTCTCTTGATATTACGACACCATGTGTTGCGGGGAATATTCCACATCTACTTCAAGTTGATGCATTCACCACTGCAAGTCACTGACCTCTTCCTCGGAAGGACTCTCTGGGACTGGAAAAGAGAGTGAGAGAGAGAGAGAGAGAGAGAGAGAGAGAGAGAGGAAACCAAAGCTGATGTAACAGTCTTTCTGGCTAGAGGAAAGAAACAGAGAAAATAACATGCTCTGGGATTTTGAGATGAGGCCACAATCCCAGAATTCCACCTGATCCACAAATGGTTTCAATTATGGCCCACAGGAGCAGCTGAGAGCAGCAGAGCAACTTCCACCAAGAGCATCTGAGAAAAACAGATTGGAGTTCATTTCCTGCAGAGAAGAACCTGCTAATTACTGAAAAAAGACTCTGAAAAAATCACTGGATACAAACAAGATGAGTCATGTCTGAGCAATAAAAGTAAAATGGACAAAGAAGCTCACATCGTTATAAAACAAAAGCTTAAAATACAAACATTTTCCCCAAATCAAACCACATTAATATTTTTAAGATCCTATCTTCAGTCACTTTTACGAACTCAAAAGTGGCATAGACTTTACTTTACTTGGCAGGCACTTTTATCTAACAAGGAGAAGACACAAGCAATTACCATTCAGGTTCTGTAAATTCTGAGTTACTGCAAACTAAGAGATAAGACCCAACTTGTCAAGATAAAGAACATGCTAGGAATTGTTAAGTGCTAGACAATTTTTTGTGAATGTGTGTGTGTGTAAGACTCATTTGAAATACTTTTTAAACAAGTGAGTTTTCAAATGTTTTTTAAAGGTGGTGAGAGTCTCAGCATAGACACACACGCAGAATAAATACCACAAAAGTTCAACTCTGTCACTTACAACTGCTGCTAAAGCAACCAAAGTTTCCATAAAATTCTTCAGGATGTTATGTATGAAAATAAAGGCTAATGTAAATGTAAGGGTTGGAGGAAAGACAGAAAAATGAAAGTAACAGACTTTTCACTGGCTACTTACTCTATATTTAAGACCACACATCTTTTCAAACACATTAGCTCTAGTATTTATATGATTTTCTTTCTTATCAAGAGTTAGTAAAGAAAATATTGGCCTCCATCTATTCCACTCAGAGGACTACAGGAAGTTATCTCTGCATGGCCAGTATGAGCAGAAGGACTGATTACAGTAAGTAAGACTTGACTGTTCATTTCATGGGCTCCTGACTGTTGTTTTAAGACAGACTTGAAAAATTTCATCACCTCTGCAGTGTTTGAGGGCCTGGACAGACTCACATGTGAATTTCATCATGCGGCACATTGATTGCTCGGAGGAGCAGTATCCTCAGCTATAAGTATGAATAAAAGTGTGTGTCTGAGTTAGTCCTCCACAGTTAGCTGGCAGTAGCTTGGCGTAGTTGTCTGTTTTTGAAAGGAAATCAGATTTTATAACACCACATTGATCAGAAATACAGTGTAGACATTGTTAATATTGTAAATGACTGGAAACAACTGTAGTTTTATTTAAGGAGTATTTACATAAATGCATAAAGGACTATAATCAGCAAACATTAGTGCTGTTTTCCAATTGCACATTGGGTTCACTAATGCAAGTTTATTAATTTAAAAGGATAACTGTTCAATAGAAAACCTTTTTGCAATGATGGTAACACAGCTGAAGACTTATCTTGTCCAAACATTTGACTCTTAGTTAAGTTAACCTATAGTAAATGCAGTTTTAGTATATGTTGATATCAACAGGCAGATTCCAAAAATGAAATATGGCTCTTTAGTAAATAGAGTAAATTGAGAATGGGGCGACAGAGTATCACTCACTCTTCAGGAGGCGAATGAGAGATTCATGAGTCATTAAAGCTCCTGCCTGCCCATAGAGACGGTAATGGGTGGCTCACATCTGTAGGAGAGCATGAATGTCACCTAAACAGGTGTTATGCTTCATTGGAATAATGAGTAATGACCAACATAGTGATACAACGGGATGAATACAGGTTGAATTAAAACACACACAAACAATTGTCTCATATGTTTTTTCCTCTGAAAAGGCAGATTAATTGCATGAAAAGGAATAAATAGAAAAGCACATAACCTTTTCTCTTCTGGATCTTTTAATGTTGATGTACTGTATATTACACTTATTTAATTTGTTTAATGGATTGGGATTAGATGCCTAAGTATTGATGTAATGTCACAGATCATTCTCGTATGTGCATGTCCTCAAGGGTATGCAGGTTTCTTTTGTAACCAGTCTTTCACTTCTTATTTAAATATTTTCATTAAGTCCTACAGATCATTTCAAAGACTGAAATTATGCTGTCTCACACATACATGCTTACGATCTACATTGATGATCAAGCTGGAGGGCTGTGAGGGGGCTGTGTTTAGTGGATTTTAAGGTTTCCTTTGGGTTATTGTGCTGTTGTAGAAACCAGTCTCTTTTCAGTTTCAGTTTATTGACAGAATTTGCTGATATTTAATGGAAGCCTTCTTCCCTCTATCATTGCAGTGTTTCTTGCGTCAGTGCCTGCCACAAACCTTCAACGCAGTACATTTCCACCCTATGTAACATTTGGCAAGGTGTCCTTTTCATCATATGCAACTCTTTTTTTCACAAGACACAGTGGCCAGCTGCTAAAATTCAAGGTGTTTTCCCAAAACCCTTTGTTGTCCGACCATTTCAGAGTTTTACTTTTGTTTGATCTGAAAGTTCTCTTGGTCCTCCAGATCTTCTCTTGACTTCCACAGTTTCTCTGCTATTTCTTAATGAAATTTCACTTTGAAATTTCCAGGGGAAATTTGAACATTGGAAATACAGTATTGTTATGATAACCATTTATAGCCTCTGCTGCTCTGAAGTCAGTATTTTCAGATTTTTTTGAATGTTACAACAATGTTTGGAGAGTCAGAAAATAAATAATGAGCCAGTGATGGGCTTTATAAGGTTTCATGAGTAAAACTAATTTTTGACCATGCCACAATTGATGATTTTTTTGTTGTAAATGCAGCAGTGCATCAATACTTGACACTTAACACTTCCTTGGTGCAATTTTGTATTAATTTCTTTACTTTAAAAATAAGGTGTAATTTGCCCAGGCTTGCAGACTTTAGACATTTAAACACAGTTGAATACATTTGTTCGAGTGCAAGGACACACTCTGTATATCATTGTTATCTTATGGCAAACCAGCAATTACTAGCTGAGATATAAAAAACGAAACACGGGCTGCACGTAACACTGTATGTACAGTTAACCAATACAAAGAAAAATACTGATATAGATTCAAGAGGGGGTGAGCACAATGACAGTACAGACCATTTTTCTTTATAATCAAGCAAATGAGAATTACAGGCCACCTCCTAGAGGCCGCCCACTATCTGTGTCAGCAGCATCTGTACAAGTGGAGCTGCAGGGTGTTGTGTCTGGATGTGGGTGGGTAATGGCTGATGTTATTCATATTTTCCATCTTATCTAGCGTTTCATCAAGCTGCTGCTGTAAGCGCACGCAGCAAGCTTAATGGGAGCTGACCCTGTTTAATGACCGCAGCTGGTGTATCTCTTATGATAACAGAAAGCCAGCACCCTCACATGCCCACATCCCATTTTCTCAAGCTGTTATATATGCTAACAAGGAAAAACTTTGAAAAGGTCAGTCCTGGAAGTGGTGCTGCTTATCTTTATGCTAGATACATACAGTATTTCAGTTTGACTCACCCTTAGGCACATCTGTGCCATTAGTAAGTCACACTAAATGCACTGGACATACTGTAGAATGACACCAGATGACATTTGAGAAAGGGCATTTAATCCCAAAAGAAGAAACATTGATGTAAGTGCACTTTCATTTTTAGCACACTTCATGTGAATAGACATAACCTTGGAGAGGAATACCAGAGATTGACATAATAATATGGATAAATGAATGTAGCAGACAGATTGTGAGTGCAACAGAGCATGAAATAGGTGACAAGCTTCAGGGAAAAGAAGGGAGGAAGGTGAGTGAGGCAGAAAGGAGGACTAGGAAGAGATTAATCGATTTTTGGAAAGGGCTCAAAGACATGTTCCCAATTCAGTGATTCAAATAGTTGGCTCATAGTGAGATGGAGCTTTGCGACAGCTGGCCAGAAGAATATGAAGGGATCCAGGAGTTTCTTATACGCCTCCATCTTTCCCTGAATTGGTACTTGAGGACCTTCTACGCTATTCGTCTGAAGGCTGAAGGGTGGAGCAACAGTGACGCAGCAGTTTATGGCTGCCGCAGTACGACATTAATAAATAATACTTGGAGTATGTGGTGGCTACATTTATAAGCAGCAGAGACAAGACTGTAACAGCACCTGCACAGTGAGACGCTTCCCTCTGAGACACAATATCACCTAATCATAAATATATGGCAGGATGAAGAAATTATGAAAGTATGAAAATAATGCCAAATATGACTCAAAATGAATGAAACTGACATGCTCAGTTTTAAACCCATGTGTAATTTACAGATAATGTGTCATAGCAAGCACAGTAAATCTGAATTTTCACACTCCAAAATGTGTTAGTATGTCCAGACAGTCTTTTAGCCATACATCTTCATTGAAAAACAACAAAACTGGCCATGGCCATGCCAAATGTGTCACAAATTCATAAACACAGAAACAGCCACAGTGCAACAAGCCCAGCAAGTGGCGATGGCACCAAGTCAGAGAACTAAACATATGTAGGTACAACAATCATTAAACAGATGCACACAGTATGTAACACATTTACATACAGACAGCAGAGAAGAGACACCACGGTAACCTGACAGGTTACAAGCTGCATTGTGCTAAATTATAATAAGATAAGTAAATAAGTACATGAGAAACAAACTACATTTTATTAAGTAATACCCAGTGTATGTGCTGTGGAGCTTATTAAGATTTAATTCCAAACCACATTATCAGTGTGTAACTGGACTCAAACACTTGTCCTCAGGTCATAATTTCAATTTGTCCAATTCTTTGGCTCAAACACCACTAAGACTAATGACACTCCATCAGCCACTAACACTGGGACATGTTGTCAGTGCAAACAAATCAAAACCTAAAGGTACAATATTAAATGTTTGCCATTAGTGCTCTGTTCAGTACCTGTTCAGTTTACTGATGTCACTATACAAGATTTCTGTGTGATTAAGTCATTCAGATTGGTGTGCTGCATCAGTGCAAAGCTTCCTAGTGCAGCTTTAAGAGCATCACTACACAGCCATCTCATCCCCTAAGCAGTCCGACAGACCTTCTACATTAAGCACATTTAAGAGTCGAGCTGCACTCTCAGCCCCCAACCCCTCCCCCTGCCCCCAGCTGTCCCGATCATCACTCTCATCTGTGTTGGATTCATATTCTGATCCGATCCCTGACTCTCTAAACCGAAGCAGCTCCAGGGCTCCCAAAACCTGCTCGCCTAGAAGCGAGCTCTCATCCGTGGCTCCGTCGCTGGGAGTCTCCCCTGTGTCCTGGCCTTGCTCCTGGCTGTCCAGCCCCCGCGAAGAGAAACGGAAGCACTCAAGCCGAACTCCACTGCTGCTGAGCCCCAAAGGACTGGTGTTGGCACCAATGGTGCCTGGAGAGCAGGGCCCGGAGAGGGCAGAGACCCAGGCACTGTCACTAATCTGGAGTTGGGACTGAGCTGCTAATGGGCCTGTGGATGAGGAAGGAGTAAGGGGTTCATGCAGTGCACTGGGAGGCTTGGCGCGGAAAGTGATCTCGAGCAGACTGTCCTGGGAGCCCACTGAGCACAAATCAAAAAAAGGGGAAGAGACAGATCAAAACAAATCACAGAAAGAATTTTAGCTATAACATGTCAGCACAGATGCAAGGCATGTAAAAAGAGAATTCTGAGCAAAGCATGAAGAGATTATGTAGAGTGGGATGAAGTCTGTGCTGATAGGATTTGATAATTTATCACTATTTGGCAGCACTTTGCCACAGGCTAAATGTAGAGAAGGGAGAGCAGAGAGCAGTACTGAATCCACTGAGAGGGCTGCCATACGATAATTAATTGCGAGCCAGAAGTGAATGAGAAAAAGAGCCATAACAACAGAAAGAGTAGGGCAATGAAAGACTACAGAGAAAACAAGGGAATAGAGGAAGATTCAAGGCAACAGAACAAAATAAATATATACTGTAAATGAAGGGGAGGCTGAAGGGTAATTCAAGAGTAAAGTTGATTTCCACTCACTAGATGTTAACTGGCCAGCAGCTTTGAGCTCCAGCTCCTGGATCTGTTTGACCAGCAAGGAAATGTGTTGCAGCAGGTCGGTGTTCTGCTGCAGCAGCCTCTGCACCCTAGCCTGGGCCTCAGTCCTCGCACACACCTCCACCGACAGCTGGTCCTGGAGCACGTGTACCTAAACAGACCAAAAGACACACAGTGGCACACGTGTGACAAAACAGGCTGAAACTGGTTTGTGCAAAACCAAAAACATAAAAGCTGAAGTTTCATTATTACTTCTTAAAGATGAGTCACTTTTTGAATCCCATTTATTTGTTAAGAGGAAACTGACTTATAAGGTTCCATGGTTTGGAGTTAAGTCAAATGGTTAGTTCTGATTTAGGTGGAAACTGGAAAAATATTCAGATCCTCAAGAACCTTGAAACCACAGCTCAGTGTATTTAGTTTGTTAGTATGTATGTTAATCTGTTAAAAATTCATGTACAAGTTAGAGTAATAAAAGCATTGATATATTAATGCCCTCAAATACCTCAGGACGTCCTTTTTAACACACAAATGAAACTGAAAATGGAAAGAGTGCATCATTCTAATTATCATTCAACAGATTCAATGAAACCAGTACTTTCGCCTGAGCTTTTTTTTTTTTTTTTTTACTAATATGCCAGATTTCTGTTTCATTGTTACTTAAAAAGTTTCATTTCAAGCAATACAAGTTTAGAATTGTA
>JAUBNQ010000009.1:6117408-6131485 GCA_032353495.1 Ctenopoma kingsleyae
TCTCATTTATGTGTTTTTCATAGTGTTGGGGCAACAATGCAGCTCTGTGGCACAAAGGAAAAAGCTACAGTATATTAAGCTTTGATTAAACTTATTTCCAGGGTCACTATATTGTTGCTTTTGGAATTAGTTTTGTAGACAATAAGAAAAGCATACAGTGCAACATTACAGGATTTATTATTTAAGTATTTTCAGTTGATTGGGAAATTAAACTTACCTTCCTCTTAGATTTGAAAACATTGCAGCGGAAAATGTTGCTCTGTCCTTCTCTCGCTATGTAGCTGAAAATCTTCAAGTCTTGAGCATCATGTGAGACATAGAAAATCCTGTTGAGGCAAAACAATACATGACAAGTCAGCAGGTTTTAAATAAATATTGTCTCTCTGTTCCTGATTTAATATCATGAGGATGATACCTGTAGATGGGATCCTGTGTCACCAAGATGGTGTTATCATCCCATGACCACCCTCTTCTCTGTTACAACACAAAACACACAGCTTGACAGTGTCAAATGTGTTTTGAAAAGAAAAGAAATAAAGGAAGATGTCCATAAAATCCAGTAAAATCTAAAACTGACCTTCTTCTTTTTGCGTAGAATCACTTTGACACAGTCAGTGGATATAACTATGTTGACCTTCTTCTTCTTTATGTTCTTCAGTTTGAATTCATACTGTGATTGAAGAAGGATATTAACATTCAACGTGGGTCACAAAAGTAATCCAAAAGTTCAATTAAACCAAATTGATTGTAACGCTATGTGTTATGACTTGCATTATAGTAAGCATCACATAGTCCCGCTGAGATGGAGCTCTTTACTCAAGTTAAATAATATTTTGGAAAAGAAGAGAGAAGAGATCATACAGCCAGGAAGATATTTTTGACTATCTTCCTCTCAGGGGAAAGCTGAGATTGAGTAAACATTGAGAAACTGTCAGTTTCTGCTTCTGGGAGCTGTTTGTGCTTTCAAAGGCAGACTTCCCAGAGAGAGGCAGACATGTGTGGGACACTTTCATCCCCCTCCATGATTAATGCTAGAGCCTGTACCCTCTGCCTCCACTGCAGGCGCAGACTCTAAATATCAGGACCCAGAGATCTAAGAACTGCGAGGATTTTGGTGAAATAATGGGGCTTACTTTGAAAGCACAAAGTCCAACATCTGATGATTAATTGATCAAATGAAGTTCTGTGAAACCACCAGTCTTCTCCAGCGAATGAACCGTCACCCGCGCTGCTTGACAGACTTGGATATTCTCTGTCTTTATCTTTACTTAGGTTTGTGTAAAAATAACAACCCAGTTCTGCCGTTTTCGGCATAATTGGAGCTCCTTCTCACTCTTGCAATGATGTCTCAGAATCAAAGAAGTGATGCTGTTTTTACCAAGTCAGAACTGGTGATTTGAGCCCTAATGAATCTGCAGCAGGTTTGTTTTTAATTCTTTCATCCAGTTCACCTGTCTTATTGTTACGTGAGAGTTTTTTTTCCCACTTGTATTTGGGATGTAGTTACTCAGGTGAATGGCACAACTCCTTTAGCGTTGGTTATCCAGGTTAATGCAGCTCCATGCCACATAGGGCAAGAGCACCATCCATCTCCACACACACACAGCTGTCACAGGTCAATGAAGTGGAACACAAGAAGTGCTGGTGCCAGATTTTCATGCACATCAGCCTCAGCATCTCAGACTAACACTGCCCCCAGGTGTACTAATGCTCTACAGGTCAACCTGGAGATAGTCTTATCTCTAAACCACTGCGAGTCCTTGAAGGGCAAGTTAGCTTTTGAATATTCAGGGTCTGTCTCCCCCAGAAGCAAAGAGCCTTAATTATTGTGCATTTACAGAGCTCACAAACAGACCCAACTTTTATGTTATTCATTTCAACATAATGTTGTCAAGTTTATTCTTTCCAGTATTTCTTTTAATGCACTTTCTTTGCATGCAGTAATTAATTAATTTAATTAAAATGTGTTTACTTAAACACATGAAAAAGGTACAATACATCAAACATCTACAAAATCAAACACACAGTAGCACTAAATCTTTGCCAGCACAATCAAATGGCCATTATACTGCGTTGCATTCGAGAGATCAGGATTAAGTCTTTCCTGGGTGTCACTGGGGGATGTGGCCGATCTCACCAAGTGACATGATAACTTGGTTGTTAGATTAGATCTAACAGCTGACAAGCAGCTAAATCCTCTCCTCTCAGTACTACCATAAAACCGCAGTGACGTGTAACGACAGGACATCATGTTTTCAGCGGCCTTGTCTGGTCTAAATAGGAGGCTCGAGAGATGTTGGTTTGTCTAAGGGTATCACATATAAACCTGTGTGCTGCACCTCCCTTCAGCCATAAAAAAATCTGAGCTGCCCTATGAATCCTGCCATGATTTAAACCTCTCCTGACAGCCCACTGAATCTGCCGAGTGTGTAGTTTTACGCAGACTGGTGATTTATCTGTAAAGAGAATGTTGAGGGGAGTAAGGATTATCTGAGCACTGTGCACAAGGTGAGACATAAAAAAACACAAGACAGAGAGAGGATTCATGCGTATGCACCACAGTTCAGGTTGTTGAGTGTGGACTGCAATTACCACAGGGGTCAAGTTCAGTGCATGGTTCAGGGATTTAAGTGTCTTACTCTAATTCTCCTCATTGCAGCCACTATCTCCATTCGACTACCTGGGCGTCCCACTTCCAAACTGCCAATGTACTGCAAAATGTAAGAGAAAGGTTGTAAGATAATTTTGCATTTGTAAGTTGAGAGAATAAATGCCACTGGTTACTTTGTGAGAGCACTGTACTAGCATTGTTGTCTTCATTAATCATCATTAATTACTCTTGGGGCCAGGAGCCAAAGATTAGAACCTACATGGATGAACATAAAACATCTGTCATGGCATCTTCTGTTTATATACTCACATGTAAATAAATTGCAATTTGTCAGAAAAGAAATACACATATTGATTTCTGTTCTCTGTTTCTTGTTTTGTCAAATAGCTGCTTGCCCAATTTTGTTTTTTTTAATTGACAAACTGTCTCAGGTCTACAAATGATTCGCTTGTACTACAAACATTTCAAAGTCATACAAAGTGGGCAAAAATCCAAATGATACAAAAGCAATAAACACCATCAACATCAAATAAACACATGGATGGAAATGATAACTGCACTAGCAGTGAAATAAATGGTCCTCATTTCAATATGTTGAAACATTACGATCCGCTGGTCACCAAGTATCTGTTGCAGACGGTTCTTACCTTTGCCTCGAAGCAGACCCCATGTTTAAACACCTCCTCGTTGTGCATGGGGATCCTCAAATCGTGCACGTCATCCACTAAATTGTACTTGGTTACCCCTGGCATCGCTCAAGCCACAGCTGACTTGTTACCTACTCTTGTTTTACGAAAGCGCTACAGAGCGGCAGATGTGCGCATCTCCTCCGGCACCGCTCCCCACGCACTCGCACTCGCCGGAGATACGCGTCACTCCGGAGGTCGTCCAGGTTGGGGCGCTCCGGTCGCCGCAGACTGATTGGCCGACTGGATGCAATAAACGCGCTGATCGCTGATGGCTGTGTTCACCTGCTCACTTACGACCGAGAAACTGTACGCGCCGCCACCGCCGCCGCCGCCGATGACGCAAGGATATCAACACATGATTGTTTTTACTTGAGGCACGGAGCTTTCAGTCGAGCAAAAATGATTTATCAGAGAGAGAGAAATCAATATTCAGAGGCTGTGGGCGCGTGTTAGTCATTCAGCTGGGTGTTAGATCTAACACATGAAGACGGACTAAAACACAGGGAGTGTTTGCTTGTATGACATCTAGCGGCACCACAGGGAATAAACACAGTCCACGTCCCCAGTGGATTCCAGGAGCCCCTACGGGTCCTTGAAGGGCACATGGTTCCTCCCTGCAAAATGAGGATTAAAAATTGGCAGTGACTGCAGAGAAACTCATACACCTACAGGAGAGACAGTAGACACAGCAAACATCATGTTTCTCTGACGAAGTGAATGAAGGAGGCATTTAGTTCTGCAATTATCTGACACAGGCAGTGATCATTTTGGAATATAGATAAATATAAGATATAAATTGCTAAAGTGCATTTTTACTTGAGCTGCAGTTTTAGAAAGCAGCGATATCAGCGATAGGCTTAAAAGGCATTTTGATAACAGATTAAATTAACATGTTTCACACTCTAATTAAACACTTATGTTTTTTAACATAAACCATTAATTTCCATTAAAAAAAAATAAAAAATTCAATAATGATCTTTTTCATTACAAAAAATGAGCCTGTGCTCAGGGCTACTGAGTTATTAAAACTTTTTCATTCTTGCTGCTGGAGCCAAGGTTAATGAAAATCATAAGACTGAGCTGAAATTGTAAAATTTCATGTCACTGAACCAAAACAATGAGCTCAAACATGTTACAATGGCCCATAGAGTTAAGCGGGCGCGCACAGTGGATGAAAATTCTCTCAATACAAACAGCTTTCAGATTTCCCTGATGCTCACTTTGCTATGGTAACACATTTGTCGTATCTGATCAAACTTCAAGCATGCAATTTGTCCAGTAGGTGGCAACAGAGCTCTTTACACAATATAAGATGTAAAGCACAAGACCAAGCTGAAGAGACAAAGTCAAACATCCACTTTATATATTAAACATAACCTTTATTACTCTCTCTGTCCTTTCCTTTTTGTGCTGCTTGTGTTTAGGTGACCTGCGTCAGGAACCACTCAGCGTGATTGTTGTACTCTCTGTCTCACTGTAAGGCACAAAGAGACTCCATTAAGGTCCAAATGATCCAAGTGCTCTGTCACTTGAGAAAATCACACCCCCACAATTTTTATTTTTTGGGCTACAAGTGTCTAACCACTGTTTTCCGGGCACAAAGTGTTCCAAGGTCACGTTTGAACAGAACAGAAATACTGCACTGGGTGCTAAAGGAGGTAAATCATCTTACTTGACGTCTTGCTCAGTGCATCCAGTCTCTTGATGGTGCAGTCTGAATGTTTTCTGCACATGCCATGTTGCCCCAACTGCTACGATGACTAGTGACACGGCTGTCACATGTATACAGTTTGCCGGGCTCATTTGTGATTCACCATGTAATGAAAGAGCTGTGTGTTTTTTATCTTTCATGTGTTTGTATAGTAGTTACAGTAGACACACATTGGGTTTTCACTCACGTGACAACATTTTCTGTCTTTTGTTCAGTTTCTGAAGTGAAAAAAAATCACAGTTTTGGCTGAAATGCTTCCAGTTTCTTCAACATTTTTTTCTAGTCATGTTAACATCTGTTTACTGAAGCAGCTCTGGTTGAAAAAATCACATTGGTTAAGTTATAGGAAGATGGAGAATAGTCACAACAAGCACTCACTGAACTTTATGGGCGTTCATACTTAAAATACAGGCCTACATTACAATGTGATGTTTCATAGGATTTAGGAGGATCCAGTTTCCCCACAACTACTGCTCTAATACTTTTCCAGCTGTAGGAAGGCCGCTGAGTCAGTGTCACCATGCTGACTGTCATAAACATCTTTTTATCCTTTGCAGTGTATCACAAAACTGGGCAGAGATTCTGTTTGTATTAACTGACACAATGGCAAATATGAACTGGGTGTTGATATCTACAAACTGGCACGAGACTGAGCGCAGGCTGCCATGAGATCAACTGCTTTGAGGCATTCATTGCTCTTCATAGGTCAATAAACACAGCCTGCTGTGTTTGTCAGAGTGGCTGAGTACAAAGCTGACCTTCGCACAAATCCAATTATCTTGTTACTGTGGAAGCCACACAGTTATTGCCACACACATTGTCCCTTATTTCTCACTTTGTCATATGGATGTGGTGGGCATGTGTCATTCTGTTTCCTGTCTTCCTTGTGCTCGACATAGGAAAGGAGCTCAAGGGATTGTCACACGTAGCACTTAGAATTCCTTCTAGTAGAGTTTTAAAGAACTACTTAAGTCACATTATAACTCGAATAAACAAACGTCTTACACTTACAACAAAACTTACAACAACTACTTCCCTTCTTCAACTTCACTTACCAGAATAAAACAGTGAAGCACGACATCAGATATTTCCTTAGTAGTATGATGATACTCCTGTTTTCTGGATGCAAGAGACGTCAGCCCTTGTGGGAAAAAATGGGTCAGTGTCTGGGGAGCCTAATAACACGTCTACCAGCTGTATTCGGCTGCAGCGAGGAGATGCTTAGCTCAGCTAAAAAAAGCTGTTTCCTAACAAGAAACAAGTCCAGAAACAACTTCAGATAACTTCATCTGGATGACTGAGAATCTTTGCACAAATACTTGGAACAGGTGAGAAGAGCTAACCTGTGTCTCACAGTGGATCCTCTAAAGTTGACAAGTTGAAATTACTTTAATTTAAATAAAATGACAGGTTGTCATGGTTGAGTGTGCTCACTTCTAAGCTGATTCATACTTTCTATAAAATATGAATCAGAGCTTGACGTCAATATCAAAAAAGCACAGTTGTTGACATTTTCCCAAAATGTTGAATTGCTTCTTTAATGAGCGTGTTGGGCTCATCTTGACTGTTTGCATGTAATTTGTAGCTGGTCTCAACTCAAGACTTTATTACATTCCCACTTAAATAATCTGCTCAATGAACTTTGATCCTAATGCTACTAACTGCATCATCAGTGTCAGACTAATGCCTGGTGCTGTCCAACATGATGTTATATGGTGTTTAGGGAGGGTCATAACATTCATATTATTGCTTCAAATCCTACAAATGGACAATAAGTAAAGAAATAGTAAACAATCAGACACATAAATGGTGGGAACTGCTGCTTCTGAAAGTAAATAGATTGGTCAGGTTAAGATTTACTCACTCTATTGTCTGCATGTTTGAAGTCAATTCCTCAGAAAGACTGTGGGAAAGGGGTCAGTCTAGTCTAGTGTCTTGAAATGCGTTGCTAGTAGAAAGAACATTTACTCATTTAATTGCTTGTTTAATTTACCACATGAAAGTTTTGCATCAGAATACTGTCAAATAAATTACAACGCTCTGAACATCTGGTTGGACCACACAGTCTCTTGTGTGTACGGCTCTTAGAAACAGAGGCTTCATCTTAAACTTTGCATGATTATATTTTTAAATGCAAGTGTATATTAGACTACTTTTATGAATGTTATGTTATGAATGACAAAAAGCAAACACCCTGTACTCTAAAATGTATAAGTTTAGTTAGTTTTTAAGTGTCCAGTCCATCTGATTTATATGTCTCTGTAGGACTGTGGGAAAACAAAGTGCACAGGAGGCGGCACCAACACAGGAACATCATACATATGCATATTTTCCCGAGAAATTTTCACTAAACGTGTCTTTACCTCAAGGAGGTGAGTCACCATTTTGTGCTGTATATGCCTTTTTCCTGGCTGCCTTTCATCAGGTAATGAAATAATGCTGACCAGATGTTGAAAAAACAAATAAGATAAGTTATATTGTCATATTTCACACCACTATTTTAAAATCACCTGTAATAGGATTGTTGTTACTGACAAGAGGCTATTTTCAACAAGTGGGTGTAAAGGAGTTTACTTGTAGTGGCCTATTTTTTTCATTTTGCAAACCAAATGAAATGTAAATGGGTTTAGGCTCTCTTAACATAATTAAGTATTTCAGAGTGAACGTTGGGATGGGAGCGCTCAGCGGTGCAGGGTCTGTTCCCTTGGCAGCCTGGTAACCATGACTGCGGCTCTTTGTTTTTACAGCACTCGACCAAGTTCGAGCACTGTTGGCGACAACATTAATCACCTCTCATACAGCAAATATGTTTTAAAATGAGTGTACTGACTCACTCCTGCCAGTGAGCCACTGCTTGACAAAGTTCCAGCTCTTTTGTGCCACACCATGGTTCCACCTTTCTGACATTTAAAGTTGTCCACTTGAACTGATCCATGCTTTAGAAACACGTGTAAAACATACTATATTTAGCCTCTCCACGCCAGTTCATTCACATCTGTGTTTACAGTTTGAACATAATGATCCTGAATGTTTAGAAAACAATGTATGGAAACAAAACTTGATGTTCTTGTTTTCATTTTTACTTTTTAATTATTATTATTATAAGGCCAAAGCGGAATTTTGCCATGTTTGGAAAAAACCAAACCAAAAAGTTATGTTGAGGGTGTATTTTCCTAATATAATTGGATGGTTTTTATTATGTTTTTACACAAAAACACTGAATTAAAACGGTACTAACCTTTGAACATGCTGTACACTTTCAATTGCAATGTAATAGAAACATTTACATAGACAGGTGTTCTTTATTTTTATTATCAGCAGTTTTCATTCCGCTACTCCGAGCTATAAAATTTCTGTCCATAAAAAATCATCTTCCTTCAGCTCTTGTGAACTGTGTCCCGTATTACTGTCTCTGTGTTACTGTAAGTGGTTGTCAAAATCCCTGAAGGGCTTTTCCATTTTATAGTTTGCTTTGGCAGACAGTCGCTTGTTCTTTTGCCAGGAGAAACTCCAGCAGTTAAAAATACACTAATAAAGTCGAGTTTCATCATATAGATTTCTACATTTTTTGCCTTCGGGTAATTCTCTGTTAAAAGTGACAAATAATTTACTGTAACCTGAAAGTCAAAGTTCCTTTGATTTATTTGTTTGATTGCAGCATACACACTTGAGTCTAGCATACTACAAATTTATATGACTCAGTGTCTATGTTAATAGTAGTAGGAGAAATATTACAGTAAACGTATCTGTTCCATCCTCAACTTGTAGGCAACTTTGTACTTTTGCTAAACATATTAATACTTATTTGCATTTTAAAAGATTTTCTGTGCAGGATGTGAAGTCGTAAATATTATGTATTCGATTAGGTGTGTGTGTAGACTTAGGGGTAGTGTGTAATTCTTTCGTTGCTCTTTGCGTCTCATTATGCCTTCACGGCTGGAAAAAGTGATGAAAAACAGCAAGACGGGACAGGAAATGAGCTAAAGTCCAGTCACTCTGTAAAGTTGATATGATTCACTTACAATTGACTTATTTCAAATATCAGATTCTTTTTCCCGTCCATGTGTATACAGTTACACACACCACACGCCTGTGTTTACTAGAGTAGGAATCCTACAGCCAGAAGTTGTTACCTTGATCGTTAAGTTTTTAAACATCTTTGTATTTTTATGTTGGTCCATGTTGCCACAGAGAACCAGTTTCCCTCCAGGTGTAATAAAAATCATTTAACCGAGTAAAACTTTTCTCTTTCTCTCTGTTGCTTTGTGATTATTTGTGTTGCTTTCATTTATCCCAAAAGGTCAAAATGTTCCAGGCTACACCCTTGTTATAGCCCAATCATGTTACACGAAAACAAGAAGTCTAAACGATTTCTGTTCACCCACATGCAGCCGCGCCTGATCAGGTCACTACACGCCCTTTTCTTTCTGTTCCCAAGTATGATCAGACAGTTAAAAGCTTAATCTGTAGATGAATCATGAACATCTGCTTAAACAGAACGCTGCACACAAGGTCAAAACAGTTTGAGTCCATCTGTCCCCTGAGGAAAAAAGTTAGTCAGTCAAAAAAAAAGTCCCCTAATTTCAATCAGGCTACTGTCGAGAATCAGAGGAGGCCTCATTACACGTCATGTCAGAGTGAAAATGACAGAGAGAACAAGGGATGGAGTGGACAGACAGCTTCTGTTATTCCCCTGTGTCTGAGAGAAGTGTTAATGACTTCGCCCTTATGTCTTTAGGGGGCTGAGTGTTTGAGTCGTGGTTGGCTATAGTCGTGAAAAAGAGCGTAGGAAGGGGAGAGTATGAGGACAGAGGCGGAGGAGGAGGTGATGATGGACAGCATGAGAATAGATGGAAGGGGCTTATTTACAAAAAGGGAGGGGAGGCGGCTCTGACTAACAGGCAGTGAGTGGCTGCTGAGGTAGTAAACAAACCTGTGGAGCTGCTCAGTAGGTGGCTGCTGTCTCCATGGTGACTGACCCTCACACTCAGATGCTTCCCGGCACAATGAACCTGCGTTTTAGGCTATGTCACAGCCTTGCCCTTCTGCCCTGAATATAGTCTTCCTATTCTTGCTAAATTTTGACCTAAATCTGAAACAAGTAAAAGAACAAGTGCACATCCCAAAATTTTGAACTAATCATTATCAGTACTCCCATTATGCAGGTTTTAAATATGAAGTTACAGCCAGCACCTGGTCGACAGTTAGCCTGGCTCTGTCAGGTTAAAACACTCTCCAGCTTCATGCTGAGCTTTTAGCAACAAAACCAATAATATTTCTAAAATGTTGAACTAATTCTACAATGTTGAATTACTTCATGCCTAATTACACAAAAAAATGTTTTTAAATTGAATTTGTTTTTGTTGTAGAGACTGGATCCCACAAAACTGTCTCTGTCTCCTCGTGGCTCACCTGCTGCACTGATGCTTTTTGTCATGTGTTTTTTTTTATGTCATCTGTTATGACCCATCTAACTTGTGTCTCCTGTTTGTGAGTGTGCATATAGGAGTTGACAAATCTACTTTCTCCTTTGATTATCTATTAAAGGTGCTGTTTATTTATTTAAATTCAGGCTCTGTTGTAATCCTGTAGAAATGACCTCACCCTCATCTTTATGGCTCAGATCCGTATATTGATTAACGCACAAGACACTCACATTCAGACATGTCTTCCATTGTTTCATAACTTCCATTCACTAACTCTAGAGAAAAGTAGTCATTCGGTCACCTAGCCGTGAAGTGGAACCACTGAGGCCACATGTTAGTTAGCAGCTATAACAGTGCACATGGGGAAGTCTTTTTCTTCCCACCTCCTACATTTTCCCCACCCTCTGTAACCACGTCCTGCTGCTGTAAGTGAATTTTACATGGAACAGAACAGTAATCTGAAGCATCTGGAAAATACATTTATTCATTCATTTATTCAATGCACTGCACTGTCAGATACAGTCTGTATACTGGACAGATAAAAAACTATTCAGATACAAGTCAGTTTTCACCAACCCATTGTACAGCAAACATTCAGATAATAAATTTAATTTAAAAATAAATAGATAATAAATAAATATTAAAAGACATAGTCTCTTCCAGTGGTAGCTTCATTGAGTGAATCTAACTCACTTCTGTCTCTGTATTTTATAATTTATGCCACTGTGGCTGCTACTCATACATTCTTGTATGTACAGTGCATGTGTCTCTTTCAGAGACAGACACTGTCTGCAGCTTTGTCTCTTCTCACAACTTAATGTGTCCTTTAGCTTCCAGTTCAGTCTCCAGCCTTGTGTGAAGTGTGAAACCTTGGGTTTACAAAATAACTTCACATTCTGGCATAAAACTCCTTGGACTGAGGTATTGTTCCATTTCCAGTCTCTGCTGTGCGTCAGTGCGAGTTCGGGTGAATGATCGCATCACGTCTGCTCCTTCCAGGACAGTAAAAAAAAGTCTTTTAGCCTGTCTTGGCCTTTTTGCTGAGCTCAAAGTATGTGGAGGATTTGAGGAACCGAGGGTAGCAATCTTTCTCCATTAGGGTGTATATTTTGGCTTGGGCCATGTCAAAGCAGAACAGTTCGGGCTGCTCCATGTTCTTCTTGGTGATTGCTTTGGTTACATGGTCCAGATTTACCTGTAGGGGAAACAAAGTGATTATCAGTACTTTGCTGCAAAATAAGAGAAAAAACATCTGATGTGTCTACTTTCAGTTAATTTTATATTTACCTCTCTTGGTGCATCAGATCCAATAAACTCGTCATAAATCTTTTTTGCCTTGGTGGATAGTTTTGAGGGTTTAGTTGCTCTGTAGTCCTCACAAGCCAAGTAGAAGGCAATGTTTTCCTCACTGAACTCTGAGACCAGGAACGCTCTGAACAGGCACAATCCATCTGGAAACAAGAGAAAAGACAGACAGGAGGTTTACATCTGGAACTCATCTCAAAACATCTGGAATGATCGAAACATTTCCACAAAGTGTAATCTGGAGAATTGCTCTTACTTTGGCTGGATAGCAGGTTCTCAAATGACTCCTTCCACTTCAGAGGCTCGTCAACATTTAACCTGCAGAAACAGAAAAGCATCATTAAAAGCTCAAAAAAAAAAAAGTCACCATAAGTGACTTCAGTGCCATGTGTAAGATGAGAATCTGAATGTGTCTTACCTCTGTTTATCACTTTTCTTTGACTGTCCAATGTGATCTAGTAAACTTCCAAACAAAGCTTTCAGTTCCTTTGCCCTGTAATGATAAAAAAAAAGTAGAAAATGTTACAGAAAAGACAAAGCACTCATACAGTTTAACACCTATTAAATCTATTTGTCATATTGCATATAAGTGCAGGAATAATCACTTTTTCTCCATTGAATAAAAAGCCTCATTGATCTAACCTCTCTAGGCAGGTGATTGGCAGCGATTCAAGTCCTCTGCACATGATGAGATGTTTTTCTTGCTCAGTGTTGGATATTTCCAAAGATTCTGATAAGTGTTTGCAAAGTATGTCGCAGACCTGTCTTCCCTATTGTATGTGTGTTAGCTCTCAGCTGGTCTGCTGCCTGTGTGGGAGAGTGACTTTTTATAGGGTAGTCCACTCTGTGACATCACGCCTCTCAGCCAATGAAACGAGACGTGTGGGAGGACGAGGAGACTCCTCGACTCTGATTTTCCTCCAGATTACTTCCTCCCAATTGAACAATGTGTGATCGTTACAGTGACTGAATTTGTTCACAACTATTAAATATCTTTGTCCTCATTCAGGGTGTGGGAATGTGTGTGTCTGTGTGTGTAATGTTGAGGGGTGCTTGTACGTTTTCTTACATTTAAGTACTTGTGAGGAGAACTAGACAGGACAGAAAATCCCCTGAAGTGAGGACATGTTGACAGTTCCTGCCTTTAATAGAAACTAGGGGTAGTCTCATGACTCGGGTCATCGATCCCACATATCAAAATGACTAAACAGGTTGTAAATTCCAAAATGACCGAAGCAATGAACGTAAACACAATGCAAAAATACCCCTGCGCTAATCTTATAGCTCTAAAACAGCAGCTTGGAAAAACAGCTTTGAGACAAAGCATTTTTATATTTCTCAGTTATTTAAGATATTCTTGGATTTAAAAAAGAAAAAGATTGAGATTCGACTCTACACTATTTTTAATAAAAATATCTATATATATTATCAGCAAAATATACTTAAAATACACTAACTAGTGTCTGCAGCTGCCAAACACATGTAGCAAAAAGTATATGTAGTACATATCACTAATATAGTTTTGAGGAAGTAGCAGAAAATTAAAAATACTCATGCATTAAACACACTCAGATTATATGAGGTCACCAAACTTCATGAACCAGTAGTAATGATCAAGGTATAATAAAAAAGAGCAATGAGAATCAAGCACAGTGTTAAAATGCCTGCCTAGTCACAAGAAGGGCTTTAATTAGACAATGTAGGTGAAATCACCTGTGTTGTGAAGTAGTCATGGCTGAAAGAAACCAACTTTGAATGCTGGTTGGAGCCAGGAAACAAATGCACAACAGCATACTCCAGAGTTACTTCATTAGTTTAGGTTCTTTACAACATCAAAAAAGTAACTGTAATTATTGCACTTTTCTTAAATGCCCAGTTTTCTCAATTAGCTCTTTAATCTGAGAAGCAGGTTGAAGCTTTCTGCGTGAGTTAAAGTTCAGTTTTGGTTATTTAACATGTCAAATGTCTATGTCTGTGATGACTATTCTCATTCTTTGGAAGTGGATGGAAAATGTGATGTCACATATTTCCATACATAAATGGAAATAAGGATTTAGCAATATCAAATCTGATGTCAGTTGTGGGGTTGGTCCACGCCCACACAGTATAGAAGTTTTGAGTGTTAACAACACATTTAGTCAGGAGTATTTACTGAAAAAGTTAAATTATTATTAAACCTCACACTTTGCCCAAAATCTCGTAGTTATTTCTGTCCATGTTTTCGTCAGTGGAGATTTCAAGATGCTTCTAGGAAGAGCTTCCACAACCACTGTCTGGACAATACTTCCTGCATCTTTTTCTAACCCAGCGTTGACCAATTAAAGATAATTATGCC
>JAUBNQ010000009.1:6138915-6162612 GCA_032353495.1 Ctenopoma kingsleyae
AAATCATTGTTTGATTATAAATTATCAGCGGGATTTAATATGATTTCATTATTTATATCAGATTAGTTCTGTTAATAAGCCTAATTTTAGCAGTTACACACTTACTCGTGTTTGAATGCAAGTCAGCAGTGGTTTATAGAAAACCTCCCAAAAAGTGTGGAGCCATTTCATCAAAACACAGGGACTCAGATGATATAACTTCTTTATGTCCATTATTTCTATTTGACCTTAAAGATGCAGTATATAAGTGTTTTAAAAATGTGTTTTACTAGAAATATTCTCCAAGCCTTATCCTAACGTGAAGGGGTGCTGCTGAAGCCTCCTGTGTCTCAGTGAACAGCACTGTAGCAGAACAGAGATATTTGCTTCTAAACTTTTTTGAGCTGGGCTCGATCTTCTAACCAGTCAGAGATTTTAGTAAGTTTTGTAGCATTCTCAATTATTATAACTTCATTGTACTGACTACTGGAAGCACTGGGCAGAGTGTGGTGGAGCACAGCAGAGTGTAGCAGAGCAGGGAAAGGGGGTGAGCAGAACAGACTGATTGTGAGTAACATGCAAGTTACATATAGCATTTCTAAGTTGTTGTTGTTTTTTTTTATAAAATTGTATCATATGTTCTTTTTAGACACTTATGTTCAAAAGCAGTTTCACTTTAATGGACATATACTGTATATATAGATTACAATATATAAGATAAAACTTTATTTGTTCCCCTAGGAAATTTTGCTGTAAACACACTTATCATTTTAAAATAGTCTTGTGAGTTATAAAAAAAAGTACTTATTTTTTGTAAGGGAAAAAAAGAAAATAAATGAGACCATTAAAAGATCACTCTGAATTTGACCTTTAATTTTCCAAAACACTGATCATGAGCTAGAAAAGTGAAGATTTATTCTGTTGTACACATTATGGCTTTTATGGAAGTTATAAATTTGTTATTAAAACTAATAAACCTTTTAGAGACCATTACTACTACTTCATAATGTAATAAAGAATGTACGTGACAGTGAGGATCAACTTCCCGTGTTGCCACGTTGCAGGCTCACTGAATTCCTCTGCATCTGCAACCCAAAGCGTCATGTGTGGGAATTTAGTCCTCCCCACGGGAGGAACACCAGACATCACTGAGCGAAACACAGCTTCTGCCACGTGGGTGAAAACATTTTTAATCTGAAAATGCACAGTGGAAATCTCATCCAGCTTTCATCAGCACTAGCAAAAACAAACAGTTCTTATGACTGACCTCTGAGAGTAAAAAACATATGAGACATAAACTAAAGTTCAGTGATGCACCTGACATATCAACATTAATCACAAAGCGAACATGCAAGAAAGAAACATGTCCTGCTCCCAGCGGGTGAGATAAGACAGGTTTACAAGATTTCCCCAGATGGCGTCCTCAACAGGTGACTCATCAAAACGTAAAAAGCAATTAAAAATTGGATGTCCTTTTGGTATATTTTGGTGTACATCATCAAAGACTAGCTGACCTGAAAAGCACGAGACAGCTTTAAGGAGTTAATTGAATCCTCTTTGATGTTTGTAGGTTTTGAGGTTAGTAAAAGTCAAACACGTGCCTCACGTAATTTTCACTGGGATTATAATTCCAAAGTTTCACACTGGACCAATTTAAAGCAATCTTTCCATGTACTGCAAACCCTTAGTGAAAGGGAAGTACATACCATACTTTCTCACTGTGTAGCATGGTCTTTTGGGGTTGTTGCAACAACGATCACCAGCTGACTACTCACTCTTGTGTTTCCCTCAGAGACACTGACAAACCAACATGTGCTTGAATCTACATACTTCCCAGATTAAGACACATATGTCAAGTGACAGTGCCACTTACAGAAAAGTATAGAAGAGAACCATTTAAGAGTGACTTTTATTTTTAAGTTTGTTTGAATTCAGCAACGTCATCTACAACTTTATCTGGAAGTTGAGTCATGGCAACTGGACGTCTTTCTTGTAGTTCCTATGACTGACCAAGAAAGACGTCCAGTTGCCATGACTCAACTTCCAGACAACTTCACCTGGATGACCCAGAATCTTCACAGACATCTATAACTTTAAGAATTAATAATTATAGAATAGAGTTTTTTCGCCATTTGCACAGGTACAATTACGTACAAGCACGATGGAATTCTTGTGCGTATATCTGGGTCCCAGTAAGAGCTAATGCTCACTGGTCTGCGGTGTCTCAGGTTGGAACCTGAATCAACGAGTCCTCTGTAGACTTGGGTGAAAGGCTGGCATTTGAGTCCTGCTTTCTTCAGCATCCTGATGAAGTGCAGTCTCTGTTGAGTGCTTTTCACTGTAGTAACAGTGTTTTGTGAATTGCATATAATTGCATTCTTACCTTTAACTTGTGCTCTCTGTTTAAGTTGTACTGATTTTAACTTTCAGTCAAAAAGAAGCGGTTCAGGGATGCATTTCAGTGTGTCGTACATATAACTATGCATGTGACAAATAAAGAATCTTGAATCTTGACTCTCACAGATGTGAAGGCCCAGGAACTTATGATATGATATGAATGTGTATGACATTTTGGGAATTTGACATGGAATAAACAAATAAAATGTCCTCCCTGTCCTCTCTTTTAACTCAAGCTCTCTGTGCCGGACCGTCGGTCCTCTTGGGGCCTCTCTGTCTTTCTCTCATCTGGCTGTTGTGGTGGTGCATTTCACAGATCTGGTTGGATCTGGATCTGCATGTTCCCGGAATCTCATTCGTGGTTCCTTGCTCCCATGTGTGAATGATGTGCTTGGGCTTTGCTTCCTGTGTGTTTTTGTAGTCTGTCATCTTTCGAGATCTTCAGCGTAGGTTGTGTAGCTCAGGTTCTCGCTGGCACCTGATCACACACATATTCTTTTTCAGCAGGAGCTTTTCCTCTATCAGCGGAAGGACAGCGGATGTTGTATGTTGTACAGATTGTGTTGTGTGATATGGGGCTATATTATTGCAGTTTGATTTTAATGTACAAAATACATACATACATACATAATGTACAAAAATAAATTATTAAATACAAATGAAAAAAAGTCACAACATGTACGTCAGGGTTTGATCAGCAGATGGCAGCAGAGTCACATCACTGCTGTGTCAACTGTAATCACTGTCACACCCTGACAATCCTGCAGCACCTCTCATTAACGCACCGCTCCTCACTTTCGATTTATATAGCAACTATCTGTTGGCTGCATTCAGTCTTTTAAGGTTCAGGGTGGATTGAAAACAGACTGCCGAAGAACTGAAACAAAGCTCTAATTTACTGTTGAGCCTAACATTTGTCATTGATATGTGAAGACTTAAGAAGCAAACTGCATTCAGTCCTAACAGAGGGTAGCTTTGAACTACTACACATAGTAAAAAAATGGGCACCAAGCACAAATGAACCATTAAATTCAAGGCCTTAGCCATTTAGCACGCCTTGTGTCATATATAATGGGATTGTGCGAGTGTGTGTGCCTGCAAGCTACTGAAAGTGTCTTAAACGCTGTGAATAGAAGCTGTGTTTTATTTTACTGCACAAACAACTTTCTGCAGATATGAGAGATGAATAACAGACAAGAGAATGCAGTTTTTGTTTTTACCATCAATCTTTTTTTTTTAACCCCGCAGAAACCCTTGGATACTTTGCATTGTGTTTGTCTTGCATCTCCTCCTAAAGGGCCACATTATCTTGCATATTTCCATAGCAGACAAGAGAGAAAATGTTTATACAGCTTTCATGTGTTATCCTCTGGGTGCAGATGTGCATGTGTAAGCATATTTTATCATGTACGCCAGTGTTTTGTTTTAAATAAATCCGATCACTTTAACTGAATCTCTGGCGTTTCTCTTTTCTCTGAATGCACTAGAACAAAAAGCAGAGGTGGATACCACACCAGCGTGAGCAATGTTCTTGTATGAATACACTTTAGTGAGGTAGGTTTAAGACAGATTTACTAAAGTATGCTTCTTCTAGACCTGTTTTGTCTACTGGGATCAGTGGCTGTGTTTGAAGCCTAATGGGAATGGATGGTGGCTATAAGAGCACCTGTCTGAGGATGATAACTTAAATCATTATTCTCTTTTGCAACGAAAAGTGGAAATAGGGGCTGCAGTTAAGGCAATAGTGATGTCTATGGTCTGTGAAATGGCTCAATCTCACTGGCCGATTCACTCTTTGATTGTCATAAATCTTTTGGAATCTCATTATCTTGACACACCCATTACCTGTGATTCTGAGGCAGTGAGAAATAGAAAGAAAGTGAGGTGTATTTTCAAAACCTTTGAGACCATACTTAACATGTACAGTTTCTGCTGTAATAAATGATCAGTGTTAGTGTAAGCCTTTGCACGAAGGGTTACATTATCTAATTTAAGGCTGAATTAAATACTAATGTCAGGATGCTAACAGGCTCACAGTGAAGCTAATATTTAGCAGCTACATTATTTCCCATGTTAGTTCGGTGTGTTAGCTGCATTTGCTAATTATGTTAGACAATTTACAATTTCGACCACATCATTTTGCTACAGGAGAAAGCATTTATCAAATTTATCACCAGTTAGTGGGATTTATTTTTTTTATATAAATCTCATGCCAGCCATTGATACTTTTTGAATTCTTTAAGTCTGGACTGTTTGACTGATGACATCAGAATATGTAAAATGTCAAAAATATACATTTTAATGCCCCAAGAACGTCCACATACACAACAAAATTGTACGTCTGCCGCCAGACGTGGCCATCGAACAGGCTGGGGGGAGCTGGGGGTCTGGCACCTATATAAAATGTAGTCACTTCTCTACAGAGTTCCACTTTTCTGGCCATGTTAAAAGAGAATTACAAATACGTAAAGGAAGAAAACGAAAGTTAGATTTTGTTTAGTTTTGAGGAAATTCATCAGAGCACTTAAGCTGAAAGGGTAATTTCATAAATGGAGACGAAAGGCACTGAAGTGATTTGTCTACCTTCCAAAGAGATTCTGATAGTAAGAGCACAGTGCTCTTATGAGATCATTAACTATAACAGAGAAGTCTTTTTCAGCAGGCGACACTGAGAATATTACTAATCTCATATTTACGTAGCAGTAATGAATGAATTTATGCTTAGAGTGCAGCACTAAAGATAACAATATGATTATAGATCACAATGATTTCATGAAAGATACATCAGTTTGTTAAGAAATCCAAGATGACTAAAAGAGCTTTTATCTTTCATTGCTCACATTAACGTAATGCAAGCCAGAAGCAGCAATGTGAGAGCAGGTATAATAATTCATCACCATGCTATACTTCTGGGAGCTTTGTATGTTTTCAGCATACATAATTGGAACAGTTTTAATTAAAAGTGTATTTAAGAAACAAACAAACTGGTTTGAGTATTAAAACAGTCCTGTCTCAGTCTGTCAGTGAGGAGCACTGATAGGATTTCAGGCCACAGTGAAACATGTGACCTGAGAGCTCATGCAGCCTCAGTTTTATTTGTCTTCTTGATGTTAAAATATTTTTGAGCTCTGTATAGACAGAGAGCTGTTAAATTATTTGTCTCCTTCTAGCCATTTTGCAGCACCCCTGCCTGGAATTTGTAGAATTTGGTCATTATAAAATATTTATCATTGTTGAAGGTCATTAACCATCTGCCATAGCAGTAATAAAACTTACATATAGTTCACCCTCTTAAGTATTTCACCAAGCCTTCACTTGCCAAATTAGCATATGGTAATGGTCCTCTTGGAGGCCCAACCCAAATGTGAGCCAGTTAATTGCAACTCAGCTAAAAATGTCAGTTTCTGAGGCTGGAGTGAGATGAAAACTCTGGAGAGCTCTAACGACCACATCGGTGATATAAACGCAGGTTCCTTCAACCCACTGGGGCGTCTCTGCCATAAGAACAGGCTGCAGAGGACAAACAAGGGTAGCAGGAACGAAGCAGACCTTAAAGCCGATTGTAATCCTCCCACTGCATGGGAGCGCTCACTTTACCCAGGAGAGCTCTTATGGCTTATCAAGACAGAAATGAAGACTTAGCCTGTGCTGATCACTTTTAATTAAGACTAACTTGTGAATGAATTCTACGGGTGTAACGTTTTGCTAATGGAGAACAAAAAAACCTTCAGAGACCAGGGTCATTTTGGAAATATTTCTCATGACATGCTACCTAGATAAGATCTGTTTCCTGATGTAGTGTGTAAAGGTTATATGTAGGTTAATAATAATAGCCAGTCATTGCCTTTAATTAAAATACTATGCATTAGTGAACATTCATTTCAGTCTTTTTGTAGCATAGAGTAGCTGCCCCACTTCCTATCAGTGAAGGATGTGTAGTTTCAGAAAGACTTCAGTCAAAGAGAAAAGCACTTCTGGTTATTTCTGTTAACTTTCTACACATAGAAAGAAATTTAATGGAGTTTCTAGAATATACATGACAGAGCACTGAGCTAAATGCTACCAGCAACATACTAACATGCTCGGAATGACAAGGATACAAGTACAGTAGCAGATCACATTTACCATGTTTGACATCTTGTTTTTGCATGCTGACAGCAAGCTGTGGCAGAATTAGACATCAGAATTGAACAAATGAGTGAATTAATAAAGAGACTCAGGTCATTGTTACTTCCAGTTGAATCATTGAATGAATCTTTATGCCTTACTAAACACAGGCTACAAGACAACCAATTAAGCAGTCAAAGAAAATCATTCTGTACTAATTAAATTAGGTTCTATAGGTAACAGGCCTGAATTTTAACTCACAGTATTTGTCTTTTTATTTTCTGTAGCTCTCAGTCATGACTTGTAGAAAAAAACTGACAGGTCTACAGAGAAGTTTATGTAAGCTCCAGAGAGGGTCTCAGAGCTCTGCTGGATGTGATGTGCGATTTATAAACTGTGCTGCAACAAATGTGGGAAATTCTTTTGTTCATTTGTTTATGGCTTTGAGAGAGGAGTAATTAAATTCTGATTGAGCATTTTTTAATCCACAAAACATTAAATGAAATTTTATTCCTATGCCATTTTTTTTATTAAAATGAAAACTGAAAACATGTTTTAATTAGACAAAATTATTTTGGTTAAATCAATATTTTTAATTTAACAGTGGACTAAATTAATATTTACAATGCGAAAAGAGTTACTTGTAACTCAGACAGATCCTCAGAGAGTTTAGCTTTTTTAAGCTCATCATTTTGGTTTTATGTGCTGTAACTTTAATGCTTTGTTTTGGTCTAACTGCTTTTATCAGTCCTATTATTCACAATCCCAAGACTTGATAAACCCACTATACACCATCTGCCCAGCAAAAACTGAAGACAGAAAGTTAGCGGTTAGCTAGTGAACATAGAAATGCATTCAGCGGCTAAACAGATATTTCCCTCGAGACTTGGTAAAAAGCAAAACACAGCAAGAACAAAGTTTACATTGAACTTACATTCACCAGGTGGTCAGAACAAATGCATTTGAATGTTTTAAGTGTAAATTGGCAACTATTTGTAAAACATCCATCATAACAAGTTTAATAAGCTTACTACTGAGCACTCCCAAGTGGGCAAAGGGGGAAAAAAGGTTTTCAACTACATTATAGTGAATAAATGTAAAACAGAGTTTCTGAAAAGACACCATCAAAATAAAAAAGAGATATATACAGACTAAGCAATGTCAGATTTTACCCTTTAGACAGTATATATTACTGTTACTAACATCTAGTCTTTCCCTAGGCGGCAGTGCTGCCAATGTATGAGTCATGTTGACACATAAGTTCAGTGCGATTTATTCTCAGCATTCACACAGTCAAAACTTCCCTTGACTTTCATTAATCTCTCTCAGTACATCAAGTGGAATATCCAAGCCACAGATTTAAGGATATCATTCCTAAATCATTCAATCATCTTCTGAAGAATTTATGAGGACATTGTCTCTGGCAAGACCTGTCGTTGTCATCCTGCATGTCTTTGATGCTTTACCGTCCGTGAAATAGACCCTGCAGATGTTGGTGTTTTGAGAGCTGGCGCTACCTTTGCTCCTCCTCTGTTTTTACCCTCGCTTTCTCTGCTTTCCTCCCTTTTCTACCAGCAGACACTGGGTCACATGAGGCAAGATGGCCATTGACACATAGCAAAAAGACGAGGTTTAAGATCAACTCTGTCAGACGGTCAATGAGCTACGATGAGTAACGGTGTAGCAACATCAGGTTAGACTCTCATTCCTGAGCCTTGTTCCCTGTAATTTGTTTTTACTGTCATATTGCCACAATTTCAACAACGTGCATTACAAACACAGCAAGGAGTAAATACTTAATACTGACACTCTCTGCTATGTTCAGACATATTCGATTTACTGCGCGGTTTCAGCATGCTTCAATACCTGTCCTACTTCTTTACAACTGTCTTTTCTCTACTCAAGACAACTGGGACGTGCCAAGTTAAATATTGTATATTCAACACAATTACAAACTATATGAGCTGAAAAATAGGTATTCAAATAGTTTGTTGTGTGTCAACCTTATTTATACAGTATAGCCCTTCATAACAAAAGACTGTCTGAAAAGAAATCTACAGAGGAAAGCCAACCTAGATATGATGAAGCATCAGTAAGAAAATATAATAATGGCGTGGGTGGATCTGGTGTAAAAAAAAAAAAAGAAACAAAATAAAACACAAAGGAGCAAAACAAAGAATAAAGAAAAATAGCGGTGACCTGTCTAACATGGCCCAGACAACATGACCATCTTTACCACAAGTGATGGCAAACAACTAACAAAAACATACAAACAAGCAAAAAATGTATGCATACAATCCACAAACAGTGCATATGCCTGTTCATACACAGCATATGTTGTACACATGTAACATTTATATAAACACTTTAATGAGTCGAACAACTTGTAGTATTGATCAAGAAGGGTTTAAGCTTAAACCAAAGCCTAGTCACAAAAAATGTTAAAATGTTTGACAAAGCCTGTTTTCCTGTGTCCTGCAGGTGTGAATAAACCAAAATGGAAATATTCTTCCCTTTATTAATGTGTGTGTGTGTCTGTGTGTTTGTTTGTTTGTATGAAAACAAGTTTTGCAAAGCTTTCATTTTTCTGTTAAATCCCTGGAAGCTGAGAATGAGATTTGCTACAAGAAAATCAGTTAGTGCGGGGCGGCACGATACAACAACCTCTGTGAAATTCACAACCATTTGTCTCAATTTGTCCATCAAAATCCTTTGAGCATCATTGTGATCCTATTAGTGGACATCTGTGGGTGAAGATGACTTTATTGAGCCTGGAGAAGGGGGATCTGACAGCTGAGTGCGAGGTTTGAATAGCGATGGAGGCGTGGAGAGGGGGTGGGGGTGGTGAGGTTTGGGGATGGAATAGGTGTGAGGAAGGTATAGCGAAATAGAGGAGTGTGTAGAAGACACCTGAACTGAAAATAATGAATTGAGAGACGAGCACAGACATCTCTTTCATCTTCAGGCAGACTTGAACCGCTCTTTCATCATCATCATCTGAAAAATGTGCATGTTCATAGCACAGATGCATTTACCTGCAGGGAGGAAAGACACATTTCACTTTCAAAGAATATACTCTTTCACTTTCCGTCTTGTTATTGCTTTTCAGGTCCTGCAGTGTTTGGAAGCAGAGCGAGTAGTCATTAAAGACACGACATGCACCCACTGCGAGGAACACGGGCAGGTGACAATTATTTACCCTGAAATTAGCCTTGTTATTGTGCCTGATGAATGTGTGTGGAAATTAAGAGTGAAAGCTCCGAATGGCAGGCTTACAATGCAGCATAACAAGGGCACAGGAGTGTCTGAAGAGTCTGTCATCAGACTGACAGAAAGCAATGCGAGGGGCTGTAGTTCCTTGTACATTCTGAAAGCTGAATATATTTGAGGTGATGGGAGCTTCATTCCTGTGATTTCTTTTGGTCTGTTGTTATAGTTCAAGTCAAGTCACATCTACTGAGCTGTGTGTTTATAGGCCACGCTAGCAGCATGGCCCGAGGGATAAAAATGTTGGTCTGATGGTATATCAGTGACTTTGGTCCAGACTGAAAAATCGCAACAAATATTTTAAGTATATATTAATTGTTCCTGGAGGATGAATTTTTGACTTTGATATATTTCTTTGATCCCACACAAATTGGTTGGACAGCTGAACATGTATACTACTACAGGGTTTCATTGTCTTGTCAAAGGACACTTCAGCATGAGGCAGGAGGGGTTAGTTTATCCTCCTGCTGATCTACTGATGTTCATAGATAACCACTCTACCAACTGATCCACTGCATCCTCATCCTACTGAATCCAACTGACTCCTGACTTTCCATCCAGCAGCAACTTCTCACCTGTCAACTTAAATATATCAACACCTTTATGAATCAGATATTTGTTGTTTACCAGACATCACAATCCGATGATTTTGGTTTCATATAACACAACTCTGAGGTTGACATTTGTGGTTTTGATGTGCCATGAAATTTGACCCAGACATTAATGTTTCCTTTAGTAAGAATTTTTTTTAAAACCGCTCCCGCTGATGTTTAATTTAGTGCCAGCATCTGGTGCAAATTTAGTTAGATTCTTTGGTTTTTACCTACCTGCAAAATTAATGATACTCCCATCATTCTCAACTGTGTGACTCGCTTTTGGCAGCGTTTTGGCAAATTCTAGTATGTTAACACTAAAAGCATATTCAGACTGAAAATGGAGTTAATGTTCTCCTCACATCATTCATGCAATGTTGTCTGCTAGCATATGTGACAGTTTGTGTGTGTGGTATTTTGCCTGTGTGACTGTGTTAACGTAGCCTCTCACTAAACTCAGAACTCACCATGAGCTACAGTTTTTTCTCCTATTTCCCTCCTGTTTGATCTCGTCTCTCTGCATTTGTTGAGAAGGTTCATAAATCTTTCACTCAAGTTGAAAGATTTAAAACTAGTGCAAACACATCTCAATTTGTGCTGCTCCAGATTAATTTGCATCAATCTGTGCAAATACCTGGCTTTCCACCGACTTTATATGTGATTATGCCATGTATAAAACTGTGTCTGAATTCAATTCACTTTTTTTTGTATCTTTTAATTTAGTGCAAAGTCAGAATGATAAAGAGCATACAAGCCATGCTCTCATCCCCCCATTGCTCCTCAGGTAATCTGAACCTGGTTTGTCACTCTGTGTGTGTCTGTGTGAGTCAGTGTGTGTTGCTGAACTAAAGCTCAGTGGCCTTACTCAGTCCACGAGCATGGACCATCTGATTGCATTTACTGTGACCCAGTTAAGATGAATCCTCAGCTGCTGCCGCTGCACAGACAACCTGGCTTTGCTTTACTAAATTCCTTCCTAATTGAAGAGACAGCTTAGTGAGGGTAGACACAACTTTCAAAGGGCATTTAGGTAGGTGGTTTATTTTCACTTGAGGTGGCCTTAGTCACTGGCTTAGTCATCAGTAACGTGATTTCACCCTGCTCCCCTCTACTCCAAGCGACTGGACTGCAATTACTACAAGAATCATTACAACAACAGCAGACATATACTGTAAATGTAGTCTAAACCATCGGTTGTCTACATCTTGCGCTACTTATTTATTCTGCTGGTGAATAGCATTCAGAGAGATATATGGCTGGTGATTTTGAGACATAATTACCACATTCAGCGGAGGTTTCCGGATCTGTCCTCGGATATGTCAGTTTCCTCCCAATAACTGGCTGCAGATTCCCGGCTGTGAGATTGCTGTTTGTCCAGTTACGGCGGCTTCAGCTTTCCAAAAGTCCCCACAGGCCGAAAGTGCTGATTCTGAGTGCTTTTATAACAGAACTTACTCTCTCCTAATCTCAAATCAGTCTCCAGATGCCTTTCTTGTGTGAGTCAGCCCTGGTTTGATTAATGTGATCGGGGAGAGCAGAGAGTGCTGCCAGGCTCAGAGGTGTCACCCATCACTGCTGAATAAATGAACAGAACTAATTGTTTGTTTGTGATTTGAAATATTAATAACACTGAATATATGAGGCCATCACATGAAATCACCACTGGGGACAAATATGGTGTGACGGATGTAGCTTTGTATAAATGTTAACAGTAACAGCGTGGGCAACCCTGGCATTACTGTAGTACACAGCTCATTTCATACATGTTGAGGCTACACTAGTTGGACTTTGATGTAATTATATTATTCCCTTAAGAAACAGATTCTATGTCTATTTATAATTAGAGCAGCTTACATAATGTTTTTGGGAAGTTTTGGGGGGTAAACATTTGAGGGGGAAACTGCTAGAGATGGCGGCAAAGATAGTGACTTTTATTAATAAGATGATGAAATATTCTCAACCAACTTACTGCACATTGCACGGCTTCTTTACTTTAGTGAATGTCATTCACAGAGAAAAAAAATAGCAGTGCTATCACAGTTACAGTTACATGGCCACGGGGACCTTCAATGCAAGTGAAAGTGGCCTTGACTATTATCATTAAGTATGATCGCTCTTGAAGGATCCTCAAGTTCCTAGCCGACAAGTATTCCCGGGCCTCTGATTAATGGACTATTATAAAGTATGTTCAGCTCTGCAGACACTTAGAGGACTCATCAGGGTTTCCAGAGGCAGTGGGATAATGAGTACAGTGTATGTGTAAGAGCCCTGGAAATCCAAACCAAGTGGTTTTGTTCAAATGTTGCAGTTTGGAGCTCTGGTGAGTCTCATCAGGATTTCTACTCTCTGCCTTTCTAATGCTGAAAGTTTACAGACGATGGCGCTGAATCAGGAGATTAAATCCTAACTCCGTGGCGGTGCAAACCCCAGGCGAAGTTTTGTTTACGCTGTTCTTTATCAGTGATCTTAGTAGCATTGTAAATCCTTTGCATCTCCTCTTTCATCTTCACACACCACCTTGATCCTTACTGTGTCATTAGTGCTGCTGTAATAATGAGAGTGTGGGATGAAGAATCGCAACCGTCTTCTGGTTGCATGGCCTTGTACGGTATATGTTTGTGTGTGGACTGGGGGAGGGTCACCAGTGCCACTCATTATAGGAAGACTTTATGTAAATCCAAAAGCCTGTTGTTGTTGTTAATCTTGGCGAGGAAGCCAACATTTTATTGTGCCACACGCAGCTCTCAAAATGAACTAAGCTGATGGTGTTGATTGTGGCTGTAGTGGGGAGAAAATAGCCAGGTCTGAATTATTCAGAAGCATCTAATCACTAACTTCAATTTGTTTTATCGCACAATAGACAATCTTCCTGAGTAGCAAAACAAAATGATATACTGGTTCACAGATGTATCGCTTCCTAATGTTTTATAGCAGTCATATTTTAAAGCCGTTTACTGTTCATGTTTCCTCTGAGGCTGCATTTGCACTTCCCTAAAATCTGGAAACACACGTCAGTCATGGTTTTGAAATGTGTGTGTGCTCCTCTAACACTGAATGTCAGGGTTGTCACCCAGCCTTGCAACAGAATTTCATCATTGCACCAGTAACAGTTATTTTGTGCTATATTTAGTGTCAAAAGATGCTGATTGAGAGGATTTTCCACCTTGTCAAAAATTAAATCCATGGGGAAACATTCATTTTCCTACTTCTGACATGAAATTAGCCACATTTAACAGATGTATTACTGACAGTGTGACTTCAGCCTAAAAGTGTCAGCATTTCCTTAAAAAACCATCAGTCAAACTGTAAAACAATGCTGAGCAGTCATACAATTCACTTTTAAGAGACTGTGTTGAATACCTTCACATGCTGTGACACTATATTCAAACAGAGGTGTGTCGGATCTCATTTGGTTTCCAAATACTGAATTACATTACTGGATTGGCGTCACATTATTTGATGTCTTATCATTATTCCAGTCTACATTAGGCCCCTTATTACTGCTGGCAGAACATAGCCCCACTCTTAATTTTCTAAATTAACATGTCCTTATGCTAATTGAATAGAGTTTTAATGGCTCTCAGCAGACAGCATTTAGAGTGAGAGGGAGAAAGGCTGTAACGATGCCTTCACTGCCCGTCCATATCTTCTTTAGATAAAAACATTTCTTTTTATTGCACCTGTGGCCATGCAATTAGGAAACAATGCACAACACATTCACAAGGCAGACAGTTATATTAATGCCACAAAAAAAGATAAATATATCATAATTTTAGGATTTAAATTACAAATGTCATGCATGACTCTAAATCGACAAACAATGATCAATTACCTGTTGCCCGTGTGTGCTCTGTTTATCATAAAAAGTGATAACCCACAGTTAGTTTCCAAAGAAATGCTCCCTCCTGGCTTTTAACAAACTGTCTGGGCTGTTCTGACATATCGTCAGCTATTATTCCTGATGCCTCCCGTGGGGTCGTCCTCTCCATAAACTCTTCCCCTTCACTGAGCCCCTGCCTCCCATCACCAGCATGCTTGTTAAACAGACACACACATTAGTCTAACTCATGTTTCCTCCGAGGCCCACAAGCCTGCCAACCCAAAGCTCCTGTGTGTGTGTGTGTGTGTGTGTGTGTTTGTGTGTGTATAGCTGCTTGCACACATTTATGATCCTGCTCCAACCTCAGATAAAACCTCTTGAAGCATGTGCACTTTTTCTTTACCTTAGCATCCTGCCTCCTAATCACTTGGTGTGTTTGGTTTGAACTGTGCAAGATTTGACCCAGAATCCATTAGCAAAGGAGAACATATGCAAATTTCCCACTTCTATAAAAACAGAAATACCCTGATAAAGAAAGGATCTTGTAAAAATAAATAATCGGATTGATTGGTTTAACATATTACCACAACATATACTCCTATTTCTCTTCGCCAAGAGGGTATATATCTCTACAGGTTAAATGGTGTTTGAAGTTAACAGCATCAATGGATCTGCATACATACTGTGCTAATTTCCTAAAAAGCATGGAGGTCAATCACATCAAATCTATAAGTATAACTGATAAACTTGTCCAAAGCCAAGCTACTCCAAGCAAAGCCAAATCAAAACATTGGTGCATGACGTAAATGTGCAGAACTAACAGACACGGTGCACAGTTACAGGATCCGGGCCTGTGCAAGTAAGTGCACACGGAGCATCCATTCTCCCTGGACTATAAAAACATCATGTCAGTGCCTGCATGAGTACAAACAGCATGTCCAAATTGTGTTGTGTTGTGCTGGTCACTGCTGCCTTTAGGAATAGTCCAGTTATTCTGTCTTGATGTAATGAGATTTTAAAAGATGCATATTGTTAAAATATTATACATATTGTCTAAATTGAAAAATTAAAGTTCTTTACCACAGAAAGCAAAAGGAGGGAGAAATGAAAGCTTAGCAGACCTCTGTCATAGGTAAGGGGGGCAGGTAAGACGAGCAAACACAATATAAATATAAAAATCATTTCATTCAGAGATTTATGATATAAAAGACCTAGTTTTAAAGTAAAAGAAGTAGCTAATAAAGTTGCCGGTTTATTAGGTACAAGGACTTGACAGATTTTTTACCTTCTAGGTATGGGAAGTACATGTGCAGTATATAAATGTTTTTCCTATAGCCTATAAAAATATGTCTGCTTTGAACTGGAAATTCCTACATATTATATCGTCTGGAAGAGCAGAGCTGATCAAAACTCCAAGAGCTGGTTTGATGGTGCCAGGCAGGTATTTTAACACAGGGAAGGCAGAGGGAGGTTTATTACCAAACCAGAGCCATACGAAGCAAGTTGGAGTGAGGGTAATGTTTTTCGTAGTCAATCTTTGGTTGTGACTTTGTACACATTATCCTTGATGTTTTAATAAAGCTCTCAAAAGGTTTGTTCAGATGCTTTTATGCTGTTTTTCCTTTGAGCATTTTGTTGTTGGTTATAGAAATATATAAATAAAACTTTTATTTACTTTGCATTTTTTGTGTAATTGCTTTCCACTGGAAAACAGTGTATTAATGTAGCATGCATTTTTCTTCAAGTCAGTCAAAAGTAAAAACAAAACCTCTCTCACAGTGCTCAGTCCATTATCCTCGGACAGAAATTCACTTACAGGTGCTCTGCCCTCAGAATCGGACTGAACAAAAGATAAGCAGAGACTTTCTCAAACTGGGCTAAAGGAGAAGGTGAATGTCCTCAAACCATAATTTACCTTCTGAGCCAGAGCTGCACATAACAACATAGTCCTTCTGCCTGCTCTGTCAGACTCACCCAAGGGGTATATTGGACTGCTTCCAATAACACTGCACCACATTTCCACACCCTGATGCAGAATATTTGCTTGTTAAAGTGATTTTAAAGTCATACCAGATGCTCACTTTTAACCAGAGGAATTAACCATTTACTGGGATCTGTTCCAGATTTAGTATCTTCCACACACACATCCTTTTTCCCTGCAGGCAATTGTAACATACAGTGCAAGTTGGTAGATTTTGGCAAGTTAAACGCTACTGCTGCAACTACTTCCAGCATATAAACTGCTCCAAAGTAAAATAACTTTTAAAATGAGAGCAGAGCAAAACAGGAAAAAAAAGGGAATTTTAAAGGGCAATTTTAACATGATATAACTAAACTAGATAATATTATAATATTGTGAACTCTTATAGCTCGATAAAAGGTCAATAAAAAGGTCAAATTGGTCAATAATGTTTCCTTCCCACAGTGTCACATAATGACACTTTCCTTTCAGTAATGATGTTTAAAGTACTAACACTGGTATCAAGACGCCAAGTGGGAAAGGTTTGAACAAGACACAAAGAGATATCAACTGATTGTAGTAGAGATTGTATGTTGTTGCAAGACTGTTCCAGAAAGTTGTTTTATCTTTTAACTTAACCCTGAAGTTTTTGTGCTGAACCCAGTTGTCTTTGTGTATAAAGTCAGTCGCACTGTGATGTTTCCACTCTGTCGATGATCGTTTCAAAAAGAGACGCCGAGTTGGAAGTGTCACAAAATGATGCTTTATATTCTGCCATCTATCCTGTGCCACATGAACTGATGAAACTGATTTTTTACTGTAATGCTGATGCATCATGTATCATATGGTAATTTAAATGACAGTAGAGTAATATAGTATAGTAGAGTACTGTACTAAGCTTAATTTCACAATCAAAACTGCATCAACCACCTCCTCACATTCATTCTGAAAGATAGCAGCAGAGCAAACCGTGTCTGGCTTTAATCTCAGGAGAAACATGTCTGGTGAATCTTGATGAAGCCACGTGTTTGCTACAAGCTCTTTAGATGGTAGTCTAATCAAAGCCGCGCCATGCTGCTAGCCTGCGGCTCCACTATCGATGGCCCTTGGAGGATTTAAGCTGATTTCCCCTTTGGTCAGAGTCACTTTTGTGAGGGTCCAACTCACTTCACCACTGGGCGAGAGTACTATCCTTTTCACTGATATCAAGCTTACTGTTGTTTGATGCTGGGCATGTCTGTGCAGCTCCCCAGCTCATCTATCACAGTAACTGTGAATGGCGGACGGGAACGGCAGAGGAACGGAGGAAGGCTGCTCCAAACCCCTCCCTTCTCTCACTGTGTACTTCGTTATCTATGCCAAGGCCGTTCCCTCAATGGAGAATGGAGACCTTGTGTTCTGAGGCTCCAGATGGGCAAAAACAACACAGCACACACCACTACGACTGTCCACTGGGAAAGATGGTAAAAGGGAATACGAGGTTGTTCTGATTCATGCCAGCGTTTTCTGTAAAAAAGATTAAAATAGATGTGTGTGAACACCCTGGTTTTAAAGTTTAAGATAAGATAAAATAAGCCTTTATTTGTCACATGCTGAGGAAGCTGTTGTTTAGGTGTAACAGTTAAAATTTTTTGAGTATTTTGTTCTCCTTTTCTCACTTATTTGAAGATTGTAAATATAATTTGTTTTGCAAAAAGTATTGCCATTTTACACCAATGAGAGTTTAGCAGCAGGCCAGTGTCAGTCAACTCTGATAAAATCATACCATCCTCCTGATGAAGCAGACTAGCTGAGTTCTTGAGTTTTACATTCATAAATAATAAATAAGGATGTTTTTTTTCTAAGCCTTAACTTTGACTTGTTCATTTAGCTATGAATATTTAATATTATAGAGAAATACTTAATTTGAAACCAAATTTTCAAGGGTTTTAATCCATAAAACTACAACTCATATAAGAAAAACATCAAATTTAATTGCACATAGGGTATGTACAACAAAGCCTTGAACAACATAACATACACTTCACACATATGAGTCCAGCTGACAAAGGATACAGGCCTGTCTTTTGCAAAGAAATTGTACAAAACATCAAATAGTGGTCACTAAGTACACAGTTTATTTGCCTCGTACTCCACATAGTTTGGTTGTCTGGCACTGAAAGCTTGCAAGGCAGTGAGTATCCTGGTCACATCTGTGCTGGACAGTTTGAGTCTGTGGCGAAGCAGACAGGCGAACAGATCCACGTGTGGGCCTCCTGGAGGCGAGAGGCGGTTTACCCTATAGCGCAGCTCCACCAGCTGCAGCAGGGCTGAGTCCTGTGATCCCTGAGTGTACGGGTAGTCTATCTGCAGAATCAGGTCCTGGATTGCCTCAGGGTCAAAGTGCACGCTGTAACCGAACAGCTGCATGCTGTTCACTTTCATGTAGCCGATGTTGTTAGTCGGTTCGGTCTCCTCCAGAGGCTCGTAGTATAACGTAGCATTCTTGTTTCCTCCTGTTCCTCCCACTGAGTCCCTGATGCGACTTCTCAGATAGAAATGAACCGTCTCAAAAAAGCTCTTCCATCTGTTTCCTAAAGTCAACGTCCAATTATAGCAGTCCAAGGGGATGTCCAGCTTGGTCCGCTCCCAGTCAGGGTATCCATGCTGACCTATAGGCATGGTCCAGCTTTCTGAATGGCTACCCCCGAAGGGATTCACAAACAGAGACAGGGCTGGCTCCAGAGTGCTGTTCCTAGTGAGGCAGAACTGAAGCGCGAGCCCAAGGAGCATATGAACACGGTTGGACTTCACCCTGTTGCTTTTGAGAGTGAGCAACATCCTTTTTCTCCAAGACGGGTCAAACCAAGTGTTTACACGCACGTCATTGCTCACAAAGACAGCATGCAGAGAGATGCGAGGATCGCGCCGCTGGAGCAAGTACCGCATCTCCAGATCCTGCAGGTCTCTGTCGCTCTCCAAACCAAGGTAGGGGTCTGTAGGGTCAGGCACAGCAGGCCGACAGGCTCCTTGGGTCAGAGTGAAACCGTGGTTACAGCTGGAGCATCGTGTCCGGTTCTCTGTTGAACAGGAGGTGCAGCGGGGGCCATCACCCACAGAGCAGGGAATGAGGCCCTGGCAAGGTGGAAGTTTATAAGGGCAGGAGCAGCGGCGGCTTTCGTCACTGTAAACACCGACCTGGTTGTTCTCACTGCAGTATAAAATCGAGAGCGCATAACTCAACCAGAAGTGTAGAGGCCTGTTGGAGAGACAACAGTTGTGTTAAACACTTTGGGTTAAGAGTTACTACACTGCTGCTTTTGTTTGTACAAAAGTTGTTTGTTCAGATTTTTGTGAATATGAAACGAAGAAAATGTTTTGCTCAACAAGAATAATCCTGCCTTCCACCAAAATATGTGTTGTTTTGATGCCATGTTGTTTCTGTTCAGTGGCAACTGGACTTGTTTGTAAGTTTTTAAGTTCTTGAAGACATTTCACCTTCCATCTAGAAGGCTTGTTTCGATGTGCAGCAAAAGCAATTTGGGCCAAATTCAGACACAGCTGGAGTTACAGAAGCAAAATCAGATCAAAATGAATATTTAAATCTACTGAATTCCCCTTCTGTGGTGCAGATGGGTGACGATGACACATAGAGTCACGCACAACACAAACAAACAGATGCACACACCCATAGATACTATGGTAACTCTATCATAGAGTTACCATATCATCTATATAAAGTTTATTACTTTACATTTACAGCCCAATAAAAAAAATACAATTGCATTATATATACAGTATAATTATCTTATAATCATAAACTTCTTTGGATTAAGGGTGTAATAACAAAGTGTAATTGAGGAGCTAGTGCCTGCATTTGACTAGCACACTGAATTGCGTCATTTAGCTAATTTCCCTGTCAGATATACTGTAGCTATCAACAAAGAGTGTTCATGGGAGAGGCATAAATCTGAATGAACTGGTCTTTAGTATGCTGCTGAAATAAAGCACTCAGGTGGGAGTGCTGCTGAAACAGCAGCTGTATCAGTAAAAATACAGGAATAGATATAAGCAAAGTCTATTACTGTCCATTGCAGCTTAAATTGTGGTTTTGTAAAAATAAATGGAATATTTCATGAGGAATATTAAGATACTGGATTGATTGTAATTTAAACCTGCAGACAGTGAAATGCGTCTGTTTGGCCAAAAAGATCCCGTTTGTCTTTTTTCCCATTGGAACAGAGAATCGGCTTTGCTCCTGTCAGCATTTTTCACCTCACTCCACAACTACTTTTCCTCAAGTGCCTTCTAATAAGTACTGTCTCGCTCTGCTGCTTTCTCCCAGCGCCTGGTGCATAAATCATTTTCATAATTATAAGTTTTGGGGAGCACCTTGGGTTAACAGGCTGCAGCATAAATATTCCTCCCTCCTGTTCCTGTCTTGCTCCTTACCTTGGCCTTTGCAGGACTATTTTGGGCTGTTTTCTGCATCTTTTGCTGAGGATGAAGAGCTTGTTAGCGGTGCGGCGAGCTTTGGTGAAAAGCTGGTTGCTACTGGTCTCCAGCTGCCTGTAGCGCAGGAGAAGGCTGGCATCCGTCCTCCACAACTGTTCCACGACAGATGTGTTTACAGCATAATGGGTTGGCAGTTTCCCAACAAAGCTTTGGAACTCCTCTGGCAGGAAAAAGAAAATGAATAAGTAAACTCTGGCCTGTAACAATATCCAAAAAACTGTCGACACCTCACTGTTTGTCCCAAAAAAGCAAACGGTGTAAAAGGAGAAGTAACAGCTGCATCATGCCAGGAAAGCATGTTTCATTATTTTCTTTGGAGGGAGGACTGCTGATCTCATCAACATGTCATAGTTTGTTTCCGTGAAAAGATTTTAAGATGTTAATCACCACCTGTTGCAAGCATTCAACACTGTACACCTTCAAAGCAACAGGTTTGACTGACACTGAAAGCGTATTAGCTGTTCCTGCCTTGGACAGTGTGAATGTGAGGCAGGTTACCACGGTAACACTAATAACTTAACTCAAACTTGTCAAAAAAAAGTGCTTCAGAAAAACTGCCTGACATTTTTTGTTACAGCAGGAACAGTCCTGTTGCACAGACACAGTTGCATTTCACCTAGTACAAATTCTTTGTCACTCTCTTTTATATTTAGAAACAGGTTTTAGTTTCAAACCAAAAACAGACACAAGCATGAAGAATTCAGTGTCATCACCACAGGGGTCTGTGTCAAATGTGTGAAACTATATGTAGCTTAAAAAACCCAACACATCCTATCATGATGTAGAACACATGTTTGCTTTGTTTCCATTAACAGCAACTCCAACCATCAGTTTTGTGGCAAATATCTGTGTAAATGCTGGTTGAGGCTACAAATGTTCTCTATGGTGGTATTGCGTGTTCATGGTAATTATAGCACTGACTCCAAATTGATGTAATAATACATTATTAGGTGGACACAAGCCCAGGCTTTGTGTGATTGCTGCTTCATTTATTTGTTTAGATGCTTTCTGCAGTGTGCAGTGCTGAAGGAAATTGCTATAGGGGTCATGAATGAGGAAAATACAATGTGCTCTTATCAGGGCTTTCAGTCAATATCAGACAATCGATGAAAGAGCTCTACACTGATGGTCTAACGAGAACAATAAGCTCAGGGGTGCTCTAACTGTAGTGGTTAGGTCAACGTATTATGGCAATCATTCAACATTTTATGATTTCATATCCTTAGTTTATTCCTCGTATCATCTTTTTTAACTATGTATTTTCATGTTTTTTTATGTCTTTTATATTCTGACAGCTTTGCATTTTACTTAACTTTAAATCAATGACTTTATTTTGCACTTATTTGCATCTTGACTGGATTAGAGGAGACTCTGAGGCAGCTCTTCTTGGGACAAGGAGCATTTTTATGATGTGTGCAGTTTTAGGCTCAGAAACAACTTTTAAGCTGTTATCCTCATAAGCTCTCAGTCATTTTGGATTGTTTCCCACCACACTTGTTCTTCACAGTACTTCCATCAGAACGGATGGACTTTGTAAAGGGTCTGTGTATTTTCACACTCTGGAGCACTAAGCACCTAGAGAGCACAAGAACCATCATTTCATTTGTCACAATGACACAATGATTGGCAGGACTCTTGATTCAGTGTCTGGCAGCTTCCAGTGTTTGACAGACAAGAATGAATTTAGAACAAAAAGAAACATGTATTTTGGTTCATGTTAGCTTTTATTTATTTTTTGGTATAAACAACCTGAAGTGCAGAATTCTGACAAAAATGTTAAAAGCTAGTGTTGCACCTGTGGGTTTTTTTAAAGCACCATTTGAGCTGACATTTTCAGGTCCCATTTTGGAGGGTGACAGTGAATTAAAATTCTTGACTCACCGGATTCTTCAAACTCCTGGTTAGTCAGCCTCCAGGCATCTCTGATGTGCAGCAGGTTGTTTTCCAGAGTGTGCAGGTCAGAGTGAGGACAGTTACACTGAGGGTAGTCCACGCTGCACTCACACCAGCAGTCTCCGTTCTGGCAAACAAACTGGCCCTCAGACTTACAGCCGATGTAGTTGAGAGCAGCCTGAATGAAGCGGCTCCTCAAGTAACCTGGAAGGATTACCTGGAGGCCTGTGGAGGGGAAAAACATGTTAAAAATGGAAAGAAACAGGAAATTATTATGATTATCTTACAAATATTAAAGGATAAGAGTGGTGCTACTACATAATATTTTAATAGTCATCAAATCCCATGAAAGTAACAAAAACAAACAAATAACTGATCCAACAAACAGGTATTGTCTAGTCAAAGCCTGCTATAGCTTATTCCCCTGTCTAAGCCTCTGTTGTCTAAGAAACACTAAAACACCAATCACACATGTACCATCCTACTGCTAAAAATGCTCAGAAGACAACCAAATGCAGCATAACTGCCACTGAAAACCAAAAATGCACAAATTACTCACAAATTATGTTTGTGTCCAGCTGTTTTAGCACACGGCTGTTTTTTAAGTAACTTTATGCAGATAGGTAACAAATTAAATGAAAACTGCCTTCACACAGGTGCGCTGCATGGTACAACCGAGCAATTAACTTCCAATCATGCTCTGTGGCAGGTACAAAAATGCTGCACGGACCCAGCTGATTCAGATGTTTGATCAAGATGGCAAGAAAAGATCTAAGTGACTTTGTAATAGGGTTCAGCACAGACACAAAGACTGTTCAAGTGGCTGGTGTGTCAGCGGGAACGGTGACTGAAGTGACATTAGTATTTAGCTCTATGGGAAAGGCATCAGTAAATAGCCACTGGTCTACAGAGTTGTGGGAAAAAGTTGTAAGCATATCACCGTACCATATAATAGATGGATAAATGATTATATTATTATAATAGACACATCTAATCTTTTAATACTATTTTTGACAATAATGCCTTTAAAGAGTTAGATGAAAACACCATATCACTGTCATATCGTTTTGGTAAGCTGCAGCCACCTGCATAAAGATTGGAAACAGGGGACCAGTGGTAACATAACCTACCTACCAGCATGTCTAAAGCTCACTAATTCACTTTAATTATGTCACATCTTCTTCGTC
>JAUBNQ010000009.1:6170990-6184650 GCA_032353495.1 Ctenopoma kingsleyae
TAACCACAAATACATATAAATGAGACCCATCTCATTGCATAACGTAAACAAAGATGTAAAACTAGAATGCATCAGAAAGCAAAAACATATCGTAAGCCAGGAAAAATGCTTGTGAGGAAAATTTTGACAAAGGCAGAAGCAGCAGCAAAAAGCAGCTTGGGTGCACTACAGCGGATGAGAGGATGTGACTGTTCATGGGACTGACTCCTGCTGCAGAGGTCATTTCAGACGTCAGTGATAACAGAATTATCAAACGAAAAACCCTGAAACTAAAATCGGAGAGAGTAATACATATTTGATGCTGTTCAGACGAGATAAGTTTCCACTCAGAATACACAAAGACAGGAGCAAAGGGTAAATTTAGCATAGTTAGAGTATTCTAATTTTCTGCAGGTGTGACACCTGAGAGGGCAGGTTTCCAGTCCAAACACAACACAACATCTGCTTTCACTGATTAGTTCCTCTCTAGCTCAAAGTGCTCATCAGTGAAATTACCCAGTGCCATGTTTGGAGGAAATGAAAACCTCCAAACACTCACAGCCCAAACATGGAACTGAAGTACATGCTTTACACACACACATCTACCTCACCTGTAGATCTTATATCTAGTGCTGAAGCCTTGCTGGTACCTCTCCGCAGCCTCTGTGAACTCCAGGGACTGGTGGAAAGGTCCTTTATCCGACAGCAGCCAGCCCAAGGAGTCGGGGGCGCCGTCGCCTTGACCGGCGGCGGCTGTGGATGCGGCGGCGGAGGCAGAGGTGGCGGTCCTGGAGGTCCAGCAGCAGCTGAGCCAGAGGCTGAGAGCCGCCCCCTCCCATAGCAGAGACAGCCGCTTATGACTGATTCTCTGACAGCTCATGCTTCACCCAGCGACACCTCATCCTCTCCGGACAGGGAGGAGGACAGACAGTTCAACACATGTCAAAGTAGCGCGTAGTGAAGATCTGGGCGTAGAATGAGGGACTTTGACACAGACTTTGAGAGTTAAATAGACTAATTGCATGATCAGATGTTTTATTTTAACCCCATACTGAAAAGACACTCACCTAATTATTCAATAGGGACCATATGATGCGCTGTAAAGAATAAATGAACTCTTCTGATCTTGCAAGAGCTGCGAATAAAACCTCTCCAGTTCAGTGAACCCTGGAGACAACTCGTCAATTCGCGACGAGTCCTTTAATTTAAGCGTTACTCCAACTTAATGTCTGCTCTCGTCCAACTTTATTTCCGGAGACGATGCTCCAGCATCCGAGCATCCATCTGCTCCTCGACGAGAAGTTGCAGTGACGGAGACGCGAACGCAGCGGAGTTCACAGTGACGATGCGGTCTGAGATATTTCCAAAGGTCGGATGCAAAAGATGGGTATCTCCATCCTGAGTGAAATCCCCTTATTGCACAGTGTGGTCCTTAAAGTGGTCGACTGGTTAAAAACATGCGTGTGAGCTGTCCCCCCCTTCTCTGCTGTGTGAGCTGGTGGATGAATGAGCGCCCGCTTCAACACAGAGAGCGTTTCTTCCCTAGTTTTTTTTTTTTTTTTTTCAAGTGAGATAGCAAAAGGGCGAGTAAGTGCATCGTGATGAGGCTGAAATATACAGTCTGAGTGGATTCAAGTTTTGAGGAAAGCTGGATGATGATTATTGTGCATCAGTGAAGCTTCCATCATTCGCCATTACCTTCACATAATTCACTCTCATTATTTGCCATCACAGTGTGTTCCCCCTCTCTTTGAACATGTTAAAAAGACTCTGATAATAGGCCAATTATCTTCTGCTGTTTTTTTTTCTTCCCTTTTTATTGTCCTGCGCCACAGCTTCAGAGCCTGCAGTTTACAGGACTAAATGGCCCACATTGACCTCTCTTATGATGAGATGCACATTACTGTATTTAAAAAATCCAATAATTACAAGCCATTACCAGGGAACAGGTTTCTTGGGTGATGCGATTCAAGTTCAAGAGTGCACTCAGTTTGCCACCTCGACGCAACATAATTTGCATTAAAAACTGCTTCTGCAATTTAAGGATGGTTAAATTCCAAATTATGCAAAAGAAATGTGCGACCTGCAACTTGTAAATAACACATTTTGACCACTCAGAGCATTTTAGTGTGGATTGTTGTTAGTAATGGTGTTTTTTCCAGATGGGACAAGAGTAAGAGGAGATCACATAACAGCCCCTAAACACACAGTTGGAGTTTTCAGACATGTGAAGGCTGAATGACAGAGGAGAGTTAGCTGCCTCAAACCTTCAAATTATGGTGCAGGTTGTTCACGGATGAGGTTCTGATTAGACTCTTGTGCTTGTGCTCTTTGGGGGCAACAACAATAAAGAATCTTTATTCCTGAGCCAAAAGCTGTTTTGTGGTGGTGGTGGTATTATATATTTATGTTTACGAGGAGAGTCCTTTGTTTCACTCTTTCTGGTCGTCTTGTCATTACGCTTACCATTCACACTGAAAACCTGATTGACAAAGGCCTCTGTGTGTTAAAAGGGCTGTGAGGAGAGCCTGTTATCCATGATGGGGGTTGAATCAATAGTCTGCTTCCATTGATTCCTTTTTGCTTTAATGTTATTTGGTCAGGATGCCAGGGGATGTTTCTTTTCTTTTTCAAGCTCAAATTAAGACAGTCAATTCAATAACGAGGGGTCATATCTTCAAACTCTAAATAGCTGTAGTCACTGTCACAGCTAATGATACATGTCTGGACTGTCTCGATCAAATCAAGCACTCTGGAGTTTAAAGCGAGAAGCTGTTTCTCTCGCCTTCAGCAGGAGGATTTGCCTCCCCAAGTAGCTGATCTTGGCATAAGCGACATCTGTAAAGATAGGAAAGTCTTCACTTGCTTGTGCAACAAAGAGAACACATTAAATATTCCAAATTGTAATTTGCGTGGAGAAAGGATAGCAGAAATGAAGGAAGTTAAATAAGCTTTTCCCTCTGGGCTGCAGACTGTCATAGTCTCTTGAAATCTGGGTCTTTGTTGTCTGTCTGTGCTATAATTGAAAAGTTGCAGCCCTCGGTTTCTCTCTCTTCCTTCTACATTCCTTTGCTTTTCTCTCGCCCTCTCCCTAACTTCACTTCCACCACCCCAACCAGCCGTCTCTCTTTCTTTCTTTCAGCCACTTTGCTTCTTCCCCCCGTTTGAGTTCTCTGTCATCTCTCGTTTGACTCACTCTGTTCCCCTCCCTCTTCCCTCCTCGGCCGCCTGCTGAGCTTTAGGACGAATGTAGCCGATTTTGATCATTTGCGCCCCAACCATCTGCTGAATCAACTTCTTCCAGCAGAAGAGAAAAGGAACTCAGAATTGTATGATGTGAAAAGTCTTGACGTGGCAGCGGTGTTAATATGCCTGAGCACAAATGCCTCTGGCCTGGTAACATGCAATGTGCCAAAGTAATCACGAGTCAAGAATGATATTATGATTTCCTCCCACATTAGAAGGGGGGGTGGGGGTGGGGGGGTTCTGCTTCACCTTACTTGACATGTTGCCTTTTGCATAATGCAGTATTGCATTGTGCATCTGTGACTGCGTCCATGTGAAAGCTTGGCATCATTTCTGTTGAAATTACATTAAAAAATGACAAATTTTACTGAAGCGCTCTGGCATCTCCCAAAGAGTTTTACCTACTTCTTTCTGTTCTAAGTGATAACACACTATAGTTTCCCCCCTGAAGACAAATGTGTTTTACTGAGTAATTCTTCTTCTTCACCTTTTATGGTGAAATAATGAATTTTGGTTGATGAGCACAGTGTAGAGCAGATCATAGTCACACTGTGTGCTCATTGTTCTTTAAAGTCTTTCCAAAATGGAAAGGCAACGTAACTTGGCAGGTGGTGAATGTGAAAGTGTGAACAAAATGGAACGGATGACGACGAGGTCTCAGCTTTGCTAATTCCATTTAACCCTGGAGTGAAGACAGAGATTGGACCGAAACCTCTCTGCTGTGAGTAATTGAAAAGGCATTGCAGAAAAGATGTTTGGAAATGAAACAGCGAAGGCTTTCATAGGAGCGTGAGGGGGTTGAGCCACATTAGCAATCGTTTCAGCACATTGAACATGATCTCTGTATTAAAATAAATGAATTTAGTTTTGATTAGCTTTCATATTCAGACTTTTATTTCTTAGTAAATCTGCAAAGTATTGTGTCAGCTCTGCAATAGCTCCTCCTCAAAGTTGGAGGAGTGAACACCAAAGAGATGTGAAAGAAAAGTAGTGTTGTTTTCCGAAGCATTCAGGGCGTACCTGGGCCAGCGCTCAGCGTATCTCTTGGTTATTCAGGTCAGGAAACACACATGTCCGAGGCTTTGTCAAAGCATTGGCTTCTGTGGCCCAGCTGCTATTTTTGCTCCTTCACTGTACATGCCCTTTCATACTTGAGTCACACTGGAGCATTGGGGGGCTGACCTAGAATACTGAAAACTTGTCACACAATGAGCATCTGTACAGAGAAAAGGTAACTAAACACTGACACCACTCAGGAAGTAAAATTTGTGTCCATAAATAGCCTCGTGAAAGCAGTGCTAATGAATGCACTTGGAAATGAGTGGTGCTCTGGGATGACATTGAGCACATTTGCAAAAATGTCCTTCATAGGCTTGATGGATAATTATTGAGTGCAATCTATTACTTACGAGAAGTCTAATAAAGTGGGGACACTTTTCATAAACCCATAATATTATTTTTCAGCATGTGTTTCTCTGATATTAAGGTAAAAAACCAAACAAATCTACTATGGGTTGCATATAAATTAATTTACTTTAAAGGCAACATACATTGATCAGCCACAACATTAAGACCACCCGGTGGTCTTAATGTTGTGGTGGAGCATGCACATTCTGATGTCTGTGGATACACAGCTCAGCAAGCAGTGACATACTGTGCGTTCTGAAACCTGTTAATCATGGTGAGCTGTGAACTACAACATTAAAACCCACAAGGTGGTGTTGATGTTGTGGCTGATTGGTGTATATATTCACATACTGCACAGAAATTCTGCTAGTACTAAATAAATTATGATTTCATACCCATAATATTTCCATGCAACTTATGGTAGCACTCAAAATCAATCCACCCTGCTCCGCTCAGCCCTCCCTCTCCCTGATCTGCTACACTCCACCCAGGGTTTCAGGTAGTTGTGTTGTCACTGTGAAATTACTATAAACAAGGATGCTGCAATTAAGCAGAACAATTGAAGCAAGGTTAGAAATAACCTTGGTTAGAAGTACAAGCTCAAAAAAAGTTAGTCTGTCTGCACTGCTAGCCGTGATGTTCATTTAGTCTAAGTCACAACAGACGTTGACTGAACTTCTCCTTATTAGCATAAGTCGTGGAGAATATTTCTAGCACAACATATTCTAAAACGTTACATACTGTAGCTTTAAAGTATAAAGCATCTAGGTATAAGCATACGTATATTTCCTAATTCATCTTATGGCCCTCATCTCCCCATCATAAGCTCAGATCACAAAACAAATATCTGCTATCCGTGCCTAATGTGAAGATGGAGATGGAAAAAAAGGCTTTCACCTTTTCTGCTCCAGACACTTAGAATAAACTGCAGAAGAAAATCGGATGAAATCATCTGGTATGGTTTGGTTTAAATTAAAGGCTGTTGGTGATTAATTCATTTTCTGCTTGTCTGTGTGGTTAACGTTTCTCATTCTTTTGGACATGGATAACCATTTTCTGTAATCTCCTCTTTTTATAGCACATCCAAGCTTTTATATTCTGTGAATTGTTAACAACGTTGTAAATGACGTGTATTGTTGATTATATTTTATTGTGCAGTGCTGTTAATCCTGTAATTTCAATGAGCTCTACCTGGTTAAAAAAATGCTGCTAAACATGGAGAAATTAATGGCCAGCCTGATACGTTGATTTGCTCAAAAAGAAGTTACAATCTAATGAAAAATGATAATAGAAAGAAAACATTTAACTTTATGTATTTTAGAGTTGTAAATGCCAGGCATCTGATGACAAAGTGAAACTGGACACCTGGTGTGTTCCTCCAAGTTACATTCTGCTGCAGCAACAGTGTCAATAATGAACAAAAAAAAAAAGAACAAATAATATGTTCATTTATCTTGTATATACTTTTGTTTCTGAGAGAAACTAAAATGGTTTGTGTGAGAGCAAAACCTGATATATCCAAGACAAGAAATGTGGTCAGAAATTCTTACATGCCTGACAAGGCATCAACTAATAATGAGATCCATTGTATGTCTTTGTGTCCTTTCACTTGCCACAACAGCTCAAATGTTTCAAATGTTTTATCACTGTGAATGTAATAAATCACTAGCAGCTCAGTGAAGTTAGAAGTGAACAAAATGTGCGGAGGATCTTGGCGTTCTGTGAATTGTTATCAGCAGGAGTTTTGGTGGGACTTAATACAGACCTAATGCAGAAAGTGAACTACTGTATTTTCCAAAAGGTCAGACTATTGACATCTTATGTACAGTTTATACTGTATATGTTGGTTTGCTTTGAGGTTTGCAGGATTATCAATCATATTTGCAGAGATACGCTTTTCTAAAGTGTCAGTTTCAAATTGCTGTCAAACATTCAAGTTCAAATTACTTTAACCATGTGAAAGAAATAACTAAAGGCTGTTAAATGAAAATAAAAAGAAACTGAACTTCTTGCCCTGACATTATGTAAATTAAAGTCTCTCACTTGGATGTCTATCCTATGCAGTTAGCACATAGCAATTTTGAATCACTTGTGTTCACAGAAGTGTTTTTGTACTGAATTTAAAGAAAACAGTGTTAAAACAGTTTTTTTTTTCATTTTTTGTTCATTATATAACTGAAACATACTTTAGACAGAGTGGATATAAAATAATTTAAAACTGAACTTTCAAAAAAACAAAACATCTATAGGAAATAAGAGCACATTTCATGGTAAAAGAGTTGAGAAAAAGTCAAGAACAAGCAAAAGAGCAACCTGTTTGTTATATTCATATAATGCTTTAAAATTGCACCAGATTAAAAGGATAAATGTTCTCATTAGATGCCAAGCAGTTACCATAGCAGTTAAATGATTTATTGTTTTTTCTATTTCTGTTTCTTGAATCACGACGCAGCAGTTGATGATGTGTAATCAGCTCTTTTCACTTTCAGTTACTTGGGCTCCTAGCTCAGGAAAAATTCAATAATAGAAAAATAGTTAATTATAATAATTGTGCATATTAAATTTTCTTTCACACTGTCAGGTACAGGTACTTTCCAGTTAGTCACTTGTTTTGTGCAGTGTGAAAATTGATTCAATTACATCACTTACACTTCTTATTGACTTTTAATTGGATTTTCTGGCCTTGATAAGGTTATGGTTAGGGATAGATTTGACTTTGTTCTTTACTGTTTTAACATAATCTAATTTAAATATTAGATGTTTGATTGTGTTAAATAATAGCTGAAATTGCAATGTCTGAATTTTTTCTTTTCATTTTGACTTGTAGCACAGAGAGCATCATCAGGGTTTATTTGGAGTGAGACTCCTGAGCGCTTGGCAAATCTATAGTACGTTCAGTTCTCGTTTTAGCTTTGCTTTGGTCTCGAGCAGCACCTCAGGGAAATATGTGAGTCTTTTACTCCCATTGCCACTATTGTATGTTCACGAGAAAAATCTTTTTTCCGTCGTGCAGGCAAATTGCAGCTAGCATACTAGGTCTGACCTAAGACTGCCTCTTAGACAGAACAGTAGTCATTTGGACATAAAGCTCAAAAGTTCAGAAGCCATCAGATTAATGGAAAGGAGTGCATGTCTGAAAGAGATTTTATTTACTCCAGTTGCTTCCATGCTTTTCATATTGAAATTGAAATTTATGCCCCTGACTGCTGTGTTTTTTCATCATGTATTCTTTTTTATTCATCCAATTTTTACTGTAGTAGTGAAGAACATTCATCTAAAAATTTGTATGAATACTTTTGCAGAGCTGAATGATTTAGGAGACTTTTTAGATATTTAGTACAAAATGTTTTTTTTCATTGGATCATCGACTTCATGTTTTCAAGATTCAAGATTCAAGATTCTTTTTGTATGTGATTTCTTACTGTGCATCTGGCTGCAGGTTGCATATCTGTAAATACAAATCTGTTATGTTTTTACCTAGTTTACGATAGGCAAAAACACATAGTGTAGGATTATTGATTTCAAGCAAGTTACAAGTCTCTGGAACTACAGTGCTGTTCTATCAAAATGAAAAGAATGGAATCGAGTGCCTGTCTGGGAAGAAAGCCCAAACACATCTAGTACATGTTGTGGTCAGTAATGCATAGTAAAAGGATTTGTAAATAAGTGAAAACATGTAAAACAATGGTCCACTTCATAAACACATTTTCTGAAACACACGCGACTATTTGGCCAGATCCACTGTGAAGGTCTTTTTTTTTTACTTTGAGATCAGTTCACATCATTTATTTTCTCAGCTGCTGCTGTGAAACACTAATGAACTTGCACTTCCCATGCTGGGCAACTGCATTGATCGACACATTTGGCCTTAGAATCAGGGTTGAGCTCCCCGGGCGTTTCAGTCAGATTGCCAGGCCGTTCAGAGACACAAAGAGAGCCACTGAGGACTGTTTGATGAACTAGTTGAGTCACCTTTGAAAAACAAAGTCATCATTAGATTATTATATAAGATGAATGTTATGAGTGCTCTATCTGACAGCCTCATGATGCTCCTCATGCATCATAATTGCTGATAATGTATTTTTGTACGCCTTAGCAGGGGAAAACCTTTAGTGAATATGTAATGATTCCTTGGTCAGTGGCGCATTAACACGTGAAAGGAAAACATCATGAGCTTTTTTCCAGGGTGTTGCCATTTGAATACATCAAACCACTTCTAATGCAAACAACTGCTAATATGTCCATCCTCACTATGGGCAAAGCTGTGCACACAGTGTTGCATCGTTTCCAAATAAACCAGTGTGCTCGCTCTCCAGAGTACCGCCAAACTTTTTCAAACTGTACAGGTGGCAGTTTCCTGAAACAAAGCATGACCTTCAGCTATCATTATATTAGGCTGTGTTACTAATTAGCTTAAAGTTGAGAATTAATTTGCCACAAAATCTTCTGCATTAGAAAAAACATCATCTACAGGCTTCTTACACCATAAGAATAGTTTACAGAGAAACCATTCGTTATTTTTTACATGATTTCATAACTTCTCCTCAGTGTGATTTTAATAATGTAATTGGCTGTTATTGTCAAAGTATCTAAAACAAATAGAAAGACTGTTGAGTAATTTTAGCCGTGTTGTTCAGTCCACTGCTTCGGAGTGAAATAAATCCAGCTGATGCATGTTCATGAAGTTTTATACAAATATTTGTGATCCCCAGAGGACAAGGCCCTAAAAAGTCTGCTGACTTCTCCCATAGCATCACATTGTATTGATCATAGCTGTAATCATTTTAATGAAAGGTCTCAACAACTACTATACCATGAAGACATTCATGGTCCCCAGAGGATAAATATTAACAACTTAGTTGATTCCCTGCTTTTCATCTATCGTCGCCGGCAGGTTAAGATTTACATATTCAGCAACTGTTGGATGGATTGTGCACATTCATAGTTGTTGTTTTGATCTCTGTTGTCTGTTGTCCTTTTCTCTCTCCTCCCTCCCTCCTCCTTTCTGTCAGTCTAATCTATAGTTACTTACTTGCTTACTGCTAATAAGTAAATGCTAACATGCTATTATAATAACATATTGTCAATGCTAAAATAGATCTAAATAAAAACCAAACTTTTCAGTGGCTTGGCATAGACTCTATGTGTTTTATAAGAGCGCATGTTAACATGCAAACACACAATCACATGTAGTATTTAGCTCCACCGTGTCTAACTACACACTCACAGATCCACCTGCATGGCTGTAGACAGTCTTGTTTGTATTTCATCTCAGTAAAGAACCTGCATTGTCTCTACAGCGTCCTTGTCTCAGAACAAAAAGTAGGACACGTTTTGACCATGTCATGTAACATTTTATATTTGGCAGTGAGTGAACCATGTTATTGACACAAGGAATTGTTGGTTTTTTTGCTCAAAGACAGACATGACATTCGCTCTGACCCTCTTGCTGTCAGGATAATCTGCCCTGTCAGCTTTCATAAAGCTGCAAAGGACACTGAAAAGAGTCCATCGACTAAAACTAAGCCTCTTACTTGAATTTTAAGTCTTTGCTCTTTTCATGTGCTCTTCTTCTACCATTCCCTGTCACTGCATATATCTCTCTGTCTACTTATCCGTCCACTTATCAGCATCTGTGTGCATATACTTTGTTTTCTTTTCACACAGTGTTCCTCTTTCACACAGCTTGTTATTTGCAAATCACTTCCTTTCTGTCACTGTTACCTCTGTAAGAGCTCGTGGTCCTCATAACTGCCTCTGCTGCATGTTTTTGTCGTAACAACTTTTGGGCCACACACGGATCACATGACATGTGACATACTTTCATGTATGTGAGTGTGAGATTATGCTGTCCAGTGGATGAAGTGTGTCCAATTCCCTGCCTGGAAAGAAGATCAAGAACCAGAGCGAATACATGCGTGTGTTTGTGGACTACTTTTATTTTGCTTGTAAGAGTCATTTTGAGCCTGGGTCTTTTTGGGAAGAGAGGTCGTTTTTGACCAGTCTTAATTTCATCCGGTTCACTTGGTACTCAAGGATTAGGATTTTGGATTAGGGATTAATTTTAAAAGTAAATTTTACTTAGGGTAAGAGTTCAAGGCAATACTAAACCCAAAGTGAAGTCACCTGCTTATGATCATAGTTTACATAGATTAATACTAATGCCACTTCCTCCTCCTCATCATCCTCTGACAATTCTTTATGCTTAAATAAATCAGAGGCAAAATTGCAATATGCTTGGATTTCATGTTTAATATGCAATTATAAATACTGTAAGAACAAAATCTATGTTCTTCTTCTCTTAAATCAGCTACAACGCCAACATTTTCAAAGCAGCTGATATTCTTTTATGTTATATATTAACTGTATGATCCTTCATCTAATATGAACAAAATTCCCCAACAAGCAGACAGTTAATCTAAACTATTTTAGTAACAGGATCATGTAGTTTTAGGATGAAATGTGTTGAGTTTGGGCTACACCAATAGTTAGTCTGTGTGCAATCCTGTCTTTGATTCTGTACAGACATTCATGTGACCCTCAGAATGAATTTAATTCAGTTATTAAGTTGTTACGCCATCCAGCATGGGGTTGAGTTCCTCCAGTATTTCACTTCATATACTAAACTAAATACATGGAAAAACCCATCAGATTCTGCTGTACTAATAATACTGTGCCTGTACGTGCTGAGCTTTGGCTATTTTAAACAGAAAAACAACTTAAAATAATAATAATTTAGTGTTATCCAGAATTCAGTTCAATTCAGTTCATTTAGTACCACATCACAACAAACGTCATTTGGAGGCACTTTGCAATGTAATGTTTAAAACCTTATAATAAAGACCTAAAATAATACAACTTTGAATTATGTAGAAACTCATCCAACCACAACAACATTCCTTTTTATTTCTTAGGACGGTGGAATTCAGCCAGAGGAATTTGGGCTGATTGTTTCTAACATCTTGACACTTGTTATGAGAAGCTTGTGGTCTGGGTTAGACGTTAAAAACGTTAAGACAATCAAGAGTGTACATGCCCAAAATAGAACATCAACCTAATCTAGACAGAAGTTACATCCACTCTTAAATGCATGTGGCATATTAAATTTGTATTAGTTAGTGTGTCTTGTAGTAGACACAGTTGTTTTGTGTGAGACCTCTATCTGGCCCAAAGGCCTTTGAGCTGCATGCTCTGTTTGGGTTAATGAGTCATGACCGTGCAAGCAGGAGAGTCTGGCTCTACAGTATATTAGCTAGACTGTGTCCACTCTGAGGCGTCTGTGTGAGTGATGTGAGTGTACTTCAGTACACAAATAAAAATGAGGATATTTAAGAGTCTACGTACCTGTCTGAAATATCTTTTTCTGCCTTAATAACTGACCTGAGACCACTAATTTCCCAAGGGTATACACACTAAGAGTGCAGTCACCCAGCAGTTTGATTGATTTACATTTTGAAATTAAAGCATCCAGGTGTAAAGTAATCTTCACTGAAGGTGTCTTTGATGGCTATCTGTCAGTTATTAATGCTAATGCTTATTTAACGGTGATCAGCTCAGAGATCACAGTCATGGCCTGGAGGCATTAATGCTGCAGGACCGTGACTGTCGACACTGACACTTGTAGAAATGAGAAACCAGAAATTGAGAGTCTCACACCTTAGTAATATTTCTCTTCTTGAGTTGAATACTGGAATTTCAATCTCAGCTTTGTACCACAAAGCACTTGAAGCTTTTCAGTGGTTGTATGGGACCGTCAGTCTCTGATCAAAAGGATTCAAATTTTTACAGCTTGAATTGTTAAGATGAACAAACATCGTATTACAGTGCAGAATTTAAGTGAAAATATAAGTAGGTTGAGCTCAAAGTGTTTATTTATTTATTTTGTTTGTTCTTTGTTCTGAAGAGAGGTGTTTTTAATGTTAACGTGTTTCATTCTGTCTCTGCTTTGTGTATTTTCAGTGTGTATTATTCTAACTGTGGTCCTCTTCAATAAATGAACTAAACTTGTTAATCTGCAGAGAGCACACTAGCAGCAATGACAGCACATCCCACATAGTGGAAACAGGACAAAGTTCAGCAGCACTTTAACGTAAATCCCCACCTCACTTTCAACCTTTTGTTTGAGATGGCACTCTCGTAAGTGTGAGTACGTTTCAAGGACTTTTTGTTGCATGAAGTGCATAAAGCCATAGACATTTTTCAGAGCGACTATCTCATTTCATGGCAAGTTTGTTATGCTCTTTTTTTTAATCCCACTCGGCCGTTGGAAGCTGGAGGGGGAGGCGGTCGAGGCTCAGAGTGCAGGTCAGGAGGTGCAGACACCATCATCGATCCTTCTCATTCCCGGGAGCTCTGAAGTGAGGACATCTGAGTGTGTGAGTATGAGAGAGGAGTAGGTGGGTACAGACTCACTTACAGTGTCTCAAAATAGAGTGAAAAGCCTACTGGGGCGTCAGAACAAATATTAGTTCAGAGGAATGTGACACTGGGCAGATCAGCACAGATCTTTATGCATAACTAAGTACTGTGATGCAGCAGTTAGAACAACGCTGGCCTGAAGGAAACACAAGTCCACTTATCATAGGATCTTTCAAGTTATCACACCTAATGGCAAGATTTTCTATCTGCATATCTACATCGAGAACTCTCCAGCCTGAGCTCATTAAGGTTATCCTACTGGTCTGTGTCAACATATTTCTGTGTCTTGCCTCTAAGTACCATATCTTGTATAATAGAAAGCCATTTACAGAAACCTCATTAGAACAACAGCCAGTGCTAAAATACCAGCAGAGAAGCTCATCTGCATTCCAAATGTGCAATACAAATGGGAGTTTGAAATGAACACCGGTGCAGGGCGTGAGTCCCCATGCTTCAGTAAGCTAAATTAAAGAAATATTTTGTGTGTGTACATGCACATACTTGCACGCACACGCAATTACAACCCCCTCAAAACACAAACTCACACACACACACACACACACACACACACACACACACACACACACACACACACACACACACACACACA
>JAUBNQ010000009.1:6209143-6228241 GCA_032353495.1 Ctenopoma kingsleyae
ACACAAAAATAAATATATATGATCATAATAGCACTCCTGAAACTAATGGTGGCCTAAGACTTTTGCACAGTACTGTAGATATATACAGCAGGTATGATGGTGGATTTTTTTTATATTGTGAGACACATGACAAAGATCCTAGTCTAATTGAAATTTTGCTGTGTTTGTGTAAATCCCTTGATATTACTGTACTGACATTATTTTTTTTTCTATTCATGCATGAGAAACCACAAATCATCCATTTGCATTTACACTCGTAATTTGAGATTTAAGATATGCAGTCCCTCTGTTTCAGGCGACCATTTTTTTAGGCTTACTAAAGTAAATAGTTTGAGGCATACTTGTAATTTAGAAGAGGAACTGATACTAATTGCAAAGAGACTGCCAGGGCAAAGAAGACCACCACTGTTGATGACAGAAAAATTGTCCATAATAGAGAGAAATTCCAGACAGATCAGAAACACTCCTCAGGAGTGAGGTACGGATTTGTCAATGATCACTGTCCACAGAAGACTTCATGAACCGCAGTGTGGACGAGAGAAGATCTGCTCAAGATCCAAAGCAAACCACCTCGTATATGAAACATTGTGGTGGGGGTGTTATTGCTTGGGTATGTATGACTACTACTTGTCTTCGTTTATATACAGTAACATGAATTCTGAAGTGTATAGACACATCCTATCTGCTCAGGTTCAAGCAAATACCTCAAAACTCCTTGGTTGGTGGTTCATTCTGCAGCAAGGCAATGATCCCTAACTTCCTGTTACAGCAACATAGAAATTTTCCAAAGGTAAAAATGAACAATACTTAACTGGCCAAATCAGTCACCTGATTGGAACCCACTAACCACACCTTTCCAACTCAGTCTCCTAAAAATGACGTTCCTGTGCAACTAAACTACAATCACAAATATGTGGGAAATATAATTGCAACCAGATTATGTTTGTTAATATAACAATCATATGTTCACAATGAATGTAAATAACAAGTCAAAATACAAGAACATATCAATGAAATGTACACAGTTAATGTATTTTTGTCCACCAGATTATCCGACATAACATCATGTTTTCTCTTCCACATAAAAATCCATTGTTGCAGTTCAGCATCCACATGTGTGACTCCACTGTTATGAATGTTTTTTATGTTCAGGTTTGGGCATCACAGCACTGGATTAAGGTCAAGGAAGGACTGTGGACTGGGTCAACAGACAAAAATCTGAACTTCACACACATAATATTTGCACTAAGATTTGAACAAAAACACAATCTTTCTTTAACCATAACCTCAGTAATTTACTTGCCTAAACCCAAGCTCATGCTTTGGCCTCAAACACAGGTCTGCAGCTTGTCAGCCCTGCACAGTATACACCCTCCATCTACCCCAACCACCTCCTCCCGACACACTTTCTGTTAAGAAATGTCAAGAAAATGTGTTTCCATCACAGCACGATCATTACTTTATATACACGATAGTGTGTCCCAAACATTATGGTGCCCTGAAATAGGTTGAGAATATATACACAATTCTGTAACTTGGTTGGTTTGACAGATCATTGAATTTTAGCACTGCTCTTCATTTCCTTTTTCCAACCAACAGTCAACACTGTTATTGCAACCATAACAGTTATATAAGCTTATCTGTGTGTTTATAACTGCAAGGAAGATCCTAATTTTTCACCAGTGAGTTTTTGTAGTTTATCTGTAGTACTAATTCAGGAAACACTAATTCAGGAAACACTGCTATGGTATAGGAGCTGGCCTGATTACAGACAAACCACAGGCTGGAGTCTGTCATTTGTTGTTTTTGACAGATTTGGGGGCGGCAAGTATCAAAATCAAATGATAATAAACCAGAAGGTGAGCGGTTCAGTTCTCTCTCTCACCAGGCTACACCTTGAGGACAATGAATCCCTGTAGTATGTGCTGACATCTACTGTCTGGCAGCTGTCAACAATTTCCCCAAGAAATCAATAAACTATCGATTATTATTATCAGACATCCATAAACAATTCTGGCCTGTAAATCAGTTTTGGTTTCGTGACCAAAGCACATTACTACAGCTTCAAGGTAATACAACTGTTTGTTGTTTTAGTACTGCATTGGCAGTAGATATATTATTGCAGTTGTCTGCTGAGTCATTCTGACTTATTTTATGCTTTGGTGACAGATAATTACTACAACAAATATAATTAGAATTTAAATATTGAATATAACAGATTAGATTTAATGTAACTAACTATTTACTTTTATTTGCTGTAGTTCAGAGTGTATAAAATATTTATTCTTTGATTATTTAACGTGACCACTTCATGTATAGAGTAATCTAAAACTTGTCTGTGTGCTTCACATTATGTGAGGACAAAATGCCAAAAATCAAAAAGAAAATGAACGGAACACAGTCGTCTCTTCCACGAGTCTCCAGTTTGACCGATGATAGGTTTATCTGTGACCTGGTTTTGTTGCATATTAATCATGCTTCCAGCCTTGTACACTCTCAGGCAGAGGGATTTCACAGATAACAATCTGATGTTTGGAGCAATGTGGTTCACAGACCATCAGTCAAATAACTTGCACTAATTAGACTTTTTATGGGACTCATACACAGTGAAAATAGGAGAACAGAACTTTCAGAGATTGTGGACAATTGGAGAGTGCATGGGGGGAGGGGGAGACAAGCCTCATTGATGAGTGATGAAACATTCAAACCTCCACAATACTTCAGAAAGAGAGGAGGGGGGTAGGGCAGAAGGCAGGTGGCACAATATCAGCATTTCATTTCATACCATAAATACTCCAAGTGACAATATGAGCATGGATCCAGTGTAATTAGGAAACAGCATGCAGTGAGATGAATGTGACTCACATTCTCCTACATGGTGAATAACACAGATCAGGAGTCACAGGAGACCTGTCAGCGCAGCAATATTGTTCAATTAGGATTTGTATTGATTTACAACTGACACAATGCCATGTGAATGTGCAGAGCATATTTATTTTTATTTCGATTCTCCCACAGAGCTATTAGAGAGTTAGAGAGCTATCTCTGAAATACAACTTACTAAACTGTGTTTAACTCAGCAAAGGCACCTTATTCAAAGCAAAATGTTTATTTTTCATCCATTGCTGTATGTTTAGGACAAGGAGTTCCAGAGGTGACTTTGGGGCAGTGGAGTTGCACGTTGAGCAGGGTTATTCACCTTAACACCAGAAGACTCTGCAAGGTACCTTCTTACCAAAACATCCTTGAATTTGACACTGAAACCCCACCAGCTTCAAGACTACTGACCTGTAGCTGACTCTGACCTCTGACCTCCCTGAAGAGAGGAGGAGAAAGTGAATCAAAAAATCTCTCTGCTTTTAAGCATGATGCAGTTTCTTCTTTTCCCCCTGGCTGCTGGGTGAGATAGCAGCGCCAGTCAAACAGATTCAGAGAAAAGCAGGAGCACTCCATCAGAATTATGCAAGTATGTGAAGGAATAGTGTTGTACTTGTAGCACTTCTGAAGCTTTTCTATTCTTGAAGGCTAAACTGACACATATTAGTATTCGTACCTAAAATAATAATGACAGAAAGACACAGAAAAATAGTCAATTTCTGGCTCTAATCACCTTAGTGGAAGCATTATTATTCTAGGAAGATTGACAAGGGATGAATATGTTAATTTTTCATTAAAAAACAAATATTACACTAGGACAGCAGGGGATTGCACAAACTGCTGGTCCTGCAGAAAGGCTTTTCACATTCAAAACTCCAATCTGTGCCCCAGCGTGAGTCTGTTCTCTTATTGTCCAGCAGTCAAATGTGTGTTATGTTTCTAGCTATGGAGCTGGACTGAGGTTGAATGTGAAATATCAAAGCTTTAGCAGTTCACTGGTGTCCAGGCATGCTCCAACGGTCACAGTTGAAATAGAGCTACGTCCACCTCATCCAAAGTCAGGTTGCTTTCCTTTCTGGCATAATCAGCAACACAAATGCATTCAGCTAATTATTTAACTGTATTTTACACAATGTCATTAGCAGCATTATCATTTTGACAGCTGTGTTTCTACATGTATTTGCATGGCACCCAGCAGCAGCAGCTTGAATCTGTGAGAGTTTGGATTGAAATTAAAATCAAAGCATGCTGATGTGAGAAAACGATGTTTCATTTACGTGCATTGACAGAAAACACATGACAAAAGCCAACCTTCTGAGAGGTCATCCCATTTAAGCATTTTCTCATATATCAACAGAAAAGTTTGATGTGATTACAGAGACAGGCTTGCAGATGCAGCCACTCTTCAGCAGTAAATGTTTATTGATCAAGTAAGACTTGGGCATGTAAATTCTGATTTGTATGTGTGTGTTGTCTGGTGAAGGGTAGCTGCAGAGAAGAATCCATCACTATTGGCATGTGGACCTGATTACTGGAGAGACTCTGAAAGTCTCATAGACCTATGATAAAGAACTCTGTCCAGGCCTCTTTACAACCACATCACTCAGAGTGTCTCCACAAAGGAACAGTGCACTGCAAAAAAAAACCCTTGTTGCAGGCCTCATCTTGGCACAATCACCTTATCTTGGCTTTATCCCAGTGGAGATCCTCATGTCTGGGCTGAAGGAACATGCTTCTCAGTACAGAGTATTTTAAGAAAGAAAAACAAACCTGAACTGGATAAAAACCAAAATTAAAATCACATTTAAACATAAATGTCTCTAAAAATGTAAAACTGTAAGAGAAAACAGATGTAATATTCATGGGGAGGCAGACTGGTGGAATATGACTTGCATTTGATTCACATTTGAAATGGTAGTAGGATTCAGCAGCAGCCAATTTATTCGTGAGAGTAGGCGGGGTGGTCCATTCTGATTTGAAACACCATACTGGCAAAAGTGAAAAAATAAAATGTGAAAAACGATCTTTCCAGCAGCAAGTATGGTAATCAGGACAGAGTTAGCATTTTGCAACTGCAGGCAGAAAAGCCCAGGCTGACTAATCCCCCGGCTGACAGAGCAACTATACACAGTACTTCTTGTATGTGTCCTGAAAACAGTTACCACACAAAAATGCATCATCCTGTTAAGAGTGTCCATTCAGTTTTCCAACTGAGGAAGACATATTTTTATGTTCCATTTCTGCATTTGAAACCCATAAAAACTCCATTAGGATGTCCAGCTTTTAGGTTTTCATGCTTTGCAAATTTTTAGCTTTTGGTGTAATGATTCTTCTACATGTCATCAGGTGGCGGCATTGAGTTTATTTTGTCTGTTAAAAGATCGTACGCAACATTTATGTAAACAAAAGTCAGCTGGCAACAGTGTTCATTAGAAATAAATTACCACTGATAAACAGCACACATACTGTACATATTAGTGTTCAAGGCTGCAACTAAATTGTTCATTATTGCTTATTCTGATAATTATTTCTGTGCTCCTAAATGACAGTGATGATGATGATTATTATTATTATTAAATGCTTTGCCCTACAGATATTCAGTTTATTTGATATTGTGAAATCAAATATTTTATAATCACACATTTTGCTAAATTTAATATTTCACAAAAAGACCAATTTGAGATTTGTGCTGCAGGTTCCTGCGGGGATTTCAACCCCCAAGGAATGGTTGTTTGAAAATTATTTAGATGAGAAAAGGAAATTTACAAATATATTTGAGAGAAGGAATGAACGTCAACGTGTCATTTCCTAAAACCTGGTGTTGTTGCTTAAATAGAAGATAGTCAACATATTCTGATTATGTGTTGATGAATCATTTCCGATACAGAGGCCTATTTCACATTAAACCAGAGCAAACCTTTTTTGTCTTCCTGTACATTCCCCATTCACATCTTGCGATGCACTGATGATTTGCACCGGAAGGCAGCACGCCTTTCATCTGTGAAGGGAGCACCTGTGTGACTCACTGACAGGGAAATGATGTCACCAGTTTGCTGCCATGTTGCTGTCTACAGCCTGTTGTGTGTTTCGCAGATACATCAGCCAAAAGTGAAGCTCATTTCCTGGAAGGTCTAGACCTTCTTGTAAAGACTATTAAGGGAGATCCCACTCCTGATCGCAAATATGTGAACCAGCCCAAGCTGTGGAAACCATCTTAGATGATTGTAGGTTTAATGAACAGTATGTTGTGTATTCATTGCGTATTCATATGTGGGCATGTCTTTATTACAAGATCTTATTAATTTTATCTCGGTCTTATTATCCAGGACACTATACTACTATAGTGAGTAAACCCCAGGCCCGTATTTGTGTCCCTTCAACTCTGAGGTACTTCTACTGGAGTATTTCCAATTCATTCTACTTTTACTTACTCTGCCAGATTTAAATGTTGTCATTTTTACACCACTACATTTATTTCATAATTTTAGTTGCAAGGTTACTTTTTGAAGATACAGATAATAATGTTATCAACTAACAAAATGATGATGTGTCATAATGGATTGACCATGCATAAAGTAAAATCAACATCACTTTCACCGGCTGTTGTTTTGTACACCAAGTCTCTGTTGTAACACAGATCTTTGTCTCTCTTTCTTTTTTATTACTATAAATATTCTTTTCCAATTTCTTTTTTATTTTTAATTTTAAAGCATGTACTGTACCTAGTACTTAGTAAAAAATATAGAAAGAAAGTGTTAAAAGTGGTACTTTAGGCATGTACTTTAGTACTGAGTTTGGGTATTCCTACTACCTCTGTAGGTAATTTACATTATAATACGGTACTTTTTGTTTTGCATTCACAGCATAATCAACCCAACTACCCAGCAGGAGTCATTAGTGTATAGCTACGCCATCTGCACAACTGCAAGCCTGAAGCTGAAAAGCACAACAACTGGGTATTGAATCCAGTTTGCTGCAGCGGTGGACAAATGTTCTTCTGCACACACAGACACAGGCATTTCATTAATAAAGACACTGTGAGTGATAGAGGACTGCAAATAAAAGTTGATTAGTACACCAGAAGTACACCAACTCACATGTAATTGTAATTTAATCAATAATCACTCACTTGTAAAACTAATAACAGATACCCATGTTAAATAAATTGTGTGGTGGGTGGTTAATATCATGCCAAACAAACAGGTTTGATACACTAACACTGACACTGAATACAAGCTGCACAGTATCATCACAACGAGAAACATGCCAACTTCCATGTTACTTTGGAAATGGTGTAAATGTGACATTTAAAGACGCCACTATGAATGCAAGTTTGTATACCCAAATGTCCTGAATGTAAATGATGACTTTTTGGCAGGAGATATATTTTCCAAAACGGCGCTGATCTCAAACACGCTGCGAAAATTACAGTTTTTAAAGAAGAAAAGAGTGAAAATTGTGACCTGGCCAAGTGTGTGCTCTGACCTGAATCCAACAGAACATCTTTGTAGAATTTCAAAGCAGAAGGTAGAGCAACACAACCCTGCCAGCAAAGAGCATCTGAAAAGAATCATCTGTAAAGAATGGGAGAACATCTCTCGACAGATTCATGCAAGACCGGTATCATCTATGCCCAGGAGGATCGAGTCAACATCAAGCTCAGCACAGCATGGAGTGGGTGATAGTAACAATAGTAACGTTCCCTCCGGGGAAACAGACTTGGTTCCTTCAGCTGGATGCTAGAAATGAGTGAGTGAACTACTGTAGCTTGCAGACTTTGCTTCTATTACGCCCCGACTCCATCACCAGACAAAAACTTCAATGTTGGGTGATTCTGCAAAACATAACTACAATATCTGTAGCTATGGTGTGGTTCAGGTGAGATACAGGTCATTGTTATGGGAAATATCATAGGGTTAAAGGTAAGATTTGGGTGAGACACAGACTCATGTCGCCTGCCGTTAAGTCAAATCACGCATCTATCCTTAAAGGCACTGGCACTGAATGCTGACACTAGACATGTTCATAATTCCTCGAACACTGAGCCGCTCTTCCTCTCATCCTGACCTTAACCAAACCATATCCACACATGTTTATGCTGATACGTGTATGTACATGCATTTAAAAGCTAAATGCAACGAACCTGTTTGGTCCAATCACAGCATTCTGTCCACACTGTAAGGTTGCTGCAGTCTGAAATCATAGTTAATGGAGAATTTTATTCCTCAAACTAGCACACATCTTCTCAGATATTTTTGAAATTCTTCTGCAAAATAGAATATATGCTTACAATAATTCAAAGCTGTTGATATTAACTAAAATGTCTAATACGGCAACTGAAATAAAAGAAGTTTTTCAGTCGTCCGTCCTAGTTTGACAAACTGTACCCTCTTGGGAATGTTTGAGCCCTTATCGATGCACGACATCTCGACAGAACACCCAAATGTCTTTGTCTTGTAGTGCCCCATTTTTAGATGAAAGCAATCCCACTGAGATATTGTTCATTTGGCATTTGAATTCAAGAATACAAAGAGGATAGTGCAAATTATGCTACATTTTCAAGACATTTAAAATCTGAACTTCAGTTCTATGTTTGTTTTGTTTTGGTGTGTGTGTGTGTGTGTGTGTGTGTGTGTGTGTGTGTCCGGGAGTCTTTGTGGTATCTTGCCGTAATGCTCAAATTTTTTTCTTGTCCTCCTTTACTAAATGTTAAATAAACAAAATGTGCAGACTAGACCTACTCGAACAGATGTTTTCAGACAGGAAGTAACAACACCCGTTCTTCCCCTTCACCCATGTCAGCACTTTGCAATTTTAACTCCATCACTTCCCCTTTCAACAAGCAACATTCAAAGCATGCTCATAAAGATCTTTATGCATATTTTCACTACCCACAGACGTACACTTCTGTTTATTCATGCAGTAATGCAGTAGCAAGAGGAGGAAATTGTACACACGTGGTGTTAACCAACATACATCAACCAGATGTCATGTGATTTCATATCAGTGAGACTCTTGTGTGTAGACAGTCTTAATTGCTTTATTCAGTGTCAGTTCAGACCAACTGTTTATTCCTAATACAAATTGCTTTTGCACAAATGTATCCTGCTGCAATAAATGCTGAAGAACAGTCATCTTCCTTATTTCCTTCACTCTTAGTTGACAACATGACCTCATTGTTTGGAGAACCAATCACAGGATTTGCTGCTGGGAAAATGGCTGCATAATTAAAACTGTAAATGGGAACATTATTTCAAAATGATCAAACATGGCAATCCTAATCTTTTATTCCCAGCTGGCAGGAACACCTTCTTGGCTCTGAGGTGTGTGTGTGTATTGATTTTGTTGGTTCTCTCATCTGATTTGTTGACAAGAGGTAAATACATACAGCAAAGCTAAATGACTTTTTTTTAATATGGTTTCAGTGATTCAGCAATCCACTGTTTACCTGAAGGGAAAAGATATTGTAGCGTCAGTGTAACGGACCACTGAGCTGTAGCTGCATTCATGCATTTACAATACAGCTTGTGTCTCTTTTAATCAATTGGTGTTGTTTTAAATGTGATGTTAAAGAAAGGCTTTGATTTAGCCTGGAGTTACAGCTGTATGGCAAGTAAAGAAGAGAGAGAGAGAGAGAGAGAGAGAGAGAGAGAGAGAGAGAGAGAGAGAGAGCTTTCACCTTGTAGTATTTGTGTGACTTTGACCACTGGAATATTTGTGTATTGTATGCTGACCAGCTACACACACTATAGTGAGTGCTGTAATTGTGTGGCAGCTGAAAATCTTCCAGGAACTCAGTTCCTAAAATATTTTCCTCCAGACCTCGCTCCCCTTTCCTCTTCTCTATGAATTCTTTATGACTTGAGATATACGTGACATTTTTACTCAAGTTAAAACATTTTCAAATCTTTTGAGCCCATCTTTGCCCCAGTTTGTACAAACAAGGTTGAATTCATATTATTTTCCTATTCGCTCGTGTTTTACATGATCGTTTCATCCAGTGGTTTTCAATCGCTACACACCTTACAGTGTGGTACTTACAACAACAAATCACATAACACCATCTACATCTGACATATAGTATATAGACGTATTGTTAAAGTTGGGCTCCAGCGTGCTAAGAAAACCTCATATAAAGCCCATATTTTCATACTATTAAGAACCAACAATTAGTCATCAAGATCAGTGTCCTTGTAGGTATTTTTATTCTGTGATTGTTACTGACATTGGTCAGTTGTCTTGGTCGTTTACTCTCTGTACTCCGCCTCTCGTCCAGTAACAATTGACATCGACTCCGGCACCTTTTACTGTTTAGATAACAGGTAGATAGATACTCCTTGAACTCGGCATTTGACTTTTAGGTACCGAGCACCTTGGTTTAACAAGGTACTTGTTTTAAAGAAGCTGTTTTTAGCATTCCTCTAAACAATTTAACACTTTCCTTTTATTGTTATCAATTAATCTGTTGTAGTTTATCTACAAAATTCTCCCAAACATTTGGACTTCTCCTCCACTGCTCAATTTACTTAACAAGTAGTAAAGTGGGATGGGCCACTAATGTCCATATCAATTGTATGTTGTATACTTATGTTATAGACACTTTTAATTATTTTGACTCTGTTGCACTCACTTCTCTATAGTATAAAGGCCACTGAGTGAAACTACTACAATACCCATGGTCACCATTGGAGAGGAAGTCAGGGTTATAAGTCAGTGTGTCATTGAAGTAGAAAACAAAACACAGTAGTAGTTTTGTAATTTACGCTGTCATCTTCAAAAGTAGGCAGCACATGTAAGAGTTTTAAGTTGTGGAAATACAAGCTGAAATGCACCTTGGGAGTCGCTGTTTACATCTACTGTAGTTCAAAGTATTTATTCTTTCATGCTGATCCAAGCTGTGACTCAGAGTCATAAAACACTGTAAATTAAAGGGGCATTTACTTGAGAAACCAGGAACAACTGGAACAGCTCCTCTTCTCACATTGACACCAATATTGCTGCTAAGTATTAACATTAATATGTCGAAATGTCTTTATTGTGAACTGCTGAAAAATTATGTTGAAATTTTCTTAACCTTTAGTTCTTCATTGTAGTTTAACCGAGAGGATACTTTTCTTTATCAGGAAGCCTTAGTTACACATCGACACCACAAAGCTGCCCACTACAACCACCTCCTGACTAGTGGCCACTGATCATCTTCAGGATTGAACAACTGACTTCCTGAGCACAGAAGCTTGCTTCTCTTATTAATAAGCAACACTGTCCATGTTTAGTCTTCTGTCCACATTTAACTAATATACATAAAACATAAAATTGTGATGCACAGAATCATGACCTTTGTTCTCTGTGTAAATGCTCTGGGCTCTTCATGTTTTCACATAGTGCTTGTGTAAGTTTCGTACTGGACCAGGACTCTATGTGTCTCCCTAACACAGAGCAAAGAGTTTTCCGGGGCCAAACTCTGTACATGCCTATATCATTCTGCACAGTGAAGGTCAAACATCGAAATGATAAACAACAAGAAACGCACACAAGGGTCAGGTGACCTTTAAATTTAGTTATGAGTTGTTTACGATATATGTTCTGCTTTTCCTTTTCCCGCTACAGAAACATTGTCAAGGTCCTGTGCTGGTCTCTTTAAAGACAATTTCAATCTCTCCAGAACAGAGACATCACATTTGTCTCCATCTGCCCCAGAACGCACCTATTCCCTGTTGCTTTCCACTGTGTCACAGTGAGTTTGTCTTTCTCCATTAAGGATCTGATGTTCTGGAAAGAGCTAAGCCCAGACTTTGCGCAGACACATTTTATTATTCATTACATTTCATTCTTCCCATTTCTGCAGTGTCTGGCCTTGCTGTTGGTGCAAGTGGAATCGCAGAATACGAATGATCTCTCTTATAATAATGCCCTGGATCTCACACTTGAAGAAGGAATTTATTAAAAAGCTTGATTTTAATAAGGATTTATACATCAATCACACACTCAAATACACACTACAGAATATACTAATCTTTTTTATGTTACTTGGGTTGTTAGGTCTTTCTCAGTTCTTTATAGTGTATGAAAACTTAAATGTATCCTAATAATAAAGACTTTGGAATCAAAAAAATCAAAAGAATCAAAAGTTTCAAAAGCGAACAAAGAAACAAAATTTTCACTCAGTGAATGATCGCAGCCAACTGTTATTCTTTTTAATTTCTAATTTCTAAGTAAACAGCTGACAGGATGCTAAACCCAGGGGCTTTTCTCTATCACTGATGAAGCAGTTAGCTGTAAGTGGTTACACCATTACAGGAAGTGGAGCAAAAGGTATGGGAAATGAAATGCGAGCAGGGTTTATAAAAGCTGAGGTGGTTCATCGTATGATGGGTTAAAACATTTTCAGAGAGCTATTTGTGGCCTGTCGCTTCACACGCCAGTTACAGACAGAACACCATGGAGACGCTTCTTTTTCTATTTCCTCAATTCAACTACATGGCCCCAAAGGAGGAAGCATATTTCAAAATGCTTGGTCCAGAAGACTTGCAGCTACCAAAGATGAAGGACGATACTAGCAGGTTGGTGTGTGAATAGCTATTTGAAAATGTTTACTTGATTTGGAGATGAGTAATTTTATACTGTTCATTACCAAGTGGTAAAATGAAGGCAAAATGTCAAATGTCTGAAAGGTTAGCAGGGTAGCTTTAATCATGAGAAAAGAGATTAAGCAACAGTTGTTGTTTTTTAAATAGAGACATATTTTACTCAAGAGCAGCATGACATTGAAATAAGTGATATTTTTATAGACTATTCAGTAATTGCTCGTATGAGTGTGAGTGACTAATCTATGTAAGACTTTTTAAAGCTGCTCTCCTCCATTTTCTGGCTGTATACACAGCACGCATAGCACAAGCATATGTAACTTCTCTTGCAATTTGTGTTGTACAAAAAAAAAACCCTGTAATTTCTAGTGTGTCATAAGCCATTTTAGAAACGTGTCTGCGAGGAGGAATCGTCTGATAAGTTGCTGATGTGGTGAATAGAGGCATAGCTGTTTGTGGAACTTGATGTATTTTCTCTATTGTTTGCAGACAGAAAGACAAGGAGAGGAAGAGCCGACTAAGCCTTTTTCTCACCAAGTCAGGCTCTCATGAAAATGTCAGTCCCCATAAAAAGACAAATGCAACAACATCCAGCAAGTGAGGCACAATCCATTAATTTCATATATAGGTAATGTTGTTTGGGACATGAAGTATGCAGTTGTGAGCACCCTCCATGACTCACTGCACAGTTGTACAAACGTGGCATCTAGATGTCTCATGAGAATCAAAAACATTTCTTGCTGCATCATTAGGAAAGAGCTGACCGCGTCTCTGTTTTTATTGCAGCATCTCACCAGAAGCAGCGTTGCAATGGAGTGACTCCTTTGAAGAACTGCTAAAGCACTCAGGTCAGATTAATGCACCCGAACTTCTCAGAAATTATGTGTCAAATTGCTGTCCGAAACAGGTTTATCTACTGTCAGACATTTTGCTCCATTTGAATTGTTGAACTGTTAAGGACCACTAGAGGCAATCAATAGTTAATGAAGAGAGAAGAGAGAGTTTCACTACATCTTTCAGTGTGTGTTAGCAAAGTAATACAGAAACTGTGCAACTTCCTCATAATAACAGAAGCTGCACTTTAGTGCCATACTGAACATGCTGTAGTCCACAATGGGCTTATTCATGAATGCAATTCATTAATGAAATAGTGTTTAAGTACTATATAGCTATTAAAGATTTCTGTATAATTAAGTGTTTACAGTACAGCACAGTTTGTCTATTTTAGTGACTTTGGTATGAGGAAGTTATTGTACATAAAGTCTGTTCCTCCTTAATACATCCCTCTGTAATCGAATATGAGCCACATTCACACAACAATACACAAAGATCAGAGAACTTACTAGTTTGGTTTTTAACTGCTTTTAGTTTCCCTCTGTTAACTAATAGTGTTCTCTGTCTGTTTCTCTACATCAGATGGGTTAGAAACCTTCTCTCAGTTCCTCAGGACAGAGTTCAGTGAAGAAAACATTGAGTTCTGGTTGGCCTGTGAAGAATACAAGACTATTGATTCTGAGACAAAGCTGCTGTCCAAAGCTAAATATATTTATACAGTATTCATTGAATCGGAGGCCCCTAAAGAGGTATGGCATGTTTATTTATTATTAACTGCTAAGATGCAACATTGCAAAATAGGCTGACAACCCCTGAAGTCTAGCATTTACTTTGGCTGTGGGAGGTTTAAAATATTTGTCCCACAGTAATAAAGATCAGTGGGCGATGCATGAGCCTGCAGCAGATTGACCTTTGTGAGCAATTGTTAGGAACAGCAGTTTTGAGGAGGTCATGTATTTAGTGCATGCACGACTGCAAAGCAGGTCGGGTTATTTCTGTTCGAGACAGTTGTGGTGTGAAAGGTTTCCATTCCTTCTGAGGGGTGATGTGATCACCATCAAGGCCTACAGCAGATCTGGCCGTTGAAGTGTTTGGTGTCTGGTTTGAGGTTTTGAGGCTTCTCTGCAGAATAAGAGAGCATCACCCACATACTTTCAGTTAAAGATGAATGTATATCTAAATATGAGAGATGCTGCAGTAACATGAAGGCACATACCAACCTGGGAGGTTTACAGGGAGATCCAAATGTAAAAGAACACAAGCTCAGTACTGATCTTGGTTCTTCATACGTGTGAATATTTTTGAGAGCTGTGTCAGTGGGATTTAAAGACAATACACAGTCTGTAACCTCTATAATTATGATTGTCTTAATCAGTATTTTTAAACAAAAAACTAGGAGCCAGAAAATGAACATTGCTATCTGTGATGATATTCAGGAAGCTGCTGCGTGTTGGTGGTTGCTTTTATGACTAGTGTGACCCAACAAAAATAGAGTATCTCTCCTCATTAATAACCTTATAGCAGTGTCTTAATGTGACCAAAAGCGATGTTAGGCTATCTTCTTTCTTCCCCTTACTCTCTGTAGTTTCTTCAGTTTGCAAAACAAATCTACTAGGACTTCCATCCATGTCATTTGCTAGAGTTATTCAGAATTTCAGTCAAATTTACCATAGAAATTGTTCACTTACACATTTAGATCTGGACAAAAAGTAAGCATCATCATGATACAGACGTAAATGTATGTATATATATGTATGTAGTTTATTTGTCAATGTTACTCTGCATGATTTTTCATTATGTCCTAATTTCTTTTCATTCAGGTCAACATTGACTATGACACCAAGATGACCATCCAGAAGAACATAGCAAAACCCACAAGAAGCTGTTTTGAAGCAGCTCAGATGAAAATCTACAGTCTGATGAAAAGGGACTGCTACCCCAGGTTCCTGACCTCTGACATTTATCTGCGTCTCACCAAGAGGAAAGGCCCTGGAGCGACTATGTTTCGCAGAAGGTCACGGTCCTGTGTGTTCAACGAGAGAGGCGAGGCCACGGCTGAGCCCACGGTCTGGTAGTTATAAGACCACAAGGGTGGCAGCCCTCTCTGTGAAACTGTGTAACTGATGATTATATAGGAGATAATCTATGATTTGCAGCACAATTGGTGACATACAATGTGTTGTGTGGAGGCTTGTTATGCACAGGTTTGCTTCTGCAGCATGCATTATTTTTGTATAATCACTGAGGTCACAGTGGATTACCACTCGCAATGTAAGGGAATAGTTTGACATTTTGGCAAATACACCTATTTGCATTCTTACAAAGAGTTATACAAGATTGAGTATTGATACTGATGACTCCTGTGTGTAAGTCTAAGGTTATAGCCAGCTACTGGTAAATTAGCAAGCATAAAGGCTGGAAAAAGGTGAAAAGAGCTAGCCCACCTACCAGCATGTCTTAAACTCACAAATGAACATGTTATGTTCAATCTGTACAATAAACAATAAGCATAAGTTATGGGAGATTCAAGTGCCAGAATATGATGTTCAGATACAGTTTCTTCCTGCAGTCTTTTTCACAATCAGGAAGGTTTAGTCGGCCGCTCCTGCCTTTTTCCAATCTTTACGTTAAGTTAACTGGGTTGTATCTACCTTACATACATGCACATATTGGTCTTCTTATTAAACTTGGAGCCAGAAAGTAGGCATTTACAAAGGTTATGACACCAATTCATCAGAGCAATGTGGTTATCTGAAAACTATGGACAACCTCCGGCCAATCATACTTGAGTATTGTCTGTGCCTGTTGCATGGAGTCAGATTATTCTTCAGCACCTGCAGTAAAAATCTATCAGGTCTCTTTTTCAGATGCAGTGCACTGCTTGTGGAGAACTTTTTTTTTTTTGATGATTTCTATATTTTATCAAAGCTTTCAAATCTTGAATGACAGTGGGATGTTTGGAGACAGAATCTCAGATGAGGTGCCTCAGTGTTGCTGACAGTATCTAGCCCCACACAGGATGCCTTTCCTAACATCAGACACGTTACCTTTCAATTGCTTTGCCATCAATCCAGCAATCGCACCTTACACAACCTTAATACAATAATTTAATTTGACCATATTTCATATATATCAAAATTCACATTTGCCTCTTCAGACTAACTCACTGAAAACCTGCAGCAACAGAATCTGCAAAGCACTGAAACTTTTAATGAGGGATATAGATCTATCATTTCTGTTATTAATTTAAATATATACCATTTTTATATTTGGTTTTGAATACTAATATTACATTGTATTGTGACTGCTGTTTTTCTGACGTTTGCTATCACTATAACATAATTGGTCTAGTACTATGATCATATATGTCAATTTGCTGTTGTAAAATGTACATACTATAAACCGTGTAGGAAGTCAAATAAACACTTTCTTATAAAAGCAGTTTTAATGAGGCCTTTACCTTAATTAGTTTGAATAACTAAATCTGAATATGACAAATGAAGCCATAATGTGTGCACATTACACTAGGAGGGGAAATTGTGATTGTGAGTAGTTCCCTATTACAAATCACTGAAAAATTAATAGACCTTATCAACTCACACCACACCGCACAGAATTATTCATGCTACTGTATGTGTATGCACAAGCTATACTTCTTACACAGACAAACATTCATTAACTTTGAAAACTGTCAGCGATCCCAGTGAGTCCACTTCAAACCACCGAAATATATATACGTATATATTAAAAATCCCACCACCTGCAAGAGCACAGCATTAAACGCAAAAGGCTGGTTTAGCTTTGTTATATTTCGAGTAGCCTTCAGAGGATTAAAGTCCATCGCAGCCCATGTTATTGTCATTTTACAAAAACCTGTGTGGCATACCTCACAGTTCACATTAATTATGCATCCATCTAGATGGCAGCTGCACGTGTATACTGCAGTTCCTGCTGTCTTCTCAGACAAATACAAGTGGGGGAAATGTAATGATGTGTTAACAAAGGTAGGAGCTCAGCTGGCCTGCCAAATTCATCACCGCTTAAGATTAGTTGCTCGCTAAGAATTTGCTGGCAGATTTCTTTTTCTTCCCAATTACTATTTAAATTTGTGACTCAGGCTGAGCTAAAAGCCTCTGAAATCACCCACAAGTTAAAGATGTATTATAAAACCTCTGAAGGGAAACAAAAGAGTAAGAAAGCAGTTTGTCTGGAGATATGAGGCTTGTAAAACAAGATGAACACCAGTCTGAAAGGAGTTTTAGGCAAAAAGATCTATTGTTTGGTGTCCGATAGAGTTTTACACAGATTTTCTTTTTAAAAGATTCCTCAATCAAAGCCAGAGTCTCTGTCAGTAGTTTGGGCTCTGGTCTCCAGGCTTTTACACATTTCCATTTGTTTCACAAAAGCATGCCCTATAGTCAAATAAAACGTGCATAATAAAAAATAAAATATTTGACTTTATATGAGACAATTGCACTTGATGCTGCTGATCTCTATTGATGATGACATATACCTATACACATTTCAGTGCAGTTCACACAGAACATTTTGCTCAGTTTGATAGTCTCAAGGTTAGATGGAAAGTTGTACCTTCTGTACTTCAGCAAGTGCTCTGGGCATATCTGGAAGCACTTGTTTATGTGGGACAAAAACATTATATGTATATTATATGTCAGCTGCATTAGGCAATCAATATGATTATTATGATTGTAAGTAACATTTACTTCTGCATTTAGCTGCATAAGCACTTTGTCATTTGGAAGAAAACATATGATAGTAACATGTTTTTAGCTCTGTAACTAAAGTGTTTTTTCGCCAAGGTCAAGCAGATTCTTAGCCAGTTTTTTTCTCATTGTTTATTTGATTTGATATATTATTCATCAACAATCAGATACTGGATCGAATGTGTTGCCAAAGGGTGCAGGTAAGCAAAAATAAATAAATGAATGAAAAAAGAAAGGAGAGTTACTGTGTGTTTTTATATTGCAACACAAGTCCAGTAAAAGAGAAAATACTTTCTAATTAAATCAAATGTAATCCATTTCACTGGCTTGAAATCTAATTGAAATCAGCTTTTGATTGCATGTTCAAACTACAACATTCACTGTGCAGTTCAGGTCCTGAGAACCCTCAGGCCCTATTTGTATATATGTTCAAATGAATAAAGCAAGCAGGAACACACAAACTCAATGCTGTCAACCGTTACAGAGACAGGTGGGCACACGAGTGAATACCACAGCAGGGAAAGGAAGCCTGGACAGGACTAGAGTGCCACCCTGTGTGTGGTGAAAAAAGTGCAAGTTGGTATGAGACCACTGTGAACTTGCTGTTTGAGCAGTGACGCATGTTTCATCATAGATGTGTGTAAAAACAAATTAAAGCTCTTTTTAAAAATGGGTGTTTTAAGAGTTGTGTGATCCATTTTGTCCTTGGTAACATTCATAGTAACTTTTGATTTAACAACATCAAAAAGACTAAATCACAACAAGACAAAACATCTAGGATAATCTGCAGCGAATGCACGAAGATTGCTCTCCTCAGCACAGTCCTCTTATCATTGTTGGTGTTGCCTTTTTTGAAAAACAAATTCCTCGACTTGGTACGTCTACACACATGCAAATAGGGGCAGCCCGGGAGTTTTCCATCACCCATTGTGATTTACATTCATGGTTTGTTTGGGCCAATCACGCCTGTACCAGTGGTCAGAAAGGTCAGAATAGGTTAGAATGCACTGGACATGCTTATTATAATATGTGTATTATGGTTCGCTGGGTGTCACACCCTGTCCACAGCCTGCAGACCC
>JAUBNQ010000009.1:6228341-6240820 GCA_032353495.1 Ctenopoma kingsleyae
ATGCACTGGACATGCTTATTATAATATGTGTATTATGGTTCGCTGGGTGTCACACCCTGTCCACAGCCTGCAGACCCAAAGGAACAAAGGACATAATGCTTAAGAAAAAAATGAATATTCATCGTGGCTGATCTATGTTATATCACAATAATATCTAAGCATACACTGTGGAAAATTATGCTTGAATTTCTCAGCCTCGACGTTGACTAAATTTTAAATGAGCAAGCCAAATCTCAAATTACTACATCACTATTTTTAGCCTGTTGACTACTGTTGACTGGGCAACCACTTTGATCCAACGTGACCTTGACTATTGAATGACCTGCCTTGACATTTTTAAATCTCAGGATAAATGCTGATGATTATGATGATCCTCTGACCTTTATAGTTTCCTGAGCATTAATCGTAATGACTTTAGGGAAACTGACCAAGTTAATATTTGTGGTTTTGAGTAAAATGCCCCTTGAGATTTTAATAAAAAACAACTCTGATTATCCCCTAGCTTCTCCACAATTTTTAAACTCTGGTTAATGACCAAACTAAATTAATCACATTTAATCAGCTTCAGCTGTACTTAATGCCTAGTGCTTAATAGCAAATGTTGGCATCGCAAATCATTTTAAAATTCGACATTTTTAACAAACATGGTTTGTTTGCATTGTCATTGTGAGAATTCAGCTGAAACTCACAGGAAGGCTGATGGTGATTAACCATGGTGAAATTACAGGTTGGATGTCCATGTAATATACATGGACATTCAGCAGCAGTGGCCAAAAGAGAATACACATTTGATTAGTTTTCTGGCATTTTGCTCTCTTGATGACACATTTTTTCTCTCACTGTAGTGTTTCCTACATAACTATATACAGTATGTGGACATTAAATGTGTATGAAGCATATTCACACTAACATCAATTTACCACAATAAAAAAAAGTACAGGAAGGAACAAAAAAGAAATCAGATTCAGATTTAAATTACAACAGGAGCAACGAGTTCACAGAAAACCATTAAGTAATTAGGGATGTAATAATGACCGGATGAGGGTGAAAGATTTTCCTACATACGCACCATGGATGGGATTAAAATCATAGCCAGCACAAGTACTGTTAAAATCACAACACCTCACCTAGAGAAACGCATTCAGATCACATGAAGCTTTAGTCATGTTCACTTGTGCAGTAGTTATTTTTTTTTCCAGGCTTTTACTTTTCTGTCAATTCAGAATTCCACCAGAGGATGACTAATTTATGGACATGCAACATTGCTGTTCAAATCACAGATTTTCTGATTCTGGCAGTGATAGATAAACTGAAGGTGGTGTAAGGCACATTAATAAACCAGTGCTTGTTTATGCTTTTGTCACTGTGATGAATAAGGAACACTGCAGATATGCAAATAGCAGGATGGCGAGCCCTTTCCTTAATAGTGAATTTGTTTATGGCCATTTGTTTATGGTCAATATATTTCCCAAAGCTTCCTGACCATTGTACAATGTTTTAGTTAAATCTTATTCTGAATTTGATTTGTAGTGTTTTACCACAACAGGCCGTTCTGTTAACGCATTCCTAACTATAAAAAGGTCTTATTGAGTGGTGAAGAAATAAAATGTTTGATTTTTGTAAATTATTTGTTTAAATTATCTTGATCAGATTTGTTGATTTATTCTTCAGTGACATAAGCAGCCAGCCTCATATTGTCACATTCATTTTAACAATGATCACTGTTTTGGAGAACAAGTGAGGTCATCTTGAATCACAGCCGACGTCTCTTTTCCTTGAGGTGCAACAGATGCAGAAGGATGCCCTGTCTCTCCCAACAACAACACTTTGCATACAGATTTCCATATATTCCATTCAGGGTGGGTGGGGGTCATTTAGATTTGTTCAGTCACTTGACTCTCTCATTTCCAAACAATCACAACCCCATCTTCAGTCTGGCAGGATCTTATCTCTGTCTCCCTTGGTAGAGGACGTGGAGATGGCGATAAAGTGAGTTACTGCATATTTGATTATTGGGCCTTTACAATTTTCAGCAGGCAACAGCCTTAGAGCAACCATGTGGAAAATACCAAGGAGGTTTTCACTCACTGTAAGTCTCACTTTTTATTGTGCCTTTACCTCTGATGGGTCTTGTAGTGATTGGAGAATGCTCACCGCATTAAATCTTTGAAATATTTACAGGTCGTCTTGAAACTTAAGATATCATATATTTTAAATGATTAACGAATATGTCTGCAACTGTGGTTTGTAGGTTGTATGTGCTGTGGAGTTCACAGATAACTGGGCTAGTGATAGATCTCGATCCTCTTTTCAAGGGTAGATTGTGTTGCTTTCCCAAGGATCCCCTGGATGATGTTGAGACTTGGAGTGAATCCGTGGACAAAGTCCTCGGTTGCAAAGGTGAGTCTCTTCTGACTGTATATATATATATATTTGATTGTATGTACACATGCTGTCTTCTTACTGATCTGTGATTCCCAGCTGGACAGATAGCTTTCCGGGAGTTCCTTAAGTCTGAGTACAGTGAGGAGAACATACTGTTTTGGATCGCCTGTGAGGAGTACAAAAAAATCAAAACAGTGCCAGAGATGATCTCCTCGGCCAACAGGATCTACTCAGAGTTTGTTCAAACAGAAGCGCCCAGACAGGTAAATGAGCGCAAGGTGTAAAAAAGACAGAATGTGCTAGGAATTCAAAATGAAAATATGCATCAAAATGTTGATTGTAATAGAAATTTTGTAGGTTTGTTGCGATGTATTTGCTGCTATATAGCTGTTTTTTTATGGTGGTAAAGGTGCATAAATTTACTTCAAGTGCACTCAAATAGTTTCCTTCTAGAAGACTGTAGTGAGCAATGATGAAAAGAGTTGCTATAATACCCTCCTGGGTGACACTGTTTGATTCCAGATCAACATAGATTGCAGTACCAGGGAAAACATAACAAAGAACATCTCCCAGCCGACTCTGACTTCGTTTGATACAGCACAAAAGCTCATCTACAGTCTGATGGCCAGGGATTGCTACCCGCGGTTCCTAAAATCTGACATCTATCAGGGACTCCTGAGGAGAACCGCTTCAAGGTGACTGTTTTAAAACTGACAGCCTCTCTGACAGAGGCTCACAAAATCTTCTCTCCAACTCTGATCTGCTGTAGCACTCTTTGATTTCAGTGTGGATAACAGGTTTATGCCATACAATCCAGACCCTAAGTGTAGCAGAAATAGCTTTTCCCAATCTTTATGATTCAGTAGACAGTTACAGCTTAAGAGAATTTGCAGCTTGTATTATATTTCATCTCTTTAATTATGTTCATATAAAAGAGACTGTGCATATAATTCTAATATAATTATCTATTTTCTCTCCTCCACGCCATGACATTAATAATTAAAAAAGAGTTCCTGTATTGTAAAGTATTATCGACATTATTATGTAATTGATTATGCCAATATAAATCCTAGAAATTTCACATGCAAATAAATATGAGTGTATTGTTAAGCATCTGTCTCGGTTCTGTGTTCTGTCAAATGTTTTCTTAATTTACATTGTTGTTTTTGAAATATCTTAAAAACATAAACTAAATGCATTCAGTTGAATGACTTTTGGGTGTGGTCCTTTTGAATGTAATGCAAATCATATTAGTTGTTGTCAGAGCAGAGTTGTCTGTAACTACTGTAATATGCTCACTGGTCAAACGAAACACCAGATGGCAACAGAGTCCTCAAGCAACATCATTCAGTGACAAACAAGAAGACACAACTAACTAAAAAGGAAAAAAGGCGCTTCATATTTAAGTCACTATTGTTGCAACTTCCTTATGTGGTTCTGCAACATCTCCGCTGCAGTTTGAAGTCGATTCATAAAACATAACAAGAAGGAGGAAGTGTATGAGTCGACTTAACCTCTATTAGACTGAAGTAAGGCGGGAAGGCATGGTTACACTAAAATTGAAGGTACAAACGTGCATGATGAAACAAGGTTACCAGACTACTTTTGGACATGATGTTCAGATGCACACAGAAGGAGAAATTCTCTTTGCTATGAGCACATAGAATTCATTGTAGCATGAAATGCTAGTTAGGTCTTTCCATCTATATGTCTTCTCTATATATATTATATCTATATATCTAATCTTTCCATTCTTAACATGAAGTTGTCTGGTGTATGTGTTGCGTTTGAAAAGTGGAAGTTGGCACAGTGTGGTTTCTCAACATGACTGCAGGGTCTGTTCTGTTTGTGTAGGTGGCATTGAACATGTGTGTGTTTGTGGGAGGGGGGGTGTTATTTTAGGAGGTGTTTCACATGTTTGGCAGAAGTTGCCCTGTGTTGTTCAACTTGCCGCAACTTCCTCTAGTTTAGACAACTCTGGTTGCACCAACCTCTTTGTGGGAGGAGGGCTGAGGTCATTGGGTACTGTAAGAAAAAAAAAAACAGTGTTTGACAAACCATGTTTTTAATCTGCACTTATAGCTATAAAGCTGTGTAGCCCAGGGAGACTGCAGAAGATATTGCTTGCAGGAAATAAAACAGAAGACAGAAAAATGAAAAACTGAGCAAGTTGTAATTTTCAAAGTGACAATAGATAATTGAGGAAACTCACAGATGGGTGTTGCAAGCGATAAAGAAAAAGTCTTAGATAAGAGTTTATGTAACCACAGCAAGGTATCGGCAGCTGCATTCAAACACAAGACATTTCCTGTAAAAGCAAAACATGAACATATGTACACAACATGACAGGTTCAAAAACAATGCACTCAAGTGGCCATACTATGCTTAATTTCTTAAGGTTTCTAATTTATTTTGAAGTATTTTATTAAAGTTAATTAAATGCAAATACATGTTATAATGCCTCTATATGCAACAGCTCCTCTGGCTGTGACTAAAAAGGATCATTTGAGTTGGAAGGCGCCCTTCCTCCCATCCCTTCCTATTCTGATTGGCCAGCTAGTGGAAGGCTTCCTGTAGACCTAATTATACCCAAAACAGTGCTCGTTGGCACATCCCTGTCTTTCACCAGCTCCAGATGCCTTGTCAATAAACTCTAACAGTATAACCTCACACAAATATTTTGGTTTTCACTCAAAATATCAACTTCTGAAATCCAGCTATACACAGGCAAGCCGAATCTGATCCGAAATATGACAGTGTAGAAGATGAACGATGCTTTATCTGCAAAAGTTGGGTTTTAGCCACACTATTATCTCATGGTCTGTGAGCCTCTGATCAGATTTGGATCCAGACTAAGCCATTATTCCAATAACATAACAAATAATATAACAGAAAACAACAACTAATCCTAATAATTATGGAAGACATTGGAAGATGGAAGATTGGAAGAAGACATTTTGTCAGTCAGCATCTTGACAAGTATTGGATGGACTGTCTTGATATAGTCATTGATGGGGCTCAGAGGATGAATTGTAATTACTTTGGTGATCCCCTGACTTCTCCTGTAGCAACACCTTGACATGGTTTGTGGTTTCTAGTGAAATGAAAAACAACAGTTAAAAGGATTCTTGTGAATATGATGCGTGTATCCTGCACCTGCTTGTTAATAATGGCTATTGTGCACATTAGCATGCTGACATGACATTTAGCCATGTACCTTAGCATAGCCTAACAGAGCTATTCCTGCTCCATGACCAAGGCTGCATCACCTGGGGGCTAGACTTAATGATTGTACAGTAAAGGCTTCAAATTGAATTTGCAGGCCAAAGGATCAGAATTATCTGGGTTTATTTTAGTGCTGATTATGTAAAAAACTTAACTGCGTTTTGACTAACTGTGGGACTATATAGGATTATAATAATTTATTCCCCTTGAGAGAAGAAAAAAAAAGGTTTTGCTGGTTCTTTGCAGAGATTCAACCACTTTTTGGACCCTTTTCCAGAGTAAAATATGTTACTACAAACAATCCAGGAATTCAACATGATGGGATAAGAAATTGAACCAGATTTACTGACAGGTATATTGGTATATACAGGTATATAAACTTACAAGATGTGTAACATAAACATACAAAGTTTAAAAATAAAAAAAACAGAACTTCTAGGATTAACACGTAAGTTCTGATGAGTGTAATATTTCACATCAACATCACTGGGTGTGAACTAAAGCATAAAAACAGAGAACTACAACTGACACATTTATAATGTTAATTAAACTGAACATGAGAAAAGGGAAGCAAAGTGAAAGGACTGATTGTTCCCCCGGAATTTTATAAACTATTTGCAGACCCTCAAGAATTTCCAGACAACATGGTGAAAGTTTTTGTTTGGTCAAAACATCCTGTCAACACAGAAGCAGGAAGTGAAGTCTTAAAAGTCATTACTTTACCACAGTTGTATCTTATTTGCACTGTATTTTAACACTGAGATTGCATTAAAGCATCTGTGCCTACAACCTTCAGTTCTGTCTAAAGTGGAAACTGCGGGGCATTTTAGTGGTCTAACACTCATACTATGTAGTGCCTCTGGTTTAGTTCTGGTGGGCAACCTTTCTTGCATGTCATCCCCCTCTGTTTCCCCTCATGCTTCCTGTCTGCCCCCACTGTCAAAGATTGCATAATGGCAAGACGATGATAAATAGAAAAGTACTGTATGTAAGTAAGTAAAAACTATGTACTGTACCTCATATCTTTACCTTCATAATTTCAGACTTGAAAGCAAAATTAATCCTCTCATCTTGTCAAGAAAGCAAATAGTCTTACTTTCAGAAGGTCTATTGTAAAATAATAAAACTGCTAATTTAAATATTACACATCTGTCTTTTCTGTACCTAAGAATCACTATTCAGCTAGAGAGACAAAGGTCAACCTGAGAACACATACTATAATTTCACTTAGTTTACAAAGGTTCTGGGATTATGCACACAACTCAATAAATAACTCAATAACTTTACTTTACTTCACTTGGCAGACGCTTTTACCCAAAGCGAATCATTACCACCTTGACTACCATACTTTCTCACCAAGTCCTTCGTCTCTCTCTGTCTTTTTCTCTCTCCCTCTTTGTGCTGTCAAACTAAAAGTAAACATAACCACCAAACAAAGAATTTATAATCAGAGGTCCATATCAATGCATAATGTCATGTTGACCTTGTTATCTCACATTAACCTAATACAAAAATCTTACTGTTTATGCATCTGTGGAAAAACAAATACTTCCCATAAAAACAGACATCTTAGCTGAAACCTCATATGGTGCACTAACTGTAAATATAGTCTTTGCTTATGTAAGTGTTCCTGTGTGTACTGTGTATGTTCAACGTGTGCAAACTAACTTAATTTAGCAGACTAACTTAATGGTAGCTCTGAGCGCTAATATTAGTCAATAAGCTAGGGAACTACGTCAGCTGTAGATGTTTTTTGACAGCATTTACATCATGGATCTATAACCGTAGAGTTTCTGAGTCACAGTATAAAATTTACTGTAATATTAACTTGGCCCAGCCTTCTTTTATCAGAACATTATGCCTTTCTTGAAATTCCTTCTTCTCCCCCTCCTTGCCTTTTACTCTTGTGGTGGACTCCATCCATTGTTAACGCTTATACTGTCAGTGGTCGTAGGGCTGCTGGAGCCAACTGTCATTGGTTGAGAGACAGGGTATGTGGTGGGCTACTGATGTTAAAGGTCTTACAGGTCACCATGTTTCATAAAGAATACTAATTGCACCTGTAACAAAGCCATTTGAACCTGTAATTGTTTTGCCTTGTCTTTAACAGAAACGTATGCAAAATCTAATTAATAGTAATAATTATAGTTATTTTTAGGGGTCCTCGAGCACTAAGGGTTTAAAATCACCGCTGCTCAATTGGACATGATGTTCTGTTTAACTTGGACAGTAAATCATCTAGTTCACAGCATCTAGTTCACAATAATGTTCCCAAAACCTGAAACATTTGTTTTTGAAGCAAACTGTGACAGAGACCAAAGCATTTGCCTATCTGCTGCTGAATTTTCCACTGCCCTATTTGCATCTCCAGACTTTGAATCAAACAAGTATAATCCAGGTACGGTACAGATAAACAGCTATAGCTGCGCTGTGCGCACGTCTGCGTCATCCTCAACTTCCTCTTTTTCTGTGGTTAGTTTAGAATAGTGTTGTGACGCTACACACCAACTTCAGACTTCTGCTGTGCATATAACTTGACGTTCAGCGGGTTCATCTCACAGACACAACAAGTTGGAGATCTCACAACTCTCAAAGAACAGCCCAACACACTGTTGCCATGCCAGGTTTAGACGCATCTCAATCGAGGGAGCTCCAGCAACTCAACACAAATACTGAAAACAAGAAGAGGAGCAAAGACAGGTAAATATTTCATTTTAATTGATTCATAGTCCCTTCTACTGTACTTCATGTGGTTACTGATACATTTTTAGTATAACACAAGCCTATGAGTAAAAGTCTTTTGTGTTTGATTAACCAGGGGAGGAAATCTGAAGTCTCGACTGCAGTGTAGATCATCTCAAGCCACTAAACCTGAAGAGTAAGTCAAAACGTCTCTGGATACTAAACATCTGAACTGGACATAGGCTGGTGTTTGTAACAGTGTGTGTGACAGTGCACTCCTCCTTTGCAGGCTTTGTTTTGAGGAGATGTCCCAGTGGTCAGACTCACTAGAGAGACTTTTATCATCCAAATGTAAGTTAATCAACATGTAAAACAACAGTCAAGTTTCATAGTCAGTATTCTTTGTCAACGCTGGCTAACTGCTGCTCTTCGCTCTGATCTGTTTAGACGGAATGAAGATATTTCAGGCCTTCTTGAAGTCTGAGTACAGTGATGAGAACATAGAGTTCTGGATGGTGTGTGAGGACTATAAGAAAACCAAGTCTTCATTCAGGATGTCCTCCAGGGCCAAAAAGATCTTTAAACTCTACATTCAAGCGGAGGCTCCAAGAGAGGTATGCATAAAGGCTTTAATAGACAAATTTACACCTCTTAGCACAATAGTTACCACCACTATAAGTACTCATTATGTATGCTCTGCTTCCAGATCAACATTGATCACAAGACGAGGGAGGTGATCAGGTGTAACATTAATGCGCCCACCACAGTGTGTTTTGATGATGCCCAGAGGATTGTCTATCAGCTAATGGAGAAGGACTCTTATCCACGTTTTCTCAAGTCTGACATTTATCTGGCTCTAATGGACTCCACATCAGAATCAGTGAAGATGTAAAGAAAACAGATACCGAGATGGACTGTACAGCTGAGCCCAATTCTGGATTACCTGAGAAAAACTGGGGTGCATGTTTGCTTGTCCTGGGACCACTGCTGGTGATTCTAAGCCAAAATACCTAAACCGTGTTTTTCCAACAATCCACTTTCAGTTGGAGAAGCCATGTTTTAGGGTTAGCCATGACCACATGCGGCTTTGTTAGAGAGAAATGAAGAGAAACGATGTCTCAGCGAAAGAGACATTGTTCAGAACTAGCTGGTATGATGGGAAATTATGTGTTTAGGACGAAAATGAAATATTGTGAAAAAACAGAAGCAGCTGTGATGGGTGATGTGAAGTGAAGGATTTCCCGCAGATGCTACAATTATGTGAATGATGTGTAAAAATGCTGGGGACTTTCTGCGAGAGACACCAGGAAGCATATGTGGTGCAAACAACACCTTCCACCCAAGATGAAAGTACACAAGAGACACACCATTTTACATTTATTATGAGTAAAGCAATAGATAATTAAATGGCATCTAAGTTTCAATTATTTAATTCACAGCATTATGTATTTTTAAAATATACATTCTGATATCAGAGCTGTCAATACTGAAATTGCTATGTTACAACTATAATAATATATTATAAGCTATATGTTGACAATGTATACCACAGTTTAGCGGTGAAAATGTTCAATGTGAATATTACTATAATTGTTTTTGTAAAAACATTACATTGGAATTGAAATTTGTATAAAATAAATTATTTTAAATGTACACTGCCTGTCTGTTCTTACCTCACAGACAACCACAAACAAGGTCAGATTTCCATTAATCTTACACATCACCTTAATAACTCAATAAGCAACTTAGTCACTGTTTTCATTCATTACTCACAGTTAGATTATCTACCAGTTGGTGGTTGAGAGTTGGATAAGAAGATTGATACCACTTTCATATCTGCACAGCTGTGAAGCTATAGCCTGTAGCCTGTTAGCGTAGCTTAGCATAAACACTTCACAAAGTCTGACTGATTACTTTTTAACAGAGTCAGACTACTTCTCTCCATTTCCTAGTTTTTTGTCTAGTTGCTGGTTGTAACTTCATACTTTGTGCAAATAGGAATGATGTTGATCTTCTAATTTAGCTTTTGGCAAAAAGACAAACACACAATATTTTACCGTTTTATCCCTTTATTCAAAAGAGAAGATGTCTTTGGAATCTCTCTGTCTTCATGAGTTTGTAGATCAGTTTATCAGTGACGTTTTCAAGATGTAGAACTGTAATGATAAAAGTATGTTAACGTGCTCATCTGTGTGTCATCACATAGCACATGAATTAGTCACATAATTCTTCCACCCATACAGCATCTGAATCAGCTCATGTGTTGGCCTTTAACGCTTTCTAAATGTAATTCACACTCTTCCCACTATTGAAAGAGTGATTAAACCTCTGTTTTATCATTCAGTCTTTTGTTTGTCAGGATAGCAATCCAGAGTCACACTCATAGATTGTTTTTGCAGCAGACAGGTTTAAAACTGAAACTGCATTTATATCACAAAAAAGTACAGAAAAGGAAGTTTCTTTGTGGGAACCCGTCAGGTGTCACTCCACTAAAGGTTACAAAAAAATTAGGAACAAGAAAGACCCAACTGCTTCACCACATCCTCTTTTAATCTCACTTGTGTGAGCACACACACACTTAGAGGCAGATGCATATGCACAGTGGTTCTGAAAAACATTTTGTGCTTTCAGACGGTAATGGACACGAATTTGTAAGAATAAAGGCATCAAAGCAATTTCATGTTTTTGCCAAAGGAGCTTTCAGCTTTCTGAGAACATCGTTTTTATTTCTCACACAGTTGAGTACTGTGAGGTGAAACTGATGCCTGTCTTTTTAACATTTCCTTATTTGCACTGCTCTGTTTATTAGTAACGAGCGTCCTGTGAAGTTACTCATATGGCAAAAAAAATGAGGCCACATATGAGAAACAGGATGTTCGAGTTGTCACGCATTACAGTATATCACATGCATCTACACATTGCTGAGGGTATCAACCACCATGTCAATGAGGCTATCACTTCTCTTTGGATGTAACAGGTTAAGCTGTCATGTGCCATGTCACGAGACTGAAGTCATCATTTTGGATCTGCACATGCTGTACACAGGAGCTGACTGCATTGTTGGGTGATGTTGCTCCACCAGTTTAACAAAGGACTCTGTGTTTCAGAGTAAGATGAAAATGTTCCATTGGGGAAAATTTCCGCCAGATAAAAATCTGTTCCAGTTAAATGTAAGGTTTTAAACAATTTGTCAGTAGATAAAACCAGTTGCAACGATACTAAGGCCTTTTTTTCATTTCATTTTAAGCACATGACGTGTAGTGATGTATGACAAAATGTATCAGAACATTCAGGGTTTATTAAACAGACAGAACATACAGAAAAATGAGCTCTATGAGGCTGTTAACATACTGATGTTTCGTACAAGGTAACAATATTTGTTAATTAGCACTGAACATAAGTACAGCTGAGACTGAGGTAATGTCATTCGTTTTGCAGTTATTTAGTCAAAAACCAAAGTATTAGACAAATAATCATTTCAACCTGACAGTTATGCTAGACGACAGTTCATCCTGAGGAGAACATGAATGTCTGTGTCAAATCCCTCAACAACCCATGCCATCTTGTGTTTTGAGAACTGTCATTTGTGCTCAAATGTCGACACTGTTGTTGTTTTAGAAGTTCAGCCTGGACCACAGTTGTGCACTAAACAGTGAACACTGAACTACTACACTAAAACTAGTCTGCTCGTCTGGCCTCTAAAGAAGACATATTTTCTTTATTTTCTTTATTTTTCTTTTCTGTTTTAACTGAAAGCAGAGTGGCCAGAAAGCAAAATGCTTTAAAGTGTTAAAGAATATTTGGCAAAGTATGGTAAAAGTGGGCTGACACTGACAAATATTTGTGATTCAGGGTCTTCAGTCATGTAGTAAAATCCAGCATCAGGGACAGGGGGTGCCATACTGTCTAACCCCATTTGCATGAGATGAAAGACAAACAACCAGGACACACAGAGTCTCTAGTTCGCTCACTCTTCAGACTGTGAGTCGAAGTTAATGTATAATGTGCACAGGGAAATCCAACTAACCCGATGACGGTGACATGTGAAACCCAACGATGCACCCAGCTGTTGCTGGGCCACTGAGCCACTGCACCGACATGAATATCATATGATAATCTTTTTTCTCCTTGGCTTTTGGCTGCCAGAGCTGTGTTATGTAAAGATAATATGTAATCAAACATATAAC
>JAUBNQ010000009.1:6260657-6274932 GCA_032353495.1 Ctenopoma kingsleyae
AGTAGCCTTAAGTTCTAATTTTCTAAAATAAACACTTGGTGGTTCTTCAAGATCTTGACTGTAGCCTATTTCTACAGGTTTTTTTTCAATATAGTTAATTTAGGGTTAGTTTCATTTCTACAAATGGTGCAAACTCTGCTAGATTATAGATAAGATTCCCATTCCCCTGCCATTCTGTGATCGGCAATCGGCAGATCATGATCTTGGTGTATCGGTAATCGGTGATCGGACCCCAGAAATGCTGATCGGAGCATCTCTAACAAATATACCCAAGTAAATTAAAAAATGCTTTTAAAGTTTTTAAATAATGATTTTATTTCTTAAGGGAGAAAATACTGTTCAAACCTGCTTTGGCCTATGTGAAAAAGTAATTTACCCACCCTTTCTAAATCATGAGTCAAGTGTGATTAACCACATTTTTTGGACAGCTGAGTACAACTGTGATTACAATTTAATATCTGTTCTATGAAGCTTCGCTGTTACCGACCGTTGAAATGAAATTTGACAAACATTAAAGGGCATTGCATTAAAGGGTGGTATTTCAGTCAGAAAAACTGGTGCAAAAACAAATAGACTTAAGACAGCTTTCACCAGACCAAGCTTTGTTTTGCTTTTTTAGTCAAACGAGCAGCTGATGAAGTATCTTCTGAAGCCAAAAAACCAAGGATTGAGGTAAACTGACATATCTTAATATCTTAACCAATAGCATAAACACTTGTTGCATGTAGGTTAGTGCAGATCTGGAGCATGAACTCCCGTCATCTCTAAACCACAAGGAGAAGCTGTTTTTGTAAACAGAATCTGTACTGGTGGAGGTGTGTTGTTGATCATTGATAACAACTGGATATTCTGTATGTTTCACTATAGTGAGAGCAGGCAGCTAACTTCGTTGTTATGTACACTGGCAACAGGCCGCATTTAAAATTAATCAGTTTGTTTTCACATTTGATTAACATTAGAATTGCCTAAATGTGCACATTCAGCACTGACACTGTAATCACTTATTTGTGATAAATTGTTGAGTTGTATTCTGTAGTTTGCTAAATAACTCTGTAAACTGCTGTCATCATAAGGATGAGGAACGTGTACGTCTGGACAAGGAGCGTCTGGCTGCCCGTCTGGAGGGCCACAAAGAGGGCATTGTGCAGACAGACCAGATCAGGTATTATGAATTTCATCCAGCTATATTTATATATAAAGTCATTTACATGTGAGATAATATCCTGCAGTTATGTCTAAAGCTCAAATGGACAACCACAGCTCCCCACATCAAAAATCTAAATCAAATTTATTTATATAGCACTTTAAAAACAACATCCTGTTGACCAAAGTACTTCACATGGACATAATAAAAGAAAGAAATAAAAACAAATTGAGCAGTCAAGAGTAAGAAGAGTAAAATTAGAATTAAACACAAGGAGATGATAAAATAAATAAAAACATCACTCAGGAACTCTCTCACCTCAGTGCTAAGTTACATAGACCTGATTTTTTTTTTTTAACAGCAGGTAGTTGTCCAAAAAAAAAAGTGGGCATGTAGACGATGGTCATTTTTAGTTGATCTGCTACTCACAACAACAGAAAGTTTGAAGGAAAATTTGAACATGCTTACTGCTGTTATATATTGTGTTTTTCCCTTTCACAAAACAAATAGTTTATTATCATTTTTGATGTGCCGTAAATAAAACACTGATTTCCGCCGTGTGCTTTTTGTTGTATACCATGTCTCTTACATGCTCTTCCCAGGGGCAACCCCTCACTGAAACTAAACAACTTCTCTCAAGTGAAAACATGTCTGACACAAATAGTCTACAGTTGTGTTACATGTGTGAAAGTAATGCCAGATGTGATTTTCCAGACATTGTCTGGAGTTTAAGTGTGAAAACAGCTGTAGTGAGTTGTTCAAATGATCAAAAACTTCTCTTTTTCTCCAGATCTCTGTCTGAAGCCATGTCAGTGGAGAAAATTGCAGCCATTAAAGCCAAGATTATGGCCAAAAAACGTTCCACCATCAAAACAGATCTAGATGATGACATAACCTTGAAGCAGAGAAGCTTTGTGGATGCAGAGGTGGATGTCACTAGAGACATTGTCAGCAGAGAAAGGGTCTGGAGGACCAGGACAACCATTCTCCAGAGCACTGGAAAGGTCAGAGTCCTGTTTCAGCTGATGATATCCATTAACAAAGATAAGCATGCAAAGAAGTGTTTTTTTCCAAAATGTTGTGCTAGATTAGCACTTGTGGATTTGATGATTTTCTTGTATTTCTACCTGCACAGTGGTTCAGTTTAAGGTCTTCACTCTTCATCTGACTGGTTCAATGTGAATATCCTGTTTGAGGTTTAAAGAAGCCAAACATGTTATCTCACGTAGTACATAGCAATGTACTGTAATTAGGGTTTTTTTCAGGTAGCATCACGATTTTATTACAAATCTTTTTTTAAGACTGTTTTGCAATTTACTTTACAATTAAACTAATTTCCCTGTTTAAAAAAAATATAGCCTTACAAGGTAACAACACCTAATCAAATATAACAGACATGTTGTGAAGACTTACGGTTCAAAAGTGCAGCTAGTTCAGCTGTTGTAGCAAAAAACTGAACGTCTTGTCACAGCATTTGGACTAAAACAGTGGTAGGACTGTTGTTTGTTGTGTATCTCATAGCACAGATTTTGAGCAGTAGCTAGTTTTTATAGGAATCACAAACTGTATCAGTTACCTCTTTCCAGCACCTCATCATCTGTCATACTGAGTGCTTTTACCACATTTTCCCGTTGCTAGAGTTGTTTGTTTTGCTCTTGTTGCTGCTGGCTTTGTAGTTGTGACTGATGCTCTCATGTAGTTTATATTTACTCTCAAAATTGAATTGTATTAGTTTATATTATATTAGTCCACTGAAGGACTTTGACAGTCTCAAGGTTGTTATAGTCTTATTTGGCTGTGTGCTAAAAGCAGTTATGCTGACAGTGAAAAAATGTTCAGTCTCTTGTTGCCGTGATTGCTCACTGTAATCAGTCCTCCTGTGTGATGTGGCCTAGAAATAAGAACAATTTATCAACATTCCTAACTTACAAAGTCACTCCATCTCCACCAAATTGTAGATGAGCTTTAGAGGTGTCCTAACATCCAGCAGATGGGGTTCAGACTCAAAGATATGTACAGATTCTGTGGGAGAAGAGATGTTTGTAACACTTAATAGAAAGATTCCATTGTGACCAAAATTGAATAGTTCTTGTGACAGATCTTCCTCAGGATGGAAAGTTGGTGTGGTGTTGATGGGGGACAAACCATTTGTGGGATTAGCCCCTGTTCTGTTTCTCCAGCAATGAAGCGTGTCAAACCTTCATTCACTTTATGGATTGAAATGTCTCGGCCACCGTACCTTTACTATTTATGTAGATATTGATTCTGTTTTTGCGGTTATTGTGTATTTTAAATATGCAGACATTCTTGATGCAGCGCACAAGGACGGCGTGTGGAAAAGTTCAGAAAATAATTTACTGTCATTCTGACCGATCCTGAATCTGTCGGGAACAATTAATAAAATGAATAATTAATAAAGTTAGTGCTGTGGACACCTACACGCACAGAAGTTTTCACTGTGGAAATGTTTATATGGAACTAGGGGTGGGCGATATATTGAATATACTCGATGTATCTCGACCCACGTGCGATATAGTAAATGACTATATCGTGACTATCGAGTATAAATTCTAACGTTAAATAGACAGCATGTACTTCGCTTCAAGTTTCGCTTCTTTTCCCTCTCACAACAGACAGCTCACTCCCCTGCCCATCCAGAAATTGTCCAAGTAGGAGAGTGCAAACTGTTATCTTAATTGTCCTTGTTTCAGCTTGTTTGTGAGCAGACTCATTCTATTAAATTATGATTTTAAAGGTTCACTACCATTGTTTTAAAAAACACTTGACAATTGAGATGCATTCAGTGTAGCACAGTACAGATTGAGTCTTAGTGACTTGGAAGTCCTCTTAACTTCTTGTAGACTGAGGAGGCACTAGTGTCAAAGCTTTGGAAGTTGTAAGCCAAAGTAATCTTACAGATAGGATTGACACACTTATTCTTAAGGAATTTATTTTAACTTGGCTACTGACTGGCTACTTTTAGAGTCAGAATGTTTTGGGAATGCAGCCCCTGATCTAAACCTCACATCTGTGTAAGTTAACACTAGTTTTCATTTCTGGCTCACTTTCTGTAGTAGAAAATCTTATGTAGTTTCAGAGAGAGCCGTCAAAGTACAGTTTGTGCCATGAACATATACCTTTGATAAAAAGTAGCATTACAATAACACAGCTCAATGCTGAAATTGTAATATATCAGTAGGTGGCAGCATTAGGTCACAATGTAGCTCACTAGAAAGCACATAGTAAATGCAATCCCTTTTCAAATATGTTCTAATTGAATTGTTTCAGTTTTGTATGGTTGTTTATTTTCTTCAGAGGGTTTGGTTGTGGGTCCTGAAACACCAACACCAGATGATTACCACACCGGTATCGCAGTGTGAGCCTGTTTTATCATATTTTTATCTCATTTTTTTCCTTTATAGAACTTCTCCAAGAATATTTTTGCTATTCTTCAGTCAGTGAAAGCCAGAGAAGAAGGGCGTGCACCAGAACAGAGACCAGCACAGAACGCTACTCAAGTGGTAAAAACAATATTTCTGTTTTGTTTTTTGTTTTTTTATTATACACTGCTCAAAACAATTAAAGGGACACTTTTTAATCAGAGTACAGTATAAAGTCAGTTAAACTTCTGGGATATTGATGTGATCAGTTAAATAGCAGAGGGGGATGTTAATCGGTGTCAGCTGTTTTGGTGTTATTGAAATTAACAACAATGGTCCCAACAGCTGCACTAAAGGGGCAACAATGAGACGACCCCAAAAACAGGAATGGTTTAACAGGTGGAGGCCACAGACATTTCCCCCCCCTCATCTTTTTTTGACTGCCTTTCAGTAGTTTTGCATTTGACTAGGGTCAGTGTCATATCATGGTGATACCTGGACCTTACAGAGGTCACACAGGCAGTCCAACTCCACCAGGATGACGCATCAATACGTGCCATTGCCAGAAGGTTTGCTGTGTCTCCCAGCACAGTCTCAAAACCATGGAGGAGATTCCAGGAGACAGTTACTCTAGGTGAGCTGGACAGGACTGTTAAAGGTCCTTAACCCATCAGCAGGACTGGTATCTGTTCCTTTGGAGGAACAGGATGAGTACTGTCAGAGCCCTACAAAGTGACTGACCTAAATCCAATAAGACATCTGTGGGACATCATGTTTAGGTCCATCTGAAGCTGCCAAGTTGCACCTCAGACTGTCCAGGACCTCAGTGATCCCTTGTCAGGATCTGGGAGGAGATACCCCAGGACACCATCCGTCATTTCATAAGGAGCATGCATACAAGCACGTGGGGACCATACAAACTACTAATATAAATATAACTAGTACTATTTTGAGTTGCTGCAATGACATTTGAGCAAATTGGACTAACCTGCCACATGAGTTTTTCAGTTTAAATTTCTTGGTGACTTCAAATTAAGCCCTATGTAGGTTGATAATTTGCATTTTCATCAAATTATGTGGCATCTGTTTGTTCCTAACACATTACCCATTCCATATCAGTATGGTATCCAGCATGATATTTTTACAATTGAGATCTGATGTGTTTTCAAAATGTTCCTTGAATTTTTTTGAGCAGCGTAGTTTATTCAGATGCCTAACAAGGCATTCTTCTTTCTTTTGTTTTTTTTTTTTGTTTTAAGGCACTGTGTAAATACATTTAGGCACTGCACCTAAGCATTTATGTGATAGGGCATGTTATTGCCAACCCACTCAGTTATTTTTCTGTTTCTTTTATAAAGCAAGCTTGAAATTAAAGGTTTGTAGAAAAGGTCAGTAGTAACCCAGTAAAGCATATAAATGTCTTCTATAGTAATTAATTGTTTGTGTTTCAAGGACCCGTCCCTGAGGAACAAGCAGCCTGTCCCAGCTGCCTACAACAGATATGATCAGGAGCGATTCAAAGGAAAAGAGGGTGAGTTTTATTTGTGTTATTCTGGTTCTAATCTTCAACATTTAGAAAAGATGGTGTGCGTGTGTGTGTATTTTTTTTTCTCAAAGTTGTTAGATACCACAGTGCTGATTTATTTTGGTGTTAAATTCTCTGACCAGAAGTACACACTTTGTGTTTGCAATGGACAGACATGCTATACATCATGACCTTTGCAGGCGAACTATTTACTATTCATATCAACAGATTCACTTCACTTTACTTTTAAGTTTATAATGTGTATTCAGTAAAGAAAATAATTTAAAGGTTTTGTCTATCTGCTTTTAACAATGCTACAGATAATCCCTGTCACAGTCTTGGCTATTTAGGATCATTTTGTTCAGCCAGTAAACAACTCCTTGTTTCTCATTTTCACAGAAACCGAGGGTTTCAAAATCGATACTATGGGCACCTACCACGGCATGACGCTGAAGTCAGTGACGGTAAGAACAGCTTCCTATTTCTCAAGCGTTTACATATAAAACAAGAATTAGAGAGACAGAGAAAGCCATATATCAGACTATGTCACCTGCTGGTCTTTCTAATTTTATTTTACCATATCAAAGAGAGTCAACATAGATAACAGACATTAAAGACTTTTATTATGTTCAACGTTTTGCCACTGACTTACTACAACCTCTTCAAAATGTCTTCGCTGACTGTTTAGTATACATCAGAATGTTTCTTGTCACTGTCCATTCTAAGTTTGAGCTAGAATCCACATGCTGTACAAAGAAGACATACTTTAGATGTTACGTTATCACAAAAATGTAACAACTACAGCGAAACACAGTTTATTCTTTTGTAAAACAGAATTTTTGACAAACTCTCAGTGGTTTAACTCAGACACAGAAGATATTTTTCATCTATTTTGTACAAAATTTGCAATACTCTTAAAGCACTTCACAAGTTCTTACACAACAATTATGCAGAGTTTTTATTGAGTTCCCATGTGGATAAAGTGTACGTTAACCATTTTATATCAAGTTACAAAGCAGCTGCTGAGAGGGGAAACATTTGTATCTAACAAGAAGCTTTTGATTGTAAAATGTTCAGCTATTGAGCTTGTTTCTCTCTGTTCATTCTCGTGTGCATCCTGCTCGCTCTCTCTTTATATATATTGATGCAGGCGTTGTGTTTGTTGCTCTGTAGGTGATGCCAGTATTTAAGTAGTTCATTGGGATGAAACCCATGTGATGTTATCAGGTGGCTGTACTTGCAGCTGGAGTAAGACACACGCCAGTGGTTGAATAAGAACTCATTGGGTGGTGGCGAGGTCTCAATCCGAAGCTTGGCGAGGCAAATTCCCACATATACGTCCTCCAAATGCAGGTGGCGGATATTTAGAGATGCTCTGTAAATTTTTCTCGCCAAGTCTCCAGAAAAGACGTAACCAGTCCCCGAGCAAAAGGTGGGATACTTCTCACTTGGGTACAGGTCGGGGGGCATGTACCACTTGCTGTTTTTATTTCTGTTAGGTGCGTAGCCTCTCATGTTGTTGCCTGTGAAGTAGTTCTTCTTGGGCTTTACTTCTGGCCTGAGCAGCTTATAAATAAGGTACTCTGTGTTGACAAACATGTCGCTGTCTGTCTTCATGACATAGTTCGCCCGTGGACAGTGCATCGCCACCCAGTTCATTCCCATCAATGTCTTCGTGGTCAGGTTTTTGTATGAATCCAGAAAGTCCTGCTGAATTAAATCATGATGCCTCCGGCTCTCTGCTTCTAGCATTCGTTGTTGTAATAGTCCCAGCTCCCCCTCATTTTTCCCTAGCAGGAAGAGCCTGATGAATCCCAGAGTTGGGGCAACACTCTCATTTCCCCATGTCTGCCGTATGGCATTCCTTGCCTCTACCTGCCGAGCCTCAGTGGCTATCAGCAACACCAGAAATGGTCCAGGTTGGCTGTCTGCACATTTGTTTGGCTCATTGATGATATAAGGAAAAGGCCCATGAGTTATAATGCCACTAAGGTCTCCCTCTTGACTTTGGCTTATGTTGACGCCCACAGTGTTCTCCAAACTTGTGTCGCCTTGAGGAGAGGACACATCTTCTTTCTCATGGGAGCTGAAGTTGACATCGCCCTGTAAAGTTGACTGAGGAACAATGACAAACCGCCACAATGAGTAATGAGAGCTCAAGTTTAGTTTGGCTTTGGTGACAAGTCCACCATCTCCATACACCACAGGATGCCCTCTCCACCAAGGCATGCCTGTAAGCCTAGGCAGCCAAACCTGGTGACCCAGAAAAACGAGTACACCCAGTAGTGAAAGAAGAACAAGGAGAAGTTTAGCCATGTGTGTACAGCAATGCCGTCGTCTCCACTGCATGGTTCTGTCTGGACTAAATCAGTCAGACATCCATCAAACTTCTGAAGCCCGTCGTCAGCAGGTTCCAACCAGATCTCTCTTGCAGGAGACAAGAAAGTAAACTATGTGTAGTGGGTTGCTAACAAGCTTTGGTTCGTCAGTAATCTCTCATTTCCTATACGTAAATGACGTTCAGGAATTGCCTACAAGAGAGAGGGCAGGAGAGAAAACATTTGAGAAATAAGATAGACAGCATGTTTTGTAGATTTAATACTTTATGAGAAGTTGATGAATCACTGCAATATATGTGCTTCTGTAAGAGCAATTTAAAGTTTGATTTATGCCACAGCAATTATCAGTTGTGACAGATGCACTTGTGTTAATAAAAATATATATAAAGTTGTCATGACCATGGTTTCTATGTAAAATATGTGTTCTTCTTGTTGGAGCAATTGTTTTTTTAATTAAAGTTTTTGTCCAAACAGTATTTTATAATGAGCTCCATATTAAATGTTAAAAAAAAATCTCTCATCCACAAAATCGGCACACATCATTATCTGAACGCCATTTTTATTGTGATAATAGTGAATAACTCCTAAAAGTAGGATCCAATTGCTTCACACTGAGAATCTTTAGCCAAAAAGGGCCCCTGGATTCTGCCTCTTCTGTCCTTTTTTTGAGTTTGTTTCGCGTAGTATCATAGTTCATATAGTACACAGTTTATATTGCGTATTCAATACAGTGAGTTAAGCTTGAAATCTGTTTCAATCACTTAGATTTGATTCCTTCCACTGCTCTCACATGGCTCTATAGATATAACAACATAATCAAAACATTAGTGATGACAAGTCAAATACTTGTATCTATCTTTGGCAGTGTGTGCGCAAGGTGAACTAGTGTTTGCACTTCCATTTTTTTTAGTCCTTTACTGTACTCACTTTCACATTCTGATTTTAGACGTCTTGATTTTCTTGGATTTTAGATCACAAAATGTGATTTTTTTTATTTTTTATTATTATTATTTTTTTTTTTTTTTTAAAGGGAAATCTTGGCTTTCAGAACAGGAACGAATAACAATACGTAATGTGTTCACATTTTACTTTCCTTTACTCTTGAACCTAATCCAGATAAGAAATGGTTATATGGCTGTGTTTGTGTGGTGCTAGCACCCTGAAGTGGATTGTGTTCTTTTTATACACTACCCTCTTAAAGAACCCCAACAAAACAAAGAGAGGTTTGTGAAAACTCAGAGGCACTGAAAAGACTCTAAGGTCTCTTGCATGTATCAACAGAAAAGGAAACCAGTACTTGGTTAAAAAGGCACACCCCTCACCCCCTGTAACTGATGGTTCATTGCTGCTGCATGAACTATTTTTACTTTAGCGTTTGATTTTAAGCCTTCACAGCATGAACTTACCGGTTTTAATCTAGGTACTCTTCTCCTTCTGGTAGCCATTATTCCTGTATGTCTATTGCCGACTTGGTCTCCGCTTCTACTGAACTCTTGAAATCCAGATCAGTCACGTCTAGCTTCAGTTTGATGATTCAGGTCCTCATTACTTTCCTCTGTGACTTGTGTCAAATCAGGTTCTTCTTTATAAAGAGACTGTTTTTCATTGGTCTATTGGTCATTAGTCACATGTAAATTTAGTCCTCTTCCAGAAGGTACCATCAACCACCTACCACATGCAGACATGAGCGTGTAAACATGTGTCACATCTCCAGTGTTGCAGTCTCTCCATTTGTCTTGGCGCATTGTCCCCAGAGGCTTGATGCTAACGGTGCTGCACTGCTGCTGCTTCTGGCCAAAGGCAGCGGAGAGTCAGTAGCTGACAGTTAGCTCCAGCCCTCGGTCCACTGACTGTCCTCGCTTGTCATATTGCGTATATCAAAGCAGTAGTGGGCAGATTGGGTTCATCTCTGTGTATGCAGAACATCTATCCATTTGTTCAGCTTTTGCTCTCATTTCCGTGCTGGTCGTGGTTTCCTCGTCCTTTGATTCACATGCTCGTGCGTGAATTTCCCTCTCTCCCAAGCTGTTCCCTTTTCTTTTTTGTGTCGATTTTCCTCTTCTCACCCTCCTCATTCAGCAGCCCCCTCTGTGCTGTTGTATTGTTGTCTGTGAGAGGACTAGAGAGGTGACAACAGCGGGGGAGGAGGAAGATGAACAGGAAGCAGTGCTGTGAGTTGTGAATTCATTTCGAACGGCAGCTCCAGGCTTGGTGGCAGTACGCTCTTTCAACACGTCACGCCGTCTCTGCTGCTGTTGCTATCTGCTCTGCTAAAGGAGAGGGGGGTGGGGGGGTTGGGCTCTTGACCTATTTGTATTCACACCCACTCTCCAGAAAGAGGAATAAAGAATTATTTCAACATGTTGAAGTGAGAGGAGAGGGAAGAGAAGCTTTCATAGCAGTATCTACAGGTACACACGTTTTATTAAGGATTGTTAATTCCCCAATCTGTCTGAAAGGCAGCAAATGTGAAGTTAAATGCTCTTGTCTAATGGTGGACATTGCAGCCCCATTTTAGTCACAGTCTTTAATGTGTCCACTGCCATTCTATTGTGCACAGATACTTAAAACAATGTTTCTACAACGCTCATTCAGCCATGTTTGTCTGCTGCCTGAATATTTAATATTCAACCGTTGTCATTTTAATTATACCACACAGTGGCTGGGAGCTATGTCTTTCCCAGTGAGAGCAGTGGATGCTTTTGGATGTTTTTGCATATGTGCCCATGAGGTTCACAATCGTTTCGGTTTCGCTTTGCTCATCTTTTATCAGGTTTGCACAGCTTTTTGTACTTGAGGTAGTATCGGTTTATGTCATGCTAATGTTAACCTCACAATCACCATAAATCACAAGCTTTACACCAGTACCCCGCACCTCCCCTTACTTTGATTTTACTCAGTGTATCAATATGTAGGTATTTCATTATCGGTTCAGTGTAAAATAAAGGTCCAACTTCCCAGTTCAAGCACTTTTTCCCAGTAATATTATAATTCAGTGAGCCGGATTGTTGTCAGGTGCAGTAGTATTGGATTCACAAGATGTTTTGATCGAGAGCATCTCTAGGTGCATCAGTTCAGTGCAGAAGAAGTGGTAATGCATAAGGAAGTGGCAATGCATGAGCCGCTGCTGACAAATAGTTTATCTATAGATCACAGTAATTCTGCTCTCGAGGACCAGGATTGCCCACCCCTGCGCTAGTGGAATGAGAGGATAAAAAATAAATGTATTACTTACTCATAAAGACGCCTTGGGGCCCATTAATGGTTAACAGTGGATTTATAATTCATGTATAATACTATGTTCATTGTTGTGCCCAGTGTTAATGTAAAGATGTTATCCTCTCAGCCACAGCTGCGACACAGAGCTGTCTCTTTCTAAATGCTGTTATGGATGAAACTTAACATAAAAAACTTAAGCATAATTGACTGTGGTGAGAGATGAAATAAACCCCATCAACAGATCTATCTTTTGTAAATTTATTTCATTGCAAAGAAAGGCCAAAAGTCATGCAGAGCCACATAGATGGTGTGAACCAAACATTTATACCCCTGCATATAACTGTGACCCTGAAAGAGTGCAAAACAAAGAGTACTGTTTCAATTCCACTGGAATCTAGCTACGTGAAGCCTACTGTCTTTGACATGGCAGTAAGACAGAGAATGATATAAGTACATGGGTCATGATGGACCTAGGAAAAAGGAAAAGCACAACAATACCAACTAAGCTAATAAGAAAGAGGACAGTCTAAATAAAACATAAAATATTGACACACTGTTCATTATTTTTTCTGAGGAAATATAATTTGAATAATTTATTTTAAGGGACGTCCTGATCATGTTATTAGAAGATCCACACTTGTCCCTTACATGCTTGACTCTCTGTCTTATGTTTTTCAACTGAGATTTTCACTGAACACAGATTTAATAATAATTGTATTTAATAATTGTATGAATCATGAGCATCATCTTTAACATTATAACTTTGCTAAAAAAATTTGTAATCTTGCTCAAAATGAGTAAATAAATACTGGAATCATGTGACCATAATCTACCAGCCCTATCACCTTTTTGAGAAAAAAACGTACTGTACACATACAGTATATGTAAATTGGGTAAAATTAATGGTTGGTTGGTTGGTTAAATTTACATAAGGACTAACAGGATACAGGCTTTACTTTCTGTTGTTGCCTGATAGACTATATGCACAGAATTTAAGCATATGCGTGTTAAATGAGACATTTGATTGACATTTTTAAATTGGCACAGTAAAGTTGAGCTGTGCTTTAAAGTTAGTGGCAGTATATAAGGGAGTGTGTACTGGGCTGAATATGCCAGTCTCTCACTGACATGGTGATCTCAGCGCAACAAGGGCTGTGGTCAACCGTAGATGCTCTGCAGTGGCACACCAGTTTAGGTTGACAGGATTTGCTTCATCTGCAAAAATGATACACCGCCAAATGTTAACACATTTTTATTTCTGATGGCCCTGCTTCTAAACTATAAAGTTGATCAGCTTACGTTATTGATGTGATAGGGTTGAGAGGTGAACAGACAGAATGTGAATCATGATAAGACGATCCTCGACAGAAGAAGCATCACTCTTCAGTTGTTGAGACTGCAGAAAACACTTGCAGTTCTGTACTTGTAGATTTTTTTACTTCTTTGGGCTAAGTGCAGACACTGTAGTAGGATAACTGATTTACCACTTTGGATATAGTGAGATGTGTGTTTATGACATATCTGTGTTGAGTTTTGTTGCGTTTTCAGAATTCTGGAGCGATATACTAAATGACACACAGGTCTACATGTTTCTGTAGCTCCTGCCAATGTGAGCTCCAGCCTGAAGAAATGTCACTGGACGTTACTGTTAAACTTTAAAACTACTGTGTCTGCCTGTAAATCCCCATCCTGCCTGTCTACCGACGACACACACACACACACAAACGCACACACACTCTTCTACAGGAAATCGGTAATGACTTTGTTGGAGTGGTGCAGGAGCAAATCTATCAGCAAAGCACCTTATTTTTCAAGGAGAATTTTTATTAACATGGTAAAAGACCTACAGGCTTTTAAATGCAACATTTTCCATTTTTTCTTATAACTTTTCCTATACATTTTCTTTTTAGATTGTATTTGACTGATGTTTAACTTTTAAAGCCTTAAAGGTTTTAATGAGTAGTGGGTTAGGTCTTTAGACTTAAATGCACACTACCACAAATACCCAGCCTAGCTTTCCATACAGTTTCTGTAAAATTTTCTTCACAAGACATGCACTATAGTATGTTTCTGAATATGAGCCTTGTGGTGTTTTTTTCTTTTTCCCAGGAAGGAGCTTCTGCTCGAAAGGCTCAGACTCCAGCGCTGCAGCCTGTCCCTCGCCCAGGTGAGTGTAAAATTTGACATGTCCGTGTACAATGAGGCATTTGTCTGACTTCATGTATTGTGTGCTTGTGTGTCTCTCACACACCATGCACCCCCAATACATGAAAAAAAAAAAAAGTCTGGAAGCAGTCTCCGCTGTCTCTATAAAGTTAAAATCTGTCAATCTCGCTTCCAAAATGAGCCCAGTGTAGGGGAGAGACCAGATAACTCATCTGTTGTGTGTATATGCGACTTTCCAGTAACCAGGTGTATGTTCTTTAGTGTATGTAAACTCGATGCAGAGAAGTCTGGTTTTCTGAATAAACCAGTTAAGTACATATAAATGTGCTGACAGTGAGCAGGGAAAATTCCCCACTGATGAGAAACTGTATATACTGTAACAAAGGAGCTCTAGGTGATTTCCATTATTGATATTTTTAGATTTTAAGTTTCACAGCCAAAAATATTTTGTTTAAAAGCATTTTTCAAGATAAACCAAAAAACTGCATCTGACCATTCAAAT
>JAUBNQ010000009.1:6285525-6308113 GCA_032353495.1 Ctenopoma kingsleyae
CACTGATCAAAAACAAGCCTGACAACAGGAACCAGCCTGAAAATGTAAAGCTACAGTGTGATTACTCTGTCAAATATTGTGTTGACTCTTTCAAAACTGATTTCTGGTTTTTCAATTGAATTCAAAATTCAAAGAACTTTATTAATCCCAGAGGGAAATCGCTCTGACTTGTTACAGCTACTCTCTTCGAAAGAATGACAGAGGGAAAGTAAGACACCAAAGATAAGTCTGAGAAAAGTCTGCAATGTATGAATTCATACAAAAAACAGAAGTAAACTATTTGTTTCTATCTTCAAAGCTGAGAAATTGACTGGTGGCCTGAATAAAGTTTTGACAATTAAAATCTTTTGATTATTGTATGTGCAGTTTTTGTGTCTTGATGGCCCCATACGTCATATCCTATATCTTAATTTACCTGGAGGCTGCCGATACAGATTTTACATGACACAAAGTTGAGATGAACTCTCCACGTCTTACCTCTTTTTGTTAGTTGTCCACTCCTTTACTAAAAACTAAAAATCACTTTGTATGTGATTTAATGTCTGTATTTACAGTAAGAACTTTGCACACACATAAGTACACCGACTACTAATACTTAATATGTAATCACTGGGCTAATAAGTTTGCTGTATGAGTAAAGGGGAAAAAAAACAACACAGCAAAAGCATCACACAGTTACAAATCCAAAACAAAACGCGATGTAAAGACAGTACACAAATTACTATGTGTTAAGGCCCCTTTACAGTTTTACAAACCTGCCACTAGTGATTTTTTTTAATCAACTGACCCATGGATATTTGTTTATTTGGTATGTAAATAATCTTGGTGCAAAATTAAGTTAATTCATAAGAAGCTGGAACCTGCCAATTGTGGCTAATTTTGCTTACATCTATCAGTTCATAACTGCTATTAATACTGTTTCTATCAACCCATTAATACTCTGAGATTATGCTGAACATCACAGAGGTTTTCTAATGCTGCACCGTGGCCAAAAAGACTTAGTCTTAACTAATAATTTTACAAGGAGGATGTGTCCTGCTGCGTCAGTGTGTGTGATCAGAGTTGGAGATGTTTTGCACAGAGGAAGCTGAATCCAGTCCCAGCAGAGTGCCCAAGTAAGACTGCTCTCGGGGGTCCAGCATCTGCTCAGGCCTAACAGGGTGGGCGATGTTGGCAGGCTGGGGGGTGAGGGTATACTTCTCTAAGAATGCCAGGTCTGTAGTGGCCTGGTAGCTGGAGTTCTGCTGCTGTCCTATGCTTACAACACTGTGATTTGGAGAAGAGAGAGCTGCAGCCCCGTGAGTATTCAAGTCACCCTGCGCTCCTCCTGGAATCTGGACAGGAACTAAAGTGACAGGCACACAGTCATTTGTTGTAGGGGGGGCACTCTGGAGGGTTGACTTATGTTCAGCGCTGAATGCCTTTGAGGTTTCCGCAAAAGGTATGGAGACTATTTTGTCCTGGCTGAGTGTGCTGAGCGGCTGCTCAGTGAACCGGGCGCTGTGAACGTGGTCAACGTGGTACTTGAGCTTGTCTTTTCTTTTAAAGGTGGCGCTGCAGTGGGGACAGTTAAAAGGACGAGCGTCCGAGTGAATCACCATGTGCTTGGTCAGCGTCTTCTTAATTCGAAATGTCTGATGGCACTCTGGACATCTGTGGGGCTTCTCACCTGTAACGACACAAATGAAAATCAAAGAGTATCTTTGGCTTTGAATTTCTACACATGCAGAAACCATGTGGAACAGGCTCAAGTAAGAGTAACACTCTGTATCTACAAAGGGTGGTGTCTGTTGTTATCTCTATCGTTAGCTACAAAAGCAGATCCAGCAGGATCTGGACTGGAACATCTTAAAACAGCAGTTCTCTCCTGCTCCATTTTTGTTTTGGTGAAGTTTACACTGCAGTTTGACAACGTCATAATCTGATCCAATCCTCTGTGCACACACGGGTCCTTCATGAGGCATCTTGTTTCAGAGCAAAGCTTAAAACATTATAAAATCAGCTGGAGTTTAGACAAATATTAACAGACATTGGTTTATTCTAGATTATACCACTGATGAGATCTGCAAGTGATAGTTTTTAAATGGTAAAACTGCAAACCTACACGATTTCAGATGTGTCCACTGATTTATTTGTTTACCAACCTGAGTGAGTCCTGAAGTGCATTTCTAGACTGGACTTTCCTTTAAATTCTTTCTTGCAAACTTCACACTGATGCACAGCTGTTTTATACCTATAAAAAGAAATCCTCAGTTAGGGGTCGCTACAACAAACACCTATGCAACATTAGTATAGGTGATAGTACAATAATAAATCTCCAAAAAAGTATGTGTGACTCTCATTTGTATAACTTACTTTTGCCAAACTTTCTCCCCCAAATGAACACTTTTGTAGTGGACCGTCAGATGATCGTGGCGTCTGAAGCACTTGCCACATTCTTCACACTGGTGTGCTTTCTCACCTGTAGTGAACATGGACTAAGTTGAAGTACATGCTGTGTGGAGGACGTCACAGGCTACTGTTTACTTCAGTTTATGGAAACAAGAAATCTGTGTGAATGGGACAGATTCCACCAAAAAGAAGAAGAAGAGTCCCACCACAGTAAGACTTCTACTGTACCAGAGTGTATTTTCTGATGTTTGGTCAGGTGATCATGCCGTATGAATGTTTTCCCACATTCATCACACTCATAGCGCTTGTCATCATGATGCACTCTGAGATGGAGTCTGCCCAAGAAACAGGTTTATAAACAACATTAATGAAATAGTCATGAATTTTCATATCAGACATCTTCGTCAAATGTCAGTGGACCCACCTGTAAGAGCTGCCATGGCGGAAGCTCTGGCCGCAGATGCTACAGAGGTGAGGCTTCTCTCCACTGTGGATCCTCACATGCTCACTCAAGGTGGTTCTGTGAGGAGAAATCAATGTTAAATACAAATGTTTTACAGGTGAAATAATAATAATATAATAAAGACTTTAATCATGCATAAAATACAAGACAAAGATTTCATGACAGCAAGAGCCATACCTTTCCCTTACTGATTTGCCACATATGGGGCAGGTCCACTTTTTTTTCCCTCCATGAGTACACTCAATATGCCTCTTTCTGTTTCCTGTGTCATTAAACTGTCTGCCACAGATCTCACAGGGGAAAGGACCTAAAAATAAAAATCTATTTCATCCAGTGCATAGATTGCAATAATAAAGAGGTTGTTGTCTAATGAAAGACCAAACGGCTTAATAACGTACAGTATTTCTTCTCCTAGTTCTCACCTAAGTGGTACTTTTCTTGGTGCTTCAACCTGGCAAACCTCGATTTGAAGTATTCATCACAGTAGGAGCATTTAAAAGGCCGGTCTTGGGTGTGCAGGATCATATGCTCCTGCAGATGAGGCCCGCGGGTGAAGGTCTTCAGACAAATCTGGTTCAGAAAGTTCAAACATTATTGACTGAGAAATTAAATCAAATAATGTATTTATTAACTACCCAAATGAATTATCAACATACCTCCTATTAACATTCAATGTATGTTATGTTGTATTGTAAGAGAACATGTGGCCTGTGCCTGACTGAAAATATAACTGAAACAAGTCCTTACAGCACATTTCCAGCCTTCACTCTTCCTCTTCCTCTTGGTAAAAAAGTCTTGGACGTGGTCTGGATGAAACCTGGCAGGACAGTGAAGATGATACTGACTTTTCACACTACCAGTGTGAGGTTGATGTACCACATGTACCACACCATTTGGCACACACCACCTTAGCACTAACTGAAATCACTTCGGTGATCCTTTTACATTTCATATAGAACCGCCGTCACTTTGTTAATATGCAAATGTCAGCATGCTGACAGACTAACTAAGATAATATGCATGGTTATATTACACCCCCTAAAAATCAGTATGTTAACATTGTTATTATGAGCACATTAGCAACTAGCTTAAAGTCAACACTGCCCAAGTACAGACTCATTAAGCTGTTGTAGAGTCTTGTTAAATGTATGATTACTATAGCAAAACATAGTCTCCAGAAATGTAGCTCTGTTTCCAAAATTCATTTTTTTGTTTTTTAACACAGGATTCTTGACCTTTTCACCTGCTTAACGTTTACTGCAAATTCTTTTATCAGGGATACGGTTGTTTGGAAATTAGTTGTTTACAAATCCATGATTTTCTGCTGCCACGATCCTAGATTTAGCTTAGATAACATAACGTAATCTCAGTGAATAAAGTGAATATGTTATAATACATCAATGTTACATGAATATGGTTCAGATGGCTAACTTCATGCACAATGTAAAATGAATGGATTAGAGGTTGAGACATACAGTATGTTGAGTCATGTCTCACCTCCTCACATGCTTGGCCAAGGTTTTCTTGCTGGCATGGAGTTTGTTGCAGCAGGGACATTTGTGCTCCTTCTTCTGAAATGGGGCGTCGTTGGCGTGCTTCTTCTTGTGTACAGTCAGGTTAGACTTCGTAGAGTAGCGCTGAAGACAGATGTCACACTGGAATGGTTTCTCACCTGTGTGAACTCTGGTGTGACTCTCGTACTTCCCTTAAAAATACAGGAGAAGTGCATCATTTAACACACTGTTTGTATTCTCACTGTCAGCAAACATGGCGCTGCTACGACTACTGAAATCCACAACCAGCTCATTGTCTGCTGTTTTTTGCTTTTAAAGAGAGTTTCTGGCAGAGGTAACAGGTGACAGACCAGAGAGAAATCTACTAACATGATCTCCTACTTCTTCTTACTTACTAAACATGAGAAAGGGAAAAAATATAGAATACAAATAACCATCATTTGTCATTACTAACACTAAGTGTTAGTTGCAATCCGATTCCCCCAATCATGTAAGATGTATTTTTAATAATAGTAAGTAAACCTAGAAAATTAACAGAGACAACTGTTGTGTTGTGGTAGACTTTACTTTATTGTTCTCACCTGCACGGTCAAAGGTTTTGTCACACTTGGGGCATTTGAGTGTCTTCTTGCTGGAGGTCTGGATGATGACTGGAGCCAGACCAGCAGGATAAACTCGCTGCTGGTTAGTGTTACCTCCTGCTGACGCGTGCACTCCTACTTCTCCAACAGGCTGATGCTCTGCGCTGTCTACATCTGAACTCTGCTGAACCGCGCTCTTGTCTATGACACAAACTTCAACAACTTTCTGCTGAGTAGTCACTTCTTCGTTCATGTCTCCTCCCTCTCCCTCCTCCTCTTCGTCAGCTACATCATCCCCCTGAGCTGGTTTGGATGTTTCACTCACATCCAGCTTGGCCATCTGGTTTTCCACAACCACCTCTCCTACTTCTTCCACCCTGTCTTCAATCTGCTCTTTTGGTGACATAGTCTTTTGTTTTTCCTCAGTAGTGTTGACAGTGTACTCTATGTTGTCTCTCTGATATTTGGTGGGTGTCTTCCTCCTGCGAGCTGATCTCCGTGTGGTTACATTCTTCTGACCTTCCATCCTCTCCTTCTCAGTTGAGCTTTCCTGCTGCACATCAGTGTGACTCTCAGCCAAGTGCTTGTGTGGGGAGTTCTCAGTGCTAAACTGATGACTACACACAGTGCTCTGAACATCCCATAGGCTCTGGATGTCTGTATCACCAGCTGCCAAGTGACTTGAGGTTATTTCCACCTCAGGAGACCTTCTTATCTCAGCCTGCATCACATTTGCAGGGTGGGTGTCACCCTCTTCACACAGCAGCTTTAGAATATCCATCATGTCGAGAAATCGGGCTGCTTCAGTTAGAGCTGGGAGGTCTCTCTCTGCAACAGCACACTCTGAGGTGTACAAAAAGCCAAGCAGATACTGGAAAACAGAGTCCTCCACATGGTCCAGAGTCACGTGGGTTGTAGCAGGATTCTTTGACAGCTCAGCATGGAAGTAGCTGCTCCCATGGGCCAGCACCACCTTGTGGGCACTGTAGAGGTTTCCACCCACAGACACAGAGACGTCACAGAACTTCCTCCGGGCCCGGTCCTCATTCAAGAACTTCAGGAGGTTGTGGCTGTGCTGTGACATGGTCAGGTGTCGAATCTGTGAGGCCGATTCTGGCACAGTCCCAGAGTTTGGGGGGGAATCTAGCACAGCTCCTGGCTCTGCAGGACATTCATTGCTGGCACTGACCAGCCTGCTACGTTTGAGGCGCAGAGGAGTACTAGGCTTTTTCTTCATTGGTCTGTCCAAGGGAGTACCATCCATCACTCCTGAAAATCATGAAAGAAAATAGTGCTGAGAGAAACCATGCAACCATAACTCTAGGATATGATTAAATCTTAATATTATTGTGATATTGAAGAGGCCAAAAAGGCAAAACACAGCTATAGTATTTCTTGTAAGGCTGAAACGTTTTAACCCTACAAGAAAGAAGTCCAGTTGCCATGACTCAACTTCCAGACAACTTCAGCTGGATGACTGAAAATCTTCACAGACACACAGCAATAGTATTTACATGGTCCTGACATGAAGGGGACACTGCTGGAAAGTTACCATAACTATGTTAGCTGTGCATGAATAGATGCACAATAACGCTCACTGCTTAAATTTAGGATTTATTTCTCCCATTTATTAGGACAAAGCAAAAGAACAGACAATCGTTATGTTATATGTCGCATTCAATGCACAATTTAGGTCTAGTGATATGTGAAATTAGTAATCATTATTCTCTTCTGAAATCTTAGCAGCCAAGGCAGATGCATTTGCAAATTCGCTCTCCACCTCAAGGACCCCTAACATTATGTCTACACTGTGACAGGCGGGCCCCCCCTCCGAGGAGAGTGTTGACAAACGACCCTTATTGCGATTTGAATGCTAGACCTTAGCATTTAAATCTGGACGCTTTTTATAATCTTACCGTACATATAACGCTACAGCCCGCGTTTACAAGGCAGCGTTCACCCAGCTGACATGGATAATGTCCAAAATAAACGTAGGAATAATAATTTCCTGGATATCTGTAACGCCCCACTTTTACATCCTACCAGAAATGTCGGACATCGTAACAAGCCGATCGCCCATTGGCTGTTTCAGCCATCGTTATTTAACGCTCCTGTTTAGAGGTTTAAACAGATAAATATAACATTAAATAAGCGACAAATGAAATGCGAGCTGTGATACATACATGCCGTAAAGTTAAATATGTATTAAATGCTTGAAAAGTCAAACGCGAATGTGTGGGTGCTACGAGCAGTATCGTAAGGTTCATGAGAAGGTTCACGAGACGGTGGCATCATGGGTAATGTAGTAAGAAAACATAAATCAATTAGCTGCTAATAAAACCACTAAATACATATATCTAGTATGGTACAATTCAATTCAATTATGTTACATCATAGTTTTAGTCCACCACATTTATCTGACAGGTAAATTTAAAACGTACTCAGTACATTAATGTAAAAAAAACTTTATTCACCTGAGCCAGAGCCTGTAAAACACGTTATGCTGAAGCAGAGTATAAGTGAAAGACAGACTTCCCACATTGGGACTACTGGATTCAGTTTACGTCATTCAAAGACTAGGCAGAGATCCAGCCAACTACTGCAGCCAAATACTCCTCAGTACTGTACACGCTGTAGTACATGTGTGCATGTATGTTTATTTTCATGTTTCAGGTTGTGAAATTTCCAACTGTGATTGTCTGGATTATTTTCCTTTACTGAAAACTGAAGATGTATTAAGCAGAAGATAAATCTGTTTGTGGCTCTGCTATGATTAGGTGACCGACTATTCTAACTATATAAAACTATATAAAAATGATCAAATAACATTGTCTTCATCAGGTGGGTTAGGATAGTTCTTTATAGTGGAAATATTTGGAGTTGCTCAAATTAGCCTCCTGGATGAACCCCTCCCTTCACCAACACGTTTAATGTGTAAGACATTATAAGTGCATTAGCTTAATCCCTCCTATCTGTCTTGGAGCGCTCCAAACATTTCACTGAGAGCATGCAGTCATGGAGGAGCACAGGTGAAGAGAGAGCTGCACACACAAATGTTGATCCTAGTTGATCTAAAATGAAGATATTGCCAAACATCTGGTAAACTGGAGGACTTGTTAAGAACAATGTTGAGACACAGCGTACATGTGGGGCTGTTATGGTTGCTTTGTGCAGGTAATCTTTGAATATACTATGTATGGTGACTGATATTATTTGCAACTGTTTGTCATATATTTTTACCAGTATAGTTGTATCAGTGGGTTAAAAAAATATATAGTTTTTTTTGCCATCTTGCATCACATTTGGAAATAGAGGTGGAATGCTCAGTAAGTTTATAGTCCACTAAAATGTACAAAATAGGTTTGTATATTTGTTTTACATTCATGCCAGTGTAAAACTAATAACTTTTTACTTGTGAGCATTTTAAGTGAACAAATCTTTTTTATTTTGCTGTTGGTTCCTTATCATTATTTTGTAAGTTCGTACATTCATACACTCACTCACTTTATCAGATACATCTGTACAGTCTAATGCAAGCCAATACAACAGCTCTGCCATGAATTCTTCTTTTACAATTTCTCAGTTTTTGTTGAAACTGTCAGAAAGGTGATAATTCCACTGTATGTTTATTATTGAGGTCATAGTGGGTGGTGGAGTCCTACTGGACTTGTATTAAGAGGTGTTTTGGCCCCTTCATGGCTAGTAACTGTATATTAAAAGTTGTAATAGATTGTAATTGTCTCTCCAGGCGCCTTGTCCAGTGAGGACATCAGTGGATGTGAACAGCAGCCATGCCAAAATGGTGGTGTATGTGAGAGCCACAATGGACAATTCAGATGCCTTTGCCCCAAGCAGAGCCAAAATGGGCGACTATATAGGGGGGAGACATGCACAGTAGAACTTTCAGGCTGTGAAAACAACCCGTGCGAGAATGGAGGAATATGTTCTCCATTAATCGTAAATGAACTGCACACTTACTCGTGCATCTGCCTTGCTGGCTTCACAGGCCCTAAATGCCAGACTCCCACCGTCTTCTCATTTGAGTCCAGAGGATACATGTATGTAGAGACACAGCTTCTAGACCCCGAGGCTCCTCTTAATGTCACATTCAGCTTCAGGACAGGAAGATCCGTCGGCACCCTATTGCAGCGCAGAGTGGACGACCTGCTCCTCAGCATCGAGCTGATGGATGGGCATCTCTGCCTCCGCAGCCTGAGAGGACAAGGCTCAAGCACACTCGTTCAAGAGCTCCCAGAGCTCCTGTCCAACAACAAGTGGCACACAGTGGAAGCATCACTGGGCGGTGTGGTCAGCCTCATCAGACTACTTTGTACTGAAGAAAGCTGCACCAGAGACTCGAGCACTGAGGTTCAGCTGCTTGAACAAGCCTCTGCTCTACCAGAGCAAGGAAAGGTTCGTCAAATCCTCTTCATAGGAGGAAACTGGGGTTTGGGCAGAACAGGGCATGAAACAGACTACCCTCCTGAATTCCTGGGCTGCTTCAGAGATGTATTTGTGGACTCACATCTGGTATTGCCTGTAGTAATGCCAGAGCATTCAGACACCCAGGCAAACATCACTATTGGCTGCAGTGACAAAGACAAGTGCGATGAGAGCCCCTGTCAGAACCGAGGACGCTGCGTGAGCCAGGGCTGGAGGAGCTACACGTGTGAGTGCCACAGGCCATATGAGGGAAACAACTGTGCAGAGGGTAAGACGCAAACACTATCACCACTGCATGCCATTTCAAATTCAAATTAGATTTTATTTCTCAAAATAGATCAAAATTTTCTTCCCATTTCCTCCTAAAAGGTCTTTTTGAACATACCATAAGCACATGAGGTACACAGAGTTGACTACTTTTAAGTTTTAATGTTTTTCTGCTCTGAGAAAGAATCACACCCTTTTGCATCTTTATATTTCTTCCTATTTTACTGTATAAAATAATGGGGCAGCTGTGGCCCCTGTGTAACCCATAAAATGCAGAGTCAGTGGTTAGATTGCCTGTTCTTCCTGGGAGCATCCTTGCGCAAGATCACACATACCTAGTTGCTCATTATGTGTGTGTGCGTGTGTGTGTGTGTGTGTGTGTGTGTGTGTGTGTGTGTGTGTGTGTAAGACTAACTTGTACGTTGCTTTGGATAAAAGCATCTGATAAGTGACCAAATGTACATGTAAATGTAGTGAGGCTATGACAAACACACTGTGAAAATACTGTAGGCTCATTCAGGTTCGTCCTCAGTCACACTGCAGAAGTCTCAGTGGTTATTTATGAAGAGAAAGGTAAAGTTAGTCAGAAGACTTTAAAGAAGCTTAGAGAGGCAGTAGAAATAGCACAGAGTTCAGTCAGGTAATAAGGAGACATTTAGCAACACCTGGGCCAAGGATTAAAAAAACGTGGGTTTCAGTAGCTTACCTGGAACGCCTTCACTTTGTCAAATCAAGGAGTCTTAAGGACTCACGCCATGCAGACGCATTTTCATTGGTTGGTATCTTGATCAACTTCTTCTATTCAATGAACAGAGAGTGCTGTATACCGTCAAAACTGTGCTGCAAATAGCTTGACCTGCCTGTAAAAACAAGGTTTTGTTGAGTTAATGAAAATGACCTAGCATTGATAAATGTACATTCAAATGTTTTATTCATGTAATGAAGTAGATGAACATTTTAGGAAATTTGCTTATACACTTGCTGGTGGAGTGTTAATTGAGACAATCAATGCTATTCCCTTATCTACGATCAGCCAGTTAGCGTAGACGTTCCTCATGTATTAATTCGTACAAAAAAATGAGCGTTAAAAATAACAATTTGTTAATTATGCACCACTTACTGGCTGTGAGCAGTTGCCAGGCAACCAGCAAGGATGACTGGTGGTGACGACTCCCAGCCAAGACATCATCCAGAACATGACCCCCTATAAAATAGTGTTTGTATACTGTTTGTAGAGACATCATCTGGCAGTAGTGGATTTTTCAGACAGAAGCAGGGTAGCTGTTTCTCCTTATTTCAGCCTTTAAGCTAAGGTAACAGCTGAGCTTCTTCTTGTCTAATGGAAAAGACGTCTAATGGAAGACAAAGCATTACTGATCTGCTCACCTGACTCTTAGTAATGATGATATTTTCCAAAATGTAATGCTATACTTTTACCAGATGTTCCTGACTTTCTCTGCCTCCTCCCCGTGTCCACACAGAGTACATAACTGCTAGGTTTGGAAACAGAAATCTGGAGAGTTATGCTGTCTTCTCATTGGACGATGACCTGGGTGATTCCCTGACAATGTCCATGTTCATCCGTACCAGACAGTCCAGTGGACTGCTGCTCATCCTGGCCAACAGCACCAGCCAGTACCTGCGCTTGTGGCTGGAAGAGGGCCGGGTCAAAGTTCAGGTCAACAACTTTGAGACCTTTGTTGGTCTGAAAACAGTCAGTGATGGCCATTTCCATTTGGTGACTGTGAAGCTGGAAGGAACAGAAGCCCACCTGTTCCAGTCTGCTCAGAGCCACGGCTCTATGACCATCAGGCACATCCAAGCCCAGCCTGGGGATCTGGTTTTCATGGGTGGGCTATCAGACTCAAGAGCCTCTGCTTCGTTTGGTGGCTATTTTAAAGGATGTGTCCAAGACGTGAGAATTAACAACAAACGCCTGCAGTTCTATCCCATAGCAACTTCAGTGGAATCGTACAACCTCAAGCAACTTATTAATGTTGCAAAAGGATGCATAAGTGACAACGCCTGTGCTGTGAGTTATATCAATAATAATAATGAATTACATTATTGATCCCATTGGGGATCTGTCATGTTCATTTTTCTGAATGAGCTAGAGACACGTTTTAATTCCTGATCTCCACCAATAATGACAGAACTCACAGTGATAGAGTTTGACTGTTTTCCCTTCATCAGGTCAACCCCTGTCTCAACGGTGGAGTGTGTTACGCCATGTGGGATGACTTCACCTGCAACTGCCCCCCTAACACTGCAGGCCAGCGCTGTGAGGAGGTGAAATGGTGTGAGCTGTCTCCTTGTCCCGACACCGCCGTTTGTCAGCCTCAGTCACAGGGCTTTGAGTGTAAGTGTCCTGAGATAAGGACCTGTTGTTGCACTATTCTTGTTTTAGGAAGAATATCATCTTTAAAAGTACTGGGCTTAAAAAAAACTCTCTAAGAATAACCAAGTATAGGATCTTGCCAGGATAATGCCAGGAAAAGGGGATCTATAATAAATGTGAAAGTCTTTTATTAAACAAGCCCATGTCTGAGCTTGGTTTTCATCCACTAAAGGGACTGTCTGTAGTGTGTAGCCCCTTAAGGCTAATCACTGTTGCAGGCACCAATTAATTACAGTGTGGATGATTACAGAAGGGGACAGAGTTGACACAGAGATCCTACATAGGATTCCTCTAAGACGTAATAATCCCTGGTCAGATTAAGTCTACCGCCACATGCCTGCGGAAGTTTATAATGACAAGTCTGGAGAGGTCACATGTTCACACAGAGAAAATAGGAGAGGTCTACATGTGCAAGCAGTTTTACAGTTCATATTGTACAGTCATGCATTTCATCAGCTGAAATAATCAGCAACAGTTCAAAAACCCTGAAAAATGATTTTCCTAAATAATTTCACATTTTTGATGATGGATATGTGAACAAACTTTTTGAGTGAGCAATGGGAAATCTACAGGAACTAGTAAAAATTCTCATCGAATTCTGTTCTTCAGGTTTGTCTGATGTGACGTTTCGGACTGAAAGCAGCATTTTGCACTACCAGAGCAACGGAAAGGTTAAGCGCAGCCTCACCAGTGTCTCGCTCAGGTTCCGCACAAGACAGTCCACTGCCACCTTACTGCATTCACAAAAAGGTTCAGACTACCTCACAGTCTCTCTTCAGGACTCTCACGTGGTCATGGAACTCCATGCTGGGGACAAAAATTCCCCCAAGGTGCTTGTTCAAACCCAGCGTCCAATCAATGATGGAAAATGGCACAGGGTGAAGTTCAGCATGGAGAACCAGACACTTCCGACCTCCAGTTGGCTCATGGCTGTGGATGGAAGCAAGACAGCGCTGAGCACATCCAAGACAGCTGTGAGGCACCTAGATTTTCTTAAGGAGGGAGCAGACATCTTCCTGGGGGGTCTGGGTCTGGACACTGGAACGAAACTGGTTGGTTGTCTGGGTTCTGTGCAGATTGGAGGCCTTCTTCTTCCTTTCCATTTGGACACAGAGTTGAAGCTTCCCAGACCCCAGGAAGAGCAGTTTGTGAGAATAAACAGCAACACTACTCTGCAGTACGGCTGCTTGGGAGCCAGTGTGTGTGCTCCCAATCCTTGTGTGAACGAGGGTGTGTGTGAAGACTTGTTTGATCTCCATAACTGCTTGTGTCCCTCTGAGTGGACAGGGCCACTCTGTGAGGACCTGACAGACACCTGCGTCTCCAGCCCCTGTATCTTCGGCAACTGCACCAACCTATCTGGGGGATTCAAGTGCGTGTGTGATCTGGGATACAGCGGTGAACAGTGTGAGGTGAAAGTCGATACATGTGAAAACAGCAACTGCAGTAGCGGCGCTACGTGTCTCAAAGGCTTCCTGAGCTACACGTGCCTCTGCCCTCAGAATCTGACAGGCCAATTCTGCGAGTGAGTACTTAAAAGGTTTATCAATACATCTTTGACACGAAATTTACAGTAGCACACCTATAATACATCAAATAATCGTACTGATTCACAACTGTGTCTCTTACAGCGAGAAAATTCCTGAAATTCCATGGTACATTGAGACCAGTCCGTAAGTGCTTTTGTATAAAATATTACAAATCAATGCACTCATTTATTAAACAAATGAAAAGTAAATCCCCCATCTGTCTGTTAAGACTTCCGCAGTTGCCTGTGTCGACATGTATTGGTACAAGATGGAACTACAGCTGCTATAATGGAGGGAACTGCTCAGAAGCAGAACATATCTGTTACTGCCTGCCTGGTTTCACAGGACAGTGGTAGGACATGCATAATTATATTTACTCTTTATAGCCAGCCGGTCGAAGGTTCCTCAGCAATGAATTGCAATAAATTTCAAGTGTTGTTGCAAAGGGTCTGAATACTTGTGCAAATGTGATCTTTAAGTTTTTCCTATTTCATACATTTGCAAGCATTTCTAAAATCCTGCTTTCACTTTGTCATTATGGGGTACTGAGTGTAGATTAATATGAAAAATAAATCATTTAAATGATGGTAGTATTAGGTTTCAATAACAACACTGAAAAAGGTGAAGGGGTCAAAATACTATCTGAATACACTGTATATAAAGATGTTGTTTTGCGTCTGCAAGATACGCAAGTAAGCAATGGCTTGCTAAAAAAAATTGCCATATCAATTTAAAATCAATTGAAAAATCCATTACTGCAGGTAATTTTTTTGTTTCCCATTTGAATTTTATTTGGTGCAGTTTGTTCCACAATTCTTCTCCTTATTCTTCCTTCCAGGTGTGAGAAGGATGTGGATGAATGTGCCTCAGACCCTTGTATGAATGGAGGCTTTTGTGTCAACTACGTGAACAGTTTTGAGTGTGTGTGTGACATGAATTACTCAGGGATACACTGCCAAATAGACGTCAGCGACTTCTACTTGTATCTCTTCTTGGGCCTGTGGCAGAACCTCTTCCAGCTGGTTTCCTACCTTGTGATACGTCTTGACGATGAGCCGGAGGTTGAGTGGGGATTCCACGCAAATGATTAGACCGAACCTTGTCTATTGTGTTCAAACTGTGGTCACGGTCAATGTCACACTGGTGTACTCAACACACTTTGCTAATTTAGTACCCAAACATATGTACTGTGAGAGAAGGGATACTCTTTTGTGGCCTCTTGTGACTTAGGTTAATAAAATAGGTACATATCATCAAAATCACTGCCTAGTGCAACAAAGTGGACGACTTTTTTTTTCATACACCATAAGACTGTGTTGTTTCCCAGCATGCACTCTGACACAAAGACTGTTATCATTTGAATGAAGTTACACCCAGGAACATTTTTGTCACCTCAGCTTTATAAAAGAGTGAGTTCAAGAAAACAGAAGAGACAAGGAATAGTCGCAATAATATACACGTGAACCTGTTTTTCATACATTATAAATGTATCTATTGTGAACAGATTTATGTCGTAATTAATATTTTAATTTCCCAGAGACAAACTAATTAACATCACATGACAAACAGATTTAGCTAAAGGGCTTGTTTTCAACTACAGTCCATGGGCAAGTTGCTGTTAAACATTTTGCACCATATTTATTACAACATTTAAATGCATTTTATCTGGTTACCTGGTTCTCATACTGAAAACCACACATTAGGGAGTTTGTGTGCCTTAAAAAAATCCATTTTTTCTTTAGGGCACTGTTTTGTAATCAGTGTATAATTTTTCAGGGATACACTTACATGCAGTTATAATGTTCAGGTTTCTCAAAAAATACATGTCCAGAGTTGTGTATTTTCAAATGTGTGTATACCCAAAAGTAAACTGCTGAAAGATAAATCTGCATGCAGTGCCGGATATGTACTATGACAACATAAAATAAAGTTTGTGAAATACTAGGAAAGCGTCTGCTTTTATTTAAACCTTCATATACATTTTCTAGTATGCAACAAACAAAAATAATTATTTAGACACTGATTCCATTTCAACAACTTACAAACAAAATACGCACATTTTTATGCTCAGCTGTGTATGTATGTCTAACAATAAGTTGAGAACGCAAAATTAGACTTTATAAAATGTGCAAATGAGATGTACAGATATTTTAACAGTAAATAACACCTCCACACAGACATTTACCATGACAGACCAAATCCATTTCAACAGGCAGTTCATTCAGTAAGGCTCTGTTGGTGCACTATAAATCTGTAAACTCCAAAAACAATAAGATGTTTCTTCCTTAAATAACATGCCTGATTAAATATAATGATTTAGCAGTGCACCTGATACAAGGCTGACTCTCCCGCTGGGGTCAGCCATATGCATTCACAGTGCTGTAACGATCACAGAGTGTGGACAACTCATCTCAGACAGGAATCAGAAGCAGCAATAACATCAGCCCTCTTCTTGGAGCTTACATTCACAGAGCTCTTTGTAGATCCTCTTACGTATCTTTGGTATGTCCTTCTGTGAAAACTGCAGAGGTTTGGAAAGAGCAAGGCATCTACAATACTGAAAAGGACAACAACGAGTGATGATGAGTTGAAAACAAAATCAGACAACAATGCTTCATGTCATGCATTTAAAGCTTAAACGGCATGTTAGTACCTCCAAGACAAACACTCCACAGTCGTTTTCATTGGTCTGTTGTGGGATTTTCTGTGAAGGACAGCAGGGGGAGACAAGACATCATGTCGGTTACTGTGTCAGGTGAAACTCCAGCTTTAAGCCTGTATGTTGCCTGTGACACCAGGGCTCCATTTGTTAAACATGGATATTAAATCATCCACATTATAATAATAGTAATAATAGTAATAATAATAATAATAATAATAATAATAATAATAATAATATTGATGATGTGACACTGGGTGTGAGTCCAGATTTGCTGGTTCTTGAAAAATGTCTTAAATTCATCTGGAGCTCTCGTAGCAACAAGTCCTCAAGTCCAAACCTGCAAAGGTACAGACTTATTGACAGTCAGCTGGGTGGTGACCACTGAAAGTAACTTATAACCTCACTTTTCAACAACAACTACTGAAAAATATGATAAAATATAAAGAGGTTTTAGCACTGTAACAGAACCAAGGCACAGTTTTAAATACATTTATGATTATCACTTCAAAGCATCTGGTACATCAATCAGGAACGCTCACTAATCACGCATGGTGTAACAATATTCAGTGGAAATATCTAAAGCCTAATAGTGCACACATACTGTGAAGTTCAGCATGGAACAAATGCAAAAACAAACAAAAACAAAACCACATACAGTATGATGATGCCTTATGGCCCCAGTGAATTTCAGGACAGTTCCTAACACACCTACCTCACCTACCTGCATGTTACAACTTTATCCAGGATTAATAAATAACTGCTTTCAAAGAATCACTTTAGCTGGATGAAGCTTCTAGTCTAGAATTACTTAAACTATATTTGATGAGCAGAACCCAGTATTTATCATTTCAGAATGAAACATTAGCAACAAGATACCTCATCATATGACACCGTCCAACCATTTTCAAAAGCTGTTTGCTGTTTCTCCTTTGCTTCTGTCATCAAGTATTTCAGGATGTTCTATTGTAGGAAAAGTGTAAAGAAAAAGCTGATTAGGAGCTGTGGTACAAGAAAAGCAACTGAAATATTTATATATTGTTAAAAGGAACAACAATATATATTAATCTGTTACCCTTGCAACTTTCTGAAGCACGTTCCCTTGAGAGTCGTACAGGCAGATCCTCTTTCTGACAAAGTCAGCAGTGACCAGACACCAGTGAACCTCCAGGTGGATGGGCACCAACAGCAAACTCTTAGAAAACAAATCCACCTGACCAAAAAAAAGATGGGGTGAAATCACAAATTTGTTTTAAGAAATATCACATCGCTTCCATCTTAGACCCAACTAACCTGCTTTGTCCACCTCTTAACACCTTCATAACCTTTGGTCATGAGCTGCCGGTGGAAGAAGCTGTTGAGAAAATGGACCTAGGAAAGGAGACAGGAAAGGTTACAGAACTAAATTCACATGTTTTTATTGTTTTGCCATCTATTTCCAGATTTTATGCTAAGCTAAGCTAACTGTAGTTAACTGCAGTTGCTACAGGTTTGATGTACAGGTATGAGTGGTATCAGCTGTCCCATCTAACTCTCTGCAAGAAAGTGAAAATGCTAAATTATTCCTTTAATTACTAGTGCTATTCAAATGAGTTAACAGGTAAGAAATTAACAAAGCTAGTACTATAATCAAAATAGAAATGGTAAAAAAAAGCATTATGTTACCTTCTGAAAGGCGGATTCCATGATGAGTTCTCCATACATGTTCATGACCTTAAGCAGAAACAGAAACGGACACATTTCACCAGTTACATTCAGATTTGATTCCTATTTCCACTTAAACTCGCTATGAACATTTTTTGGTTTTGTGTTACATGTAGACCTGGTCATTGAGCCAGTTCTGATCTGCCAGTGTCGATAAATCGTCCAGTGTCAGTGTGTGTTTCTTGTAGACCACTCGGAAGAAGGGAACAGGCTTCTGAATGATCACAGTTTTGTATTTGGTAACTTCTGAGATGATCACATCCTTCCTGCACCAGTGGGAAAATGGTTCAGGAATAGAATCATTACAGATACGACGCCACGTTTAATCACATAATCTTGGAAAGATCACAAATAAAAAAAGGACTGCTGTCAAGTGATTCAAGACAAGGCATAGAGAGACTCACCTTTCACTGAAATCAATTTTAAACTTTTTCTTCAGATGACTCAACAAATCGCTCTTTTTTAGTGGGATGAGACTTCCGTACATTCTGAAGAAGTCCTCGAGGAATTCTGGACAAACATGAAAACACACAAACTGTGAAAACCTGAAAAAAATTAAAGCAAAAGATAAAAAGATGGATACAAAAAGATGAGTGTGTACATACCATGGATGTGCTTAGTCAGTTCTGTAAGACTGACATCAGCTTGACAAGACATTTTACTGGTGATTCTCTCATCAGTGTCTATGTTTGGACCCCAGTCCCAACCTGGAGTGACAGTGTGTTGTCTTGATGGGCTTTCGACTTGAAGCCTCTGAGGTGGGGTCACTTTTCCTGGTACTTTAAAATATGCAATGCTCCCACATGCATCAATATCTGTCACAGTCTGAGATGGTTCTGAAGCATCTGCAATTTCACAACACTGTACAAAGGTTTCTGTTCTTTGAGACAACACTGTACCTGTTGGCACAGTGTGACTAATGGCCCCTGCAGTAACATCTGTGTCCGTAACAAGGTTCTGCAAGTGGCTGGAAGCAATGAACACTTCTGACACACTCCCAGATTCACATGGCTTCAGCTGGCAGTTCTGCTCTCTTAGCCTGTTCTGTGAATCATCAGTATCACATGTGTGTAGTGGCACAACATCTGATGTTGTGTGGTTTAATGTGTGCTCCATTGGACAGCTCCTTTTTTTTTTCTGCAAGTGTGTCTTTGAATTGACGCAGGGGCCAGAACTAGACCTGATCCTACCATTTCGTCTCTTGGTTCTGAATATCCCAAAACAGCATTTCTCCCGCCGCTTCCTCCACATCCAAAGCTGTAATTTACAATACAAGCGTCTCTTGGCTTTCCTGGAGAGATGAGAAACCCTCTTAATCGAACCCATGAATTCCTTTCTTCTCTTCAGGCACTTTACTTTGCTCTGGTGGCTCTGTGTTCAATGCATCAGAGTAAACGATGGAGTGTTACATGAGTTGTGTTGTGGGTATCCTTTTAGCTGTGTCATACGGCTCATATGCAACAGTGCTGGATGTGAATTTTATTTTGTCTGTTTCGTGACAGACAGAGACTCCGCTTCCAGTTCATAGTCAACTGCTACCAGCTGAGCCAGCATAGATGTTTACTGGAAAAGTGATTACTAGTGTTGGCACACCCACACCTTGACAGGATTTTCAGTTGACCTTATATTTGCCATCACTTCTGGTAACTTCCACAGTAAATCCATGCACAGTCCAAACATTTGCTGCAAAAAATAGAACAGATGTGTCACTATAGCTGCAGTCATCTCACACATTGTTAGCCCATAAAAAAAGTTACACAATGTTTTGCCAATTAGTAAATTTGCTTCTTTTCTGAAGTTTGACCAGCCTTCAATGTTATGCATAAAGGCTAATGCTGGGAAACACAGTTTTTATTGCAATATATTTGACAGTTGTAGCTACTAGAGCTGTGCCATCTTGTATCGTCAATGAAACACTGTGATAATTTCTCCCCATAACAAGAATTTGTCGTATTGCAACAACATGACACAACAACAACATAGCTGCTGTGTGTGATGCTGTGTTTCCATACACACCAAATCATGGGCATGTCACATGAGCCTACAAACATAATACGCATGGTGGAAGACATGATGCCAAGCCAAACTGTGCTAACTTGTCCAAACAAGGATGGACTCGATAAAAAAATGGATCACAGATACTGTTGTGAAGGAAATATCCCACTCCTATTCTATTATTTAGCTACTCAATTATTTTAGTTTTGTATTTCTTCTTGTAATAAGGTTTGTGATTTTTAATCACTGATCCTGTATGCTCGGTTCTAAAGACATCATGCTGCAGTGACTTATGGCTAAAACAAATTACTGAAGTGTACTATTGTAATATCAACACCCTGTTATCCCAAAACTATTGTAAAATTTCACAATATAGATTTAAGTGTATTTCACCCACCTCTAGTAACTATGCAACAATACGGTACTGTGCAAAAACCTTTAGGCATTTTAGCGGTTTAGACTCTTGGCTAGCTGCCTGATCTGTCCCAAATTTATTAAGCAGCATGAAAATGATAATGAACACACAGCCATTAGAAACAATGTTAATAAAACACAGGTCTCCATTTACTGCGTTATAGTAATTGGTTAAGTAACAACTAACCATGGCATTATCTTTTTAAACCTTTCTACAGCTCACATTAGAGGGGGAAAAAAATTACTTTAAATCATGAAATCATAATCAAATAACATTATTTTAACAATAAAATAATATTTTAACACAGACGATGCATTCTGTTGCACAGTAAACACTACAGTATATACGTAGTTGATCAATTAAATATGCTTTTGCTGAAATAATTTAAGCTGTGCACACGCTAAACTACTATCTTCATAAATGTTTCAGTAGAATTTCTAAACTATGCTATGTGTGTGCACTGCAGACCCACACATAAATCCATAGTTAACAAATTGCGACTAATATTTGATTTCCCACAGCCTGTCAGACCACAAACTGTTTTGTTCTGACTTGCTTCATATCTTCTTAACACGTGTTTCCAAGCCAAGATCCCTGCTAAATTAGCTACCATAGCTAGGTTTACTGACACAACAGCTGTGGGTAACTCATGGGGAGCTCATAGCCATTTACCACGCAGCCTCACCGCCACGGCCTCGTTTGGCTCATCAAAAGCTCGGAGCGGAACGAGCTCTGGTCTGAGAACAGCCTATCGTTTCTACTTATCAGAGAATGAAGGTACTTTTTAATCTTACGTTTACCTGTGTGACCCTCTCAACCTGCAGGACAGTTAGCATCAAGTACATAACAAGCTCTTTGAAAGAGTCGCGTGAGAATCGCGTCACTCTCGCGCCGACCAATCAGGTTTTACTAATAAAAACATGTACATCATTATTTGTCAGTGTTGTCCGACCGAAATACATTTTCTCACACAACTTTTTAGTTATTATATAGTTAGTGAAAATACGTATTCATTTCTGGTGATATTTAATTTAGCTTTTATATATATATATCTAATACTGTACTGTATCCCACGTGTACTAGTACACGTGGGATAAATATCAGTCATTACAATCAGTATTTCAATCTATACTCCTGCCTTTTTGCAGTGAGAGTTAACTTCCACATATTCTTTAAAGATCACCGTACAGAGTGGAGATGTTGCAGGCCCCAAGGAGACACACACGAAAGACAAAATATAAAAGAACGCAAAAGCAAACATTCACGTTTCTCTCATCAGTATCTCTGCAGTCTGATCCTGACCTGAAGCCACAGTAGTGTTTTGTGCACATGGTCAGAAATTGCAGAGCAAATAATCTATGTGGGCGGCAGGAATGACCGTCTGTGTCCCTCAACTATGCCCCCCGTTCACAAACATCCTCTCTGACAGCTGGTTACACAATATAGCCATTTGAACATGTAGCTCTTCATGTACTTTTTTAAATTTTTAATTCAAAAAACATTCGTGCAAGATTTGGGGACGTCTACAGTAATAAATCACATAAATCACAGCAAATTTGAGATGTTTAGCGATTTCACACCACAAAAGAGACGTATATGTGAACTCACACACCAGGTTTTGTGAAATTCTATTTGTTCTGGCAGCCGTCCTAAAGCAGAGTATGACCTGCAGTGTGACGCAAGAGGGATGTTCATGGTTTAATTTGGCTTTTGTTTCCTGTTTAAAGTACAGCATATATACACCGCAGGCTGCGTGCAATCTGCCTGCACACTTTTCTGATAACCTCTTGCATCGCTCACAGAAATGAATCCCCTGGGAATCAGTGTGGTTCTGGGACTGCTGGTGGGGGTATGGGCTCAGGTGAATGTGCAACGGCCTCTCTGTGATTCCCCTGAAGCAGAGGAGGCTGCTCTGGTGGCTAGAGATTACCTCAATGGCCAGCACACCCATGGGTACAAGTATGAACTGAACAGGATCGAGGATATCAAGGTCTACAGTGAGGTAAGTCAGCAAAGATGCTGTGTAGTTACAGGCGAAGACATACTGAGATAGGGCCAGCAACACACACTTCACATCCTCTACATCACACAGTACTATCACGTTTTATCAAGCTGATGTAGATATAATAAAATGTAGTTAAATTAAGAAATTGCCAAGAAAATGTGCATAATTTCAGAAACAGCAACAGAATTTTTTTGTATTCCCAATTTGCCATTTTATCCTGTCAG
>JAUBNQ010000009.1:6311232-6334548 GCA_032353495.1 Ctenopoma kingsleyae
ATGAGGTGAAATCCCTTCACTGGAGCTTAGCGTTGACATGGGCTTCCACAAGTCTTTGAGTGACTCATGGAATTTAGAGCCATCTGAACCAGGATCAATCAACGGCAAACCTAATTCATCACCAAACCTTATATATTTGACATTACCAAGTGAAGGATTGGACATACCATTTCGAAGCGGCTGTTTGTTTTGTTTCTGGGAGGAACTCTGTTGGGGTTTGTTACTGTGATGTCCTGCATGATTTTGTGCCAGGAAGTTTGAGTTATAAACCAAGTCCCTGAAGGCCAGTGGAGATTCATTCCAATTATTGGGTTCCCTACTTGGTGGCCCATGCTGTAGCAGCACATGACTATTCAGTTCAGAAGAGTGCGAAGTCTGATCACGTTCAGTGTATTCATTTGAAGCATTGACTGTAAGCTGTGGTTGTGAGGAGATGGGGACCACTAACTTGTTATAAGTTGGATTTTGCGCATCTTGAACCATGTAAGGGACCTGAAAACGATCCAGTCCAAAGGATTTACTGGATTGCGAATTTGATGGCTGTAGTTCCCAGGCTGTAGGTTTATTTTGTTCAGCATAAGACATGAAATTAGTCCCAGTGGGATTATTCATGTTCCCAGGTGGTTGATTGCCATTTTGCCACTTTAGGGGCTGTACATTATATGGTTCAAATTGCCCCATTTGATTTAATGGATCATTACCCAGAGCCCGAGGTATCAGAGGCACATTGTAGGGACTGCTGGATTGGCTGTGTGGTAAATGCAACAGCTCCTCATTTTGTATTGGATATAGCCAATCAGGATATACTGAATCAAAAAAGTAAGGGTAAACTGATATCTCAGGATTTGCAGGTTTGCTGGGATTACCTGCATGTTGTGCACCACTGGGGCCATCTGGTGGCTGCAAATACTCAGGGTTTTTATTTCCGGGTGGTTGGGACTGCAATAAAATAGGTGCAGAGGTGGAAGTTGTGGGTGCTGGCGTCATCATTGGTTCAGCTGGCGTTTGAGGAGGGTGAGCAGAGCCCAAGCTGCTGCCAAACCCTGTACGTTTACCACCAAGGCCAGCTGGAACAATATGGAGATACTGATGAAAAGCTATTTGTGGACAGCAATTGGAAAATCCAGATGGACAAACTTGAGGACAGTACACAGGAGGAATCTGTGGAAAGTCAGGGGGGACTACACCACCATTAGTAGGTTGTGGAATAGCAGATTCTGTTTTTGCATTACTGGCTAGAGTGGTGACCTTTTGTGGTCGTTGCATGTATACAGAGGGACTCTGGGGGGCACCAGGCTGTGGTGGAGCTTGCCTCTGTGGTGCTGGTGTAAAGGGAGGCTGTTTGATTGGCACAGGCATCTGATAACGATCAGAAGAGGAGAAACTATGGTAAAATGGGCCTGGGTAGAACAAATGGTCAGTGTGTGTGTGGGGCTTTTTGGTTGATGGGGGCTTTGGTGGTACAGGCTTAACTAATGCTGGGGGCTGAGGGTAAAAAACAAATGGATAAGAGGGTTTTCCAGGCTGGCTTGCAGGTTGTTCTAAAGGTGGTTTAGTTACTGGTGGCTGTGTAGGCTGCATTACAGGCTGAGGTGGTGGAAGATAAAATGGAAAAAGGTAGTAAGGTTCCCGGCTCTGGGCTGGAGCAGTTTTGATAAGTGGAGATTTTGTAGAAATGGGTTGCACAGTAGTTGTAAGTTTTGTGTCCGTCTTTGAAAAGTAGGGGTAGAAGAAATCAGGGTAAAAATAAGGGTAAGGTAACTGGGGCTGGGGGATAACCTTTGGTTGCTGATCTGGTTTCTCAATAGATATGCCTGGGCTCTGAGGCAAATCTGGAACCCGAGGAATGGCAGATGGTTGAGGTTTTGGAGTTTGATAAAAATCTTGTGGTTTTAGATCTGAGCTTCTGGTGGGTTCAGATTGAGCTGGTGACAGTGATGGACAGGAAATTTTAGTTTCCCCATCTCCAGACAGTTCAAGAGTGTACATTCCATCCTGTAACAGAAAGGGTTAATACTGTAGTTAGATTAGGCTGGAAAAAAAGGAACACTTATAATCAAGGAAATTTGTGCTGTACCTTTTTCTCCAGGCACGGTGCATAGTGAACAGAGATGACCACACCTTCGGGATGTGCAACTACACTGAACCCACAGCTGGATGAGGCCTTCATCAGTGGCTCCCAGCTACCATTCACTGTAAGATACACATTACTGATGTTAAGACTTTCAAATGACTCCTGGACAAATTTCTTTACAGTGCAGAATACACATCCTAATTTCTCTAACAAACCTTAATATATATAAAAGTCAAACTTACATTTCACATGAACTTTAGTGAGAGAGACTGTCCATTCTGTTTTGACAACCATGCCCACAGAGTGACAACTGACCATTGGAGGGTTAGGTGAAGACTTTATCATCGAAGGGCATAACATTCTTAGTGTTAACCCCCACCAACGCAAAGGCAAAACATAGCTGTCCTCCTGAAACGACAGAAAAAAAATAAAAACACATATTACAAGTGCACAAATAAATGGTTTGAGTGCGTCATGTGTCCAGAGCAAAGCATCCCACCTCAAGTGCAACAAAGCAGCCATCATAAGGTGCAACTAAGACCAAATCTCTCTGTGTTGACCTGATGGTGTAACCACAGCTTGGTGGCAACTTGGACAGAGGCAGAGGAGACAGGCGACTTCCTGAAAGATCAAACCAACAATGTGATCACATTTTTCCCTCTCTGACTTCATGAAAACCCAAAAACTGCTGTTCATATTTGAACATTCATGATGAGCAGCGCATGCATGACTTCACGGGAAACTTACCTCTGTCCACAAAGAAGAGTGATCCTGGTGTAGCAGCAGTATTGCTGACTTGAAGTTGCATGGAGTCTCCTGTGCATTCAACTTTTGGTTCCATTTTAAGAAGTCGTTCCACTGCTGTATTGTCTGGGCTCAGCCTTGAAAAATCACTACTCCACACTGCACGTTGCATAGGCCTCCCCCAATCTTTTAAAAATAATACTTTAAGTTCAAGGCCTTCAATTTAACCATCTTAACAATATCACAGGGACTCAAACGTCTATGGCATTGAAGTCATATTTAACAGCTTTTGTAGTTTATTTAATGCAGGACTAATACAAACTCAACCTTACATACCCATATCTGCTTGGTAATCTGAGTCAACATCCAGCAGATGCTTTGTAGCCTTGGATCTTTTGAGTTTAGCACCTTGCAGAGAATTTTGCCCAATTAAGAGTCGACCATGGCGCGCACCAGTTCCTTTAGTTTGACCTTGGTTAAGCGTCGAACTTTCCCGGAATGTATCCAGAGCTTTCAGCCTCGTCAGGCTGGCGCAATGGCAAAACGAACTAACGACCACAAACAGCCCTAGATACAGTAAAATCTTGCTACCCCCGCTCTCACTACACGCCATTGGCACAAAGGAAAAAAAACACTGCAGACAAGCAGTTTACCGCGAACTCTGAGCTCCTCTGATTAAGAACTAAGCACGTGAGCTCTGGTCCTAATCAAACACCTGGAGACAGCAGGTGATGTCAATAATGTAATTAAGACCCGGATGCTTCCTAAAGGTTTAACGATATTGCTAAAAATCTAATAATTCTACGTTGGAGAAAAAAAAAAAGAAGCTTATAAGGCATATTTGAAAGTCTTGATGTTTATTTGTCCCATCAAAAATGCCTTAAAAATCAAATGCATCAATAATTTGTAACAACAAACAATGTAGGTCCTGCAGTGATGCGGTGAATGTCTATAATTGCGTGTTAAATGTACTCAGTGGACGGTATCTTGTTCGTCTTATTTAAAAGCCCTTGACAACAGCAGCAAAGTGCTTCACTAGTTATGGATCGCATGCTTTGCAAGGTGTCTTACAGGTTAATGGCAGAGTGAGTGGCTGTCTGCCTTACTTGAATAATGTTTACACCATCACTGTGTATGCTTTCATGGGTGTGTTCAGTAGACATGAAAGACCATGATTGATGGCGTTTTATCAGCTTAGATAATTGTTTCTTGATATTTGTGAAATTGCAAACACTGTCATTACTTTTCTCTTGATTGTATATGATGTGTTGAATATCCAGTGGGTAGTGATAAATTAAGATTTATGCAGTAGTGTAGATCAGAAAGTATTCATTTCATTCTAAACCAGAGAGAGAATTTTTTGCCTACTTGTGCTTTATAAAATTCACAACTAATTATTGGTTGAACTGTGACACTACAGGAGTATGCCCTTCAAAAATAATTATTCAACCAATAACAGCTTGTAGGCTACCGGAAGTTGGTTGATCTTCAGCTAGAGAATTCTGTCAGCTAATTGTGTCTGAGATTCAGGAAAAGAACCACAGAGAGATAACTTCTCTAAAGACAAATACTTAAGGGAATAAAACTGATTTAGTTAATTATGAATAATCAGTTTATGAAGAGTAAAGCTTCTGATTGTGTGTAAATAGGATCAACACCATCATCTGTTTTCCCAACAGTCTTATCCACTGTTGCTGTGCATGATTAAAACAAAATATCTGAATTGAATTCCTGTATTAAACCTTATAGACTGAGTCTACACACAAGTTTGTACTCAAGACAACAGACGGGACAAACTGACTAACTCTGGTTGGAATAACTTTTATTTGATCTGTCTGTAAACAAGATGTCACATCAATTCATGGCATTTGAAATAGATTTTGTGGCAGAATAAATTTTCAACAAAAAAAAAATGCAAATGGATTTTTCTGTCTTTTAATTCTGTACATATTCCACAAAGTTTGAACATTACTGATGCCAAAATATCCCTTTGGAAGGTGCCATTAAAAGTTATGTTTTGCTGGGGCAGCAGTTAAAAATCCAACTGGTAGAAGAAACAGATCAGATCAACTTTATGGCACAGAATACACAGTTATTCTCAGAAAATTTTCACAAGACAACTTACAAATGGTCGTATTCCAACCAACACCATTTTCAATGTTTAGTGTACACAGCATTTTTTCTTTTAAATATACTTCTAAGTACCTTACTATGACAATTTGTGAATACACCTTTGATGACTAAAGCACAAGGCAAATAATTCCAAGTGTTGGAGCCCAACAACCTGGGTTTACAGTCAAAATGCATTCATACTGTAGTAAAATGACATTGCCTTCTCATTAGTTAATGGACATGAAGTTAGCAACAAATCAGTTAGTGATGAAAAGTTTAGTGTTCTAAAGAAGCAGTTAATGATTTACAGTCATCTGAAGTTCTTGTTATGCTTTACAGTCAACAGGTGATGACAACTATCCATCAGAATAAGCTTTTCTTCTGATAACCCTCTTATACTGACAATTGGTCCAAAGGGCCAGGGGAAAACTTCACATAATGAGTATGTAGTGATTTACAGCAAAATCTACAGATGGCAAGAGCTGACTGAAACATCTGAGCTGTCAGAGGTGGAATGTCCATTGAGACTCCAGGACGAGGTGAAGTATCATGACAATATGTTGAAACCTCAGCTATGCTGACCTTACGCTACACTCAAACAACAGCCCAACACCACATCATTAACTTTTAAGATCACATTCAGGTACAACAGCAAAAGCATGTGATGGAGGGTAAAAGAAGTTGTGCTTGAAGGTGGAAAAACGATGAACACATACAGGACTTCAGAGGAAATCTGTCATCTCCTTAACAGAGCTGATGAAGATTTTAAGATGGAGGCAGATGAGAAGATGGTTCTGGCTGGAATATACGCTAGGACAGAGGGGAAGTAGGGCTGCGTTCTGTATGCTAAAGAGGGTATATGCATGCAACTTTTAAATGCCCACATGCTGATGAAAATAAAAGTGAACCTGGCATCTTTTAATAATGCTCAAAAAATATGCAACTATGCAAAAATGTCACCACCATTACATGTGTACTTCCCTTGAAATATTAACCAGTTCCTAAGTGAAGGCAAGTCCAAATTTGTTTAACACTTTTATTACACTTTGTGATCATTTTTTGCACACTTTTGGTTAATAAACATTTAAAAGAACATGCCATTACTGTAGTGCCAAAAACATGAGAAGTACAATGTTAAAGTGGGGAGGTTGTATGTTTTCCTTCTTTTTTTTTTCTTCTTTTTTTAATTTTTAAAAAACAGCAGGGTAGGGGGAAGTAAGCAAACAAAAGACTGTGTATAAAAGTCAACTGGGGAGGAAGTAACATTATATGCCATCTAATCCTGGAAGTAGTGTCAAAACAATGTGGTAAGTGGGAGTGAGATGCTAAGTTGATGGATGGGTGACGAGGTTGCTTAATATCCAGACCTCCTCAGGTACTCAGCCATTGCATGTGCTTTCTTGTTAAGATTTCCACCATGGACCGCTTCCTTTCCCATGACTAAAACCAATACTGGAGCACACAAGGAAAAAAAGAGAAATGAACAAATTTGAAGAGTCTCCCACCCTAAAGGATGAAGGGAGGGAACAAAGGTGACACAGCATCTTACCACTCTTCATTGCTATTAAAAGTTTCCAATACATTTTTACTGCTTGCAGGAAAAATCTTAACAGCAATATTTCTTTTCCCTTCTTTTTGTCCCTCAATTTTATCTAAGTGAGCTTGAAAACATTAAAAGCCTGAATCCCTCAAGTATTTTGCCATTGAGTATGCCTTCTTATTCAATCCGCCTCCATGGACCCCTTCTTTGCCCATTACAAGAACCAAAACTGAAAGAGAAGAGATAGAAAAGGGAAAGTTAAGAAAAGTAAAAAGGTAAAGAAAAGGCATTCAAAATAATTAAAAGGAAACTGTCACCAGAAGTGTGTAGTGCAGGGATGTTCAATACAAATGCCTTACAGTTAACTGTAAACTGGTTCTTTGCTACCACTGAATTTACCAACTGATTCAATGTTTCCTGTGACACTGCATCTTGGACAATGACCACCATATGTGGATTTTTTTGTCAATAATTGCTAGTTGTTATTCACTTGGGTTAAACTGATGAGTGGATAAGTGAACAAACATGCAATCTGCCCACCCGTGTCTAATCTTTAATGGCACATGATTGAACATCACCAGTGTCTTTTTTGGGGAAGACTGTAAAAATAAAGATGTGACTATATAGACACATGCAAGAGACTAAGGCGCACTTTATATTCTATTCAGCTATACTGTATGTAAAGACTGTAGCATCACAAAACCCAACATGCAGAGAAGAAGGATTACAGATGGAAATCACTGAAAAGAACAGAGAACAGTGATGGGAGAATAAAGGAAAACAGACTTTGGTTTTGACTGCAATCAGTATTTCCCACATAAAGTTTGGGCAGAAAACTCATGTATTTTACTTTGTTCCTCAGTTTGAAGAGAAAATTGATTAAAAACCCTGCCCAAGTTGTGGACAATTGCACATACTAAAATGGCTTCTCAAAAATCTTGATGAAGATGTTAGACCTTAACAAATACTGTGAGAAACACTGGAGCAATGTAACACACTGAGGACCACAAAGGCTGGAGAGGGCAAACTATGGCTTGTACAAGGTTACAATGAAGAGGGGAAAAAAACAAAAAAGAAAACAGACCATTAATTCAATGTATTGGACATACAGTGCTGTGGAAAAAGTATTTCCCCCCTTCTGGGTTAATTTATTTTTTTTTTGCATATTTGTCACACTTAAAAATGATTCAAACTGATTTTAATGTTACAAGAAGAGGACCTGAGTAAATACAAAATGCAGTTTTTAAATTCTGATTTCATTTATTAAGAGAAAAAAGCTGTCCAACATTGCCTGGCTTCCCTTGCTAAAGCAGGAATGAACTGTGATTAACCACAATTTTTGGAATTTCACTTGTAACAACCAGGCCTGATTATTGCCAGACCTGCTGAATCAAGAAATCACGTGAATAGAAGCTGTCCCCAAAGCTTTTGGGTAAATATTCTATGCACTGATGAGACAAAAGTTGAATGTTTTAGAAGGCGAGTGTCTCATTACATCTGGCGTAAATATTCACAGCTTTCATAAAAAGAACATACTACCAGTCCAACATGGTGGTGGTAGTGTGATGGTCCGGGGCTGTTTTGCTGCTTCAGGACTTGGGCAACTTGTTGTAATTGATGGAAACATGAATTCTGCACCCAACCAAAAAATCCTGAAGGAGAATGAACCTCAAGAACACTCAGGTTATGCAGCATGATCCAAAACAAAACCAGCAAATCCACCTCTGAATGGCTCAAAAAAAGAAAAGGTTTTGGAGTGGCCTAGTCAAACTCAGGACTTTGTATTTGTTTGAGATGCTGTGGCATCACCTTAAACAGGAAGATGATGCTCGAAAGCCCTCCAATGTGGCTGAATTAAAACAATTCTGCAAAGAAAAGTGGGGCAAAATTCTTCAAAAAGTGATGTGAAAGACTCATTGAAAGTTATTGCAAACGCTTGATTGCAGTTGTTGCTGCCAAGGGTGGCACAACCACTTACCGGGTTGAATTATGTTTAGGGGCAATTACTTTTTCCACATAGGGACAGGCAGATTTGGACAGCTTTTTTCCCTTAATAAATGAAATCATCATTAAAAATAGCATTTTGTATTTACTCGGGTTATCTTTGTGTAATACAATTTGAATTTCTTTAGTCTGACAAATGTGCAAAAAGAAAAAAAGGTTAAATACTTTTTCCACATCACTATATTGTATGTGCATCTATATGTTTTGTCTGAAAGCACCATGGGACTTGAGCTGGTTAATAATTATTCAACTATCAAATAAGCTGCAGATTAATTTCAATCCAAGCACAAATGCAAACATTTGCGTGTTCTAGTTTCTGAGATGTAAGGATTATGTTAGAATAAATTTAATATTTTTGGACTGTTTAAAAAAAATGTATGTTTGTGTTCTTACCATTTTAATGGGAGCAATCAATTAATCAAGATGATAAGTGAATAAAAATAGCCATTATCTGCTGCCCTATAAGTCATGTTTCACAAATGACTGTGCAATGCAACAGATATTACTGAGTCCTAATGAAGGTCACAAGGGTGACAGTGTTTACTCAAACTTTAGAATTCACTGAAGTGGAAACAATCAGACATAGTAAGTTTGGTAAAAACTGGCCAATTATTTTCAGTCTACACTTGCTCACGCCACTAAACTCATGACAGGTACCTCTCACACCCATGTGATGTAAAACAATATGGCATCATGAAATATTTTATTAGCTGTAATGCAATTAACTTTTGTAACCACAAGTTTACCTTTTCCAGCTCTTCCCACAGAGATATTATATGTAGGTTCTCCTCCTTGGCTCTTTGTCCTGATGTCCATTGTCCAGTCCCCATCATCCTGGAGGCTGTCTCTGAGGACTGAACACTTCTTTGAACCCAGAGTGAGACCACTGGTGTAAAAGGTCTCCCTGTCCTTACCGATAAGGACATCTATTTCTTGAGACTGATTAAACAAAAAATAAAACACAGAATTCAGGCAACATCAGTCAGATGCAACAAATATGCTTCCATTTGTCTATGACAAATATGAAAAGAACAATATTACACATGTATAAATTAAGTCCAAAAACAAATATGAATTCCACAAAAACTCAAAGGGCACTGCTTCGTTAACATATACAAGTAAAATGGCCTTTACTGTAGTTGTGCTACATAATAATAAAGGATTTTTCATTTTTTTGTGAAATAATTTGGTAGCCTGCCTTGACCTTTGCGGAAAATACTCTCCTGCCATGGGCACATAAAGTGTTTTCCTCATTCTCCAGTTCCAGCTTCTGTGAGAATTTGGTAATGTGAGCGAGTTTTGGACAGTGGGATGCAGACTTGACATATAACTTCAATAAATTGTAATTTCACCACGTTATCAACCTAACAATGTGGAAAAAGATCAGAAGATTGAATCAACAATAATAATAAATTGTGTTGCCCATTTCAAATCATTCATCACGCAACAAATCCAAACATTTGCTGGTTCCAGCTTATTAAACATGAGGCTTTGCTGACTCTCCATATGTCAGTAAACTGAATATAACTTATTCAGGTTCTGCACTCTTGCTCAGTATACATTTGACAAGTTATAAAATCAACAGCGTGACATTAGGAGAGAGCAGGTTTGTGAACAAACCTTAGAAACCTGCAGATGATTTCTTACTAGTACGGCGCTTTCTGGAACCAACACATCCCATCCCATGCAATAACAAAAGGTGCCAACCTTCGCCTGCAGTGAGCAGAAGAAGCAAAGTGACAGCTATGCACCGTTAGCTCTCATACCACCCTACTGAATGAATTGGAGAAAAAAGACAAACATATACGCTGTTATGATCATCAAACCCCATAGATTAATATGCACCAAGGTTGCATGCTTTGAGAATAAGGCACGTTCACGGATGGTTAAACGCCAAACGTCAGTCAGAGTTAGCCTTTCTGACCACCGGTAGCCGGTAAAGCGGCAGCTTAACATTAGCTAATCAAAGCAGCCGTGCACACAAAAGCATGCACGCTCCCTTAAGTCTGTCACAGTCTATTCGCTGGTTTTTAATTTGCGTTTGATTGATTTCCCAGTGTACGGACATTCTGGTTAGGGCTCGTGAACGAAAACTATCTGGTTTATGTCTTACGGTCCATGCGAGCCACAAAGCGTGGACTCATATCTGATCCACACGAGGTCTAATCCCGCAACATTTCCTTAGCAGGAAATAGCCCAGACAGGCCACCGATGGACTAGCTAGCCCACGGAGCTAACACGGTACCGTTAGCTTACTAGTCATTTAGATCCGGCGAGGTAACGGTTTTAGCGCTGTTCAGCCCGCTGAACGTCTGCGTGGGTGATTCACAACAACACTGTCAAACACAACCACACTCCCACTCTTAATTATCTCATTTGTATTTCTTACCGTGATATTGTTGAAAGTACCACCGGCGTGTGCTGCCCAAACATATTTGGCGTCCGTATACCCAACAATGGCGCTATCCTGACAGCTGCCATCGGCCATCAGGTTTTCCACGTAGCTTTGCCAAGACATATTCAAGAAATAGATGCTATTTTAAAAAATACCTACAGCTTCAGGCGTGGGGCTCTTAAACCAGAGACAGCAGAGTAGAAAGAAAGCCCACAGATGAATTTAGAGTCTCCAATGTAACCCACACTTCGACGTTAACCAACGTCAAGGCTGGGGCAGCAAAGAAAGCCAGGGCAGGGAGGCAGTGGCTGGGTGTAGTCCGTATCAGATCACTCCGCACAATGAGCTCCCCGGCGCTTTTATGGAAGCAGGCGGCGGAATAAAGAGGGACTTAGCAGCTCAGCCAAGAGTCAACTGTCTGAGGGAATGCCGGGGTGCACATAAAGGCGGATGAGGATTTACTGATTCAATCATTTAGTCATTCAGTCTTTCATTCATTAAATGTTCTTCCATGTTGTAGGAATAACGTGACAAAGACTGTCGCATCAGGCAGTTTTTTTTTTTATATACCTAACCAATAACCATCAGTGCATGCAGAAACCAATCAATTCTGGGTGGCACCTGGCTGATGGATTACAAAATTATTTACCCACTTTCATAAGATTGCCTCTTAAATGTATTTTAAATGGCAGGAGTCTACTTTCAATTATTGCTATTTAATTATTGCCGTTATGATAACTGTAAACATGATAATGATAACTGACACAAACATGTCACTAACTTTGTATGTCAATCACAAACAGGACAATTACATATTTGTTCATGCACAGTCATATAACATCAATGTCTCTAATGTTATTAGACTATATCTCAGACCATCTCCATCTTGGCAATATTGGAAAATACAAATAATTGTTATAAAAACATACAGACATGTTTTATTGTTTCAGCTGTGTGATATGAAATGATTTGGTGATTAGAAGTATACGAGAGATTTGATGCACAGTGGACAATGAAAGGGAGGCTGCAAACAATGTAAATTGCAGAACAGTCAAACTCAGGTAATAACATGTAATAGACATATATGACATGTGAGTGAACAGCACATAAGGTTATTAATAAGCAAACAGAATAATACTCCTTTTACCAATGCTGGTATGTTTATGTATATGATGTAACCACATGACTGACATATAGAAAGAGACATGTGCTCACACTCACATTCACACCAATAATCAATTTAGAGTCACCAGTTAACCTAACATGCATGTCTTTGGATGGGAGGAAGCCGAGGTACCTGGAGAGAAGCCACGCAGACAGAGGGAGAACATGCAAACTCCACACAGAAAGGCATCCGGCCGACCTGTGGATTCAAACCTGGGTCCTTCTTGGTCGTTGGATGATCAGTCTCGTTGAATAGGTTACTTCCATCTATTTTGGAAAACAGTGATCATCAGTGATAAATAATTTCACTGTTTAAATGTGCATTTTGCAGACTAATTGCTGGTAAACTGGCATAAAAAATATCATCCAGGAATATAACCCAATTTAGATGCTAAACTATTCATTGTACTCTCTGTACAGTACAATGACAATAAAGTCTACACTATTACTGGCCACCAGGGGCAGTGCTCCCTGTGGTTTGTGAATATAACTGGTCCCCAGCAGATTTTCGCTAGAGCAGCATTGTGACTATAGTCATACTTCTATACTACGCAGTATGTGTATTAGGCTAGATGATATATCCTGTAAAGTAGTCCAAGTCATTTGAGCTACAGTGCAAGGAAAATGTACAGCAGTCTTGTCACCGGTGTTTTAAATACATGATAGCTTAGTCTCAATAATAATAACTGATACTTTATTAATCCCCTTGGGGAAATGCTTTGTGGATAGGCTGCCCTTGTGAGGGGCCAAGGTTCAGGGTATTGGTGTCTTATCCAAGGAGACCTCAACCTATAGCCTGCTGCGGAATTGAACTGCTCACTCTCAGGTCTGAAGACAACTGCTCTACCCACTGAGCTATCATGGCACCACTTATATCATGTAAGGAAAAATTCTGAGTATTCACAAAGGCTGCACACATTTGATAATAAAAATCCTGTCATTATTTCAATCACAAGTTTCTATGACTAGCATCAGTTTTGTGCTAATAATAAACTGCAAATTGCTTTTGGAATAAGGCCAATTACAGCACAATTACATTAAAACTGTTGCTTAGAGACAAGCGGAAACAGGGAGATTAATACTAGAAGCTAAGGTTGCAATAACAGTTGTGTCCCATAACTGATCATATAGTCTATACACTTTCAAATAAGAGTTAGATAATAGATAAGGTAATTTCTGCCAACATCCATGACCCTGTACAATGACTATCCTTTGGGTTGGAAGAGAGATCTCCTCTGACAGTATTTTTAGCTCATAACAGGACAGACTACTTATTGCTTTTTGTTACATACTTATTCTTCATTCATACAATAACACATCATGTGTCATAACTATCATAAACTCATGAGAATCGACAGACCCCCTGTGTATGTTGCAGTTGCCACTTTCCCTAAGGGGATCAATAAAGTGTGTCATTATTATGATTCTGGTATGTGCATACTGCCTACAGTGTATAGCCTATGTATACGTGCAGTATAGGGAAATTAAAGGCACATTTCATGAACAATCCTGCACCTTACTGTACGGCTCTTCAGTGTTCACATGCAGAGTGTACTATTCCCCATTTATGTTTTTAACAACTCATAATTTGTGTCTAACTTGCATAATTATATTACCTAATCCTCATCATAGTTTTCTTATTGTGTCTGACCTACAATACAAAACCAACATGTAGGCTATATTGTCAGTGATATAGAACTGATTAATCAGTTATCAGAAATGTTCTGCATTAGTTGGTGGTGGACTAATCAGTCAATGTACAGTATAAATTCTGCGTTTCAGCATAAGGTGCACTGTGATTGCTTTAGGGCTCCACAACAGGTTAATCCAGCCCTGCTCTTCAGACAGCTCTAAATTATCAATACGAATAAATGCAGATCTAGGTTGGGATGAAAGTTTGCACATTAGAGGTCGTGACGTCTAATTAAATCCACTGCCTCAGAAAAGGTTCAGTTCCTCACAATTATCCTAACTGCTAATTACTTTGCGCGCATTGACTTTATATTTTTTCCGAGGGTGCCATGAAAGCAGCATAGGGGCGATTCTCAAACGTGTTGTGCGTAAACATCCTTGCGCACCCGACCTTCCCACCATGCAGCGCGGTCGCACACAACATAGCCATCTTGTCAAGAGTGACTGAGGGAGGGAGGTAACTGTAGGCGCTGTTTAGACTGTCATTTGGTTTAAAGCGTGAAATTTAGGAGTGTTTTCCTGCCTCGACCGCAGTCAGGTTCGAAATAAGTGTCGCCGCTGGACGACTTCAAGCTGATGAAGTGAAGTGAAAGGAATGCTTTCATGAAGATGTCTCACATACTTGTTCCGACGTAGGGGGAGTGTACAGCAGTCAGTTGGTTTGACTTGCTAGCTAGCTCAGTGAGTGGAGGGCTGCGGGCCCTCCTCAGCCTAAAGTGTCTCCTACAGCTGGGCAAGATATTCTGCGACAACAACAATTTAACAACTGTACAACTGGGACATTAGCGGGTCGGTCCAGACAGACCGGGAGCTCTGGATTAAACTTCATATAGGCTGCTGGTATCAGTGTCTAAAGCCGCATTGCTGGACAAGACGACGCGGAGTGTGGCGTTGCGTTATGAGCTCATGAAACGCAACAGGAGACCGAGAGAGGAAGAGGGATGGCGCAGATTCATCTCGATTATAGTTAGCTAGGCTACGTGAAATAAATGTAAGTGTGCTGTTTAACAATGATCTAACGTTAACCCTTTAGACGCTACAGCCAGCTCGTCCCTTTTTTGACGGAGGATAAACATAGCCATACGGGACCTGGAAATCAGGCTGTCAATATGTCGAAAATGCCGGCCAAGAAAAAGAGTTGTTTTCAGATCACAAGTGTGACTCAGGCCCAGGTGGCGGCTACAGGTGTCGCCGACGACACGGAGAGTCTGGACGACCCAGACGAGTCACGGACTGAAGACGTGTCGTCGGAAATATACGACATGTCGCGGGCAGAGTACGAGCCTGCGTGTGACAGAAGTTCATCTGAAGAGGCCCTGAATAATGTTGGAGACACGGACGCAGTCAGTGTTGTGGCATCATCGCACGCACCTGAAGCCGGTAAATTGCCTGCTCTGTCAACCAATCTCGTGGAGTTTCAAAAAGTGGGAGTGTCGGGCTCAACTCACGGTGGTCAGCAGCCGCCAGGAATCGGCGTTATTACCCAGCCTGGAGCAATGCAGCCTGCTCCAGCAGCCACTGCTGGTCCAGTCAGTGTGTCAACAAACACATCCCAACCTGCTGCAGTGACCAGTTCAGGTCCTCCTCCTGCCACCTCCACGGTGAGTTGCACTTCACGCTTCAGGGTCATTAAACTTGATCACGGTACTGGAGAACCCTTTCGAAGAGGGAGGTGGACGTGCACAGAGTTTTATGACAAAGACTCTGATGCTTCTGTTGTTAGCAGGACTGTAGACAGCATTAGACATTCCAGTACAACACTGGACCCTTCAGACAGAGACAGTGGGCTTGGGCTTACAGGAGGCTCTGTAGTTGCCCCAGCAACACATTCAGGTCAGGGCCTGGGCTCCATGGCGGATGCTTCTCTCTCTTCATCCCGCATGCATTCAGTGGAGACACTACCACAGCAACAGCAACAAATCCATCCTCAAAACTACATTGCCAGTCAACCGGGTGTTGTTGGGTCAACCATGCAGAGTGTTTTCCCCAACAGCAAACTTACACCTGTCCCAGCTCAGCCAACAGTGGGAAGTCTCCAGCCTTCTGTTCCACAGAGCGTGCTGCCTATGGGACAGAACGGCCTGCCTCACTCTGGTGTCCTCATACAGAAGTCCCCCATCATGCCTCCCTCATCCCAGCCTAATGTTTACCCTCCCCAGCAACAACAACAACAGCAACTTCCTAGGGGTCACCACCCGACCAGCCAGTTGCCTGTATTGATACAGAACCAGATGGAATACTATCAGCCTGCTCCCATGCAGCCAGGGCTATCCACTGGCCAGTCCCTCCCAGTCTCCAGCCTCTCTGCTGGGCTGCAGCCTTTGGGACAAGGATCTGCTTCAGTCATCCCTCCAGTCTCTGGAGGGCCTTCTGTGCCAATTCAGGTGGGAGATGTTGCTGCAGCAGGAGGGGGAACTGTACCTACTGGACAACCATCTACAGGTTTCATGCAGCAGCAGACTGTAGGAATGGGAGGTGTTGGAGGCTCCATACTGGTCGGTGGTTCTACTCTGCAGCAGCAGACTGTGAGTCAGTATGCTGCTGTTGGACAGCCTCAACCCCATGTCCTCCACCCTTCATCCTCCAGTGTACAAAATGTGCCTGCCATCGCAGTGAGTTCCAGTGTGCCCACCACTGTGCCCACTGCCGTGCCCAGTGCCTCCTGTGCAGCCATGCCAAATGTGACAACCTCCACTTTGCCTCCAGTTCAGATACCCCACACCAAGACTCCAGTGGCTTTGGGGGCACAAGGCCTCACAGCAACTGGATTTGGGCAGGCCGAGAGTGGTGGTAGAAGGAAGTCAGAGGGCCTCGTCAATGCTCAGTCTCCTGTTGTTTCTGGGAAAGAACCGGTGAAACCCTTCATACCTGAGAGCCTGCAGCTCACCACTCCAACTGTCAACAGCCTGTTAGGAATCCACATACCTGTCGATGGGGAGGAGGATAGGTATGCATTTCTAAATCTTAATGTTAGGTGTATGTGCAATATAATGTATGATACACAGTTTGAACAGTCACAGACAGCGCTACTGTGTTCATTTTTAAGTGCACTGCTGCAGATAAGCTTGTTACTTGTGTGTATTATTTGCAGTGGTCATAAGAAGGTGGGAAGCCACAGCAAAGGCAATGACTGTTGTGTTGTTGGTCATTTTGCTTGTCAAATGGACAGGGTTTGCATTTAGTTTCAGGGAGGTGATGGTAAAAGGAAGAGAAATGTTGCACACAGGAAGGAAATATAATATTTGTTGTTTCTCATTAGGGTAAGTAGAGTGCAGCACACTTGGCTTTCCCAGCACAGGCAACAACTTGTTAAACATTCACATGACTCCTGTAATTATTCCTTGTGTTTAAGGCTCTGTATTTATGGTGTGCGTGTGTGTGTGTGTGTGTGTGTGTTTTTTTTTTTTTTGCACGTCTAATGTTTCCAACCTTTTCCATCCACTTTAGCTGTCACCCTCCAGGACAGTATTTGGGATGACGACAAAGTATTGCTAGTTGTGTAGAGTTAGCTAAGCTTTCTGTTAGCCTCAGGCTACTCCAGGCTACTTAATAAACATGCTGCCCTTTTAATTCCAGCTCTGGAAAAGACTTTATGAAGAATGTTTGATTTTGTGTTGCTCACAGCCCCACCAGGCTCCCCTCACACAAGTTTACAGAGCATTTTAGAGCACTGACTGAATTAGATTTGTATTGCAAATATTATGTTGCTTAATAATCCTGGAAGATTATGTTTAAATATACAAATAAATATGACCCTAAGTGGACATCTGAGTAGAGGTTTTAGGTAATTAAATAGTTAAAATTGGTCATTTTTGTAAAACAGTATTATATTATTATTATTATCATCATTATTAGTATGTTGTAATTGTACTTTATTTTGTCTATAAACTGCAAAATATGAATGTACATATGTGTACATGGGACTCATAAGACATAATGTTATCATTGTGTATTGTCCGTTAGGTGTCATGACATTCGCTTCCTTTCCAAAGTAATCTTTCTCTCAATTCCTGACTCTTAGCTCTTTGCTTTACTTAAAGTAGATGGCATGCATGAGCGGAAGTGATACAGTGCCTGAAATCTCTCAGTGGTTTCCATTTACAGTCTTACAGGCATACCAGAATGTAGACTAGGCTAGATATGTAGACTTCAGAACCCTGGCACCTCATTTTTCTTCACGTGTGGGTGGACAGTCTCTTAAACAGTATTTAAATGTGTTTGCTTGTCACGTGCACTCTGAGAAGCTTGCACTTCATATTAGAATAAGTTGTCTAGTTTCTGTAACACATAATTATATGTGTCAGTGGTTTTAAAGGGGTGATGCTACAACTGCTACAACTTTGCTGCTAACAAAATACTTTGCATAGTGGCACAATTAAAAGTGTGCAAAAATGGATATTAGCACTTCATTTTCGCCATGTGTATCACTACAACGGGCCAAATATAATAACGTAGTTGTTTTTAGCCTTTAACACCATTAAAGCCCGTGTACATCTCAACATCTCACCATTTTATCTTACACAGTATCTTTGCCCCAGATCCTTCCCTCTTAAAGACCTTACAGTCCTCTGTCACCTGCCTGGGGAGGTGTGCCTCACAGAGTTATTTATTCCTTAAATGTACCATTGTTTTTCATCCGCCATTTGTAACATTATTGTTAAGGTTGTGCACACAGTTTAAACTTTATTAAACTGCATGCTCCCCACATGAAGTCATAGTTAATATTTAATAATAAATGACCAATATAGTGAAGATTCACTTTTATGCCACTTGTGTCATTTAAAACGTTTAAAACGTGGCAGTGCTAATAACATCAGGTGGAGTACCTATGCTTTGTCTGTGAGAGGATCCAGCTCCCAGGCTAATTGAGGGGGGTTGGCTCTTACGACAGCCAAGGACTATCAGCAGTTGAGCAGTTGTCTTTCCACTGTGCCCCTATTCTGCCGATAAGAGACGTGACAGTGGGGTGTGTCAGCTAACTGTGCTTGTTGTTATGTTGTGGCCATTTTCTATTGCAATACAACATAAGTTACATGACTCAGTATTCTCTTTAAGACCTTCGGACGTGGTTAAACACACACCCCTACCTGTAGTAATCATGCTCACTCTAAAAGCCACCAGCTTCTTTTAAGCCACTGCTGCAGCGTCACTGTGCTGCTTTGTACCAGCTACCCTACTGATTGACTGACAGACAAGGCGTGACAGTTGTTCAAGTACAGATGAAGTGTTGAATGACATTCCTTTGCAGCAGCAACTGTGGTATGCTCAGAAGAGGTTGAGGAAGCTGCAAAGTGAAACTTGTGCCTCACTTCAGCAGGCATTTTAGCTATGCTCGATACACCGCCACTATTCCCTCCCCCAGCTTTTTTTGGCTCTTCTACATTTCCACTGCACTGTTTATTTAGTGTGTTACAGCCCCCCCCCCCCGCACACACACGCATACAACACAATGAAACATCTCTGTTTTGCCCTTAAATGGATTACTTCAGTAGTTATTATCTATAATCTGTACAAAGAAATATTGTACCAACATCTTCCTTTACACAGGTTGCACAACCTGTCAAAGCCCTCTAGGCCATTGAGTTATGTCTAATGTTTGTCCCTTTCTTCCTCCACCCTGTAGTTGTCCCTGCAAGCAATTAAAGCAAAACAGAGGAGATATAGACTAGAGACTGAAGATGCTGTCCTCATACTTTGAATATATTTTGCTTAGCTTAATGCTTCCCAGATGATGTTAACAACTAAAGCCATCAAATAACATTGGTGAATTGTCATGGTTTTTGTGTTAGTCAGGGAGGGGTTCCTTCTGTTTTGCTGGATCATTTTCATTAGTGTATTGTATCTGTGGTCTCTGTGCCATTGAAGTCATTCTGAGTGAGGTATGGTTTATTGTTCTCACATAATGGGGGCTTATACAAAATTGGACTCCTTAGGAGGTAGGAGAGGGAGGGGAGTCCAGGCATGCGATGTAGGGGAGCTGCCACTGTGAACTGAGAGCCTCTGTGTGGGTGGATGGGGGGTGTGTCTTCAAAAGGGGATGGGCTGACTCACTGGGTGCCTATGTATGTGTGCACAACTCCTTGCTGGGGGTGAGGGCCTCTCACTGAGCAAAGTTGCATGGCGTGGCAAGACGTTTTCAGAAATTTATCACAGACTCAACACACTGATGAACATATTATTGATCTATAGCCATGGTGGAAGTGTGTGGGTGTATGTGTGACAGAGTTGCACAGAAAGACAACATGTACTGCAGGGTCTGTCCTCCACTCCTAAGAAGTTACCTCTGGTTTACTGCTGTATCCTGTTTTCAGTCTGAGCCCCCCACACTGCTCCCCACCTTCTATTCATTTCATATTCCTAAGTTCACTCCACACTTCCGCACTGGGGCTCTGTGGTCATATCATGTGACGTGTAGTGGTGACATTTTGTCCAGAGTTCCTCACAGAGATAGAAGTACATATTTTGCCTTTGTTGTTCTAAATCTGGCTACTACAATTAATGCTGCTACACTTCTTGAGCTTCAGAGCAGCATCTTTAGGATCTGTGCAGGAGCGGCACAGTTACAGTAACTGCTTGTATCACCAGCAGTACACATTCTTCTGCCCTGAACTCTCTAACCACTCACTGTGTAATGTGAGCATTTCTGTGTACACTACTCAGGTTGTGCAGCCTCAACTCAGCCTTAAAGCAGCTTTTAAGAAAAGATATGTATTATTCTGGTTGGACCGAGTCCAGGCCAGGTTTGTAGGCTGTGCTTCAGTCATCACCTCCATGACAAGTATGGAGGCCCTCCCTTTTCTCTGACAGGCAGAACGTCACCAACCCGGTCCAAGTTTTAATAGCTTGTTTAACTGAAGATGTGCTGTAGATAAGCTTAGCTAAGAATATGTTTATTATTTTGTCTTTGACAAATGGCACATAGGGGCCTTGAAGGATTACACAAGGATTACCAAGTATCATTTTTGGTTGTTTTCTAATTTTTGCTTTTCACCAGTTGGATGACAACTAGTAGTTGTAATGATTCTTTATGAATCTGAGTTTTTAATGATTTCATTAATTTAATTTTGTTATTGAGTCAGTTACTTATTTTTTTTATATTTATTTGATAGAATCTTAAAACTAACATTACACAAATAACATACAAAAATATTGTGTTTTCAGATGTCAAAGTGCAAATCCAGTGTTGCTGATAGCTGTTCTATGAAATAATTTTAAAATTGTAGCTCCTCTATGACATAGTTTCTGCTTGTGAAGAGACAGCTCAGCAAGCATGGAGTGGATTAAAGTAACTGCATTTTGCCTTATAACTTATAATAGCTGTGATCATTATTGTGAAGGCGGCATGCAGAGCTACAACAGTAGCCCATCTCCAAAGTAGTAAGGTTGTGTTCACATATTGTCTCCTTTTTTCAAAAGAACACTTCACCAATTTACCGTCATGCTCCTGTAAATGTGTCACATTCATGATGGACAAATAAAAAAAATCTAATTAAGTGAAAGTATAAAAACCAATGCAGAAGAACCAGAGAATTTTTTTTTTCAATTCCATTGATTTTTCTTTGTTTGTCTCTTCAAAAAACCGTCTTATTTAGACTCCACGCCCCCAGATTTCTTTATTTTCAAACTTGTAGTCACAAACCCAACACATCACACATCTCCTTGTGAAACCACAACAGTCTTTATATAACTTTTTGCATACACAGTAGTATTCCTCACCTGTGAACAGACTTTAAGTGAAATCGGTGGAGTTTCCATTTAAGACATTATCACAATGAAGAATTTAGCAAGTGGAGTTAAAGTTTCATTTCAAAGTTTCTCTCAGTTCCTGTCTTGTTTACTCAGTTTCTTTCAGTATCTCTCCATTTTTTACAAGTTTAAGGAAGTTGGCTGCTTAACTGTTGTTCACTTTTCAGTTAAAAAAGTTACAGCTCTATTATGTTGATTATCCAAACAGCGCTTACTTGTAGCCTGAATGCATATCTGTGCACAATATAGCAGTTTGTGTTTGCTGGTTTCCACCCTGATAGTTCTGGAAAATATCATGTAAATACTCAGGGAGAAGGGGCTTTTTGGGCAACGATGATCCAGAATCAAACTGTTGAACTACCCTCCTGGGGTTGACATTTCCTCAGTGCTGGTGGAACACTAGCATCCAAGCTCCCAGTCTCCACTAGTGGCCATGCTGTAATTGTACGGTGGCACTGGGTCCTCCCTGTGCTCCATCTCCCTCATTTACTACCCAGAACCTGCTGAAAAAACTCCCACAGGGAAGCTGAAATGTAAATAGTTTTGACCTGCTTCTGCTTTGTGGAAGATGGATAGTTAGTTCTGAGAACCTGAAGCCTCATGAGCACCAACAATGAGAGCTTTTCAACACCCTCCTAGCCTCTCCTTCTTCCCTCTGCACCCTCTTGACTCCCAGTTACCAGTCAGCTACTGCCATATTACCTTGTTAGTCACCCCTCAGCTGTAGAAGAGAAAACACAAGAAGTTGACCAATCAAAATACTTGTGGTTTTCACGCTATACCTTCTTATCTTGTGTAGTCCCAGCCTCAGTTAGGTGTCGACTTTGATGGGACCTCCGGTGGAAGCTATGCATGACGCCTCTGCAACACCAAGCATAAGTAAAACTCTATTTGGACACCTTTTTGTTTTTTAATCTTTGCTTTCTTGTATTTGCTCCTCTTGCACACCACCACCACTTTCACTTAAGGCTGCTGTGGGTTTAAAGATGCATGACGAGTTAGTAAGGCTATTATGAGGTTTAACACCATGAAACTGAACCGGCCACTGGATTGCAGCACAGGCACACTGAGGGGGGAGGAAAAAAAAGCATGTCATGCTCTGGCTAGATCTGACATCAGCGAGCAAGAATGCACCAAAAGGTTATTTTCAAGCTGCCAGGTCATACGTTTGCTATCCATCATTTTTTTTCTGTGTTAGGTTTGTTTACGAGCTTTTAGAGGGAGGTTTAGAAAGAGAATTTTTTTTTTATTGAGTGTACCTATCTGGTTATGTGTTCCCTCTCTTTGACCTTCTTAGATTTAATACTGTAGAGAAAGCGACAACACTTTTCATCACTGCTGAACACAGTGATGAGATGTTTTACAAAGGAGGGCTTTCATAAATAGATATTGACATGTTACATTTTAGACTTACAAAGAGAGCCTTTGAGGGCTGAGTGTTCGCTACTTGAAAACAGGGAATGATGACTCCTCCAGTTCTTACCTCATTCATAAGGAGGATGGTGGACTGGACTTAGAAGTCATCTGACCTTGATGATTTCAGCTGATAGCTTGTATAGAGCTCTCAGTATTTTCCATAGAGAAAAAGAGGTGTTTTTTTTCTGTGGAGGTGTGTGCTAGCCACACGTGTCCATGTGTGGAGGTTTTTCTTGCGCCCCTGCTCACAAAGTAAAATTAAGCAGGAGGCATAGGAGGAGTTTTGTGAGAGTGTTTAGTCATGAGGTAATGTGACAAAGGGAGTTTGTGCCAGAAATTTCTAGGAAAAAAAAAAGCCTTGGCTGCTATAATATTCACACACATGCTGTAAATCAACACCTTGTTACCCAGTGCAGTTTGTGTGTGTAC
>JAUBNQ010000009.1:6336343-6367604 GCA_032353495.1 Ctenopoma kingsleyae
ACATACGTACGTATGTACGTACATATATATTTTTTACTTGAAGTAATCTGGTAAAACTGAATTCTGGTCATCTAACAGCTATTCCTGACAAATACTGGACTCCATTCTAGTGATGTCCCAAGATAAAAGTAGCCGGGAAGAGAAAATGGCCAAAATTCTAAAAAATAATACTGTTACAAATTGAAACTTGTTGCTTTCACCTTACAGCAGATCACAGAGGCAGAGGAGTGTATGCATGGTGTTTGTAACACAGAACTTAAATAACAAACTGACAGCGACACTCTCTCCTCTCATCTTCTGTCAAGTGATGTTAATTCATTTCAATAACGAACTATAATATATGTTGTATGATAAATGACAGTGTGGTATGTGGACTCATACAGACAGTTGACAAAGAGAAACTTTCCTGTCACTGTATAATGAGCATGTGCCTTCAAATGCTCTGAATATATTTATGATGCCTTCTACAAAATTGAAAAGAGAAGCACATGAAACCAGATCTGAGTGACAGGAAATGAAACTGTTTTAGAGAAATATACAGCTGATGCACACCAGCCACCAAGGAACTGCACATACACACAATAATAATAATAATAATAATTTCAGTTATGTATGTAGTGAATGCAGTGTTACTTCTTTGAGTTTAGTTGTAGGACGACACAGATAGTGCTGTTATGAACCCCATGCTTAATTTTTTGTGCATGTGGTGCTGTTGTGGATACAATGTTCTGCCAAGAGGAGCATTTTTAGAGAAAGTCCAGGGTGACCATATGAACAAATGACGGCATTGTGAATGTGAAAATGTGCTCATGTATGTGTGACATTTAGGCAAAGCTAGAAACTGACTTTAAGGGTTTACATAATTTTTAGCTGTTGTATGAAATAGTTCTTGATGACGCCCCCCCTCCATGAGGCAACATGGTCTGATTATATAATGACAGATTTGACATAATGTAGAAGAAATGGTGTCTGTATTTTATGTATTCATGTTTGTTTATGGAGAAATGTTTCACTCGCATCTAGATAGATGATATTGGGCTCTACTGTACTTTACTCTGGTATTTTAACTCTCAGAAACTGTCCCAAAGTAGAACTATAACCGTAACACTGCAGAGGACTGCGTTGTCAAAATAAAAGTCCCCCATTTGGGCATCCTGCTGGCTCACTTGGCACATGTTCCTGGCGAAGGACTTGCATAGCGAGTAGTCATCCTCTTCTGTTGGTCATTCATTTCTTCTTTTTTTTTTCATTCTGATGGGTTTTAATGTTTTTTTTGTGCAGTATTGCTGACTTTTGAAGTGACCTTTTAGGATTTTTTAACTTTTAGCAAAATGTATATAATGTGCTGAGATTTAGGGCTTCAAGTTGCTTGAATTCCTACAAATATCCCAAGTCCTCTGCTCATTATTTTACAAAATGTGGAAATTTTCCTTTAAATTAATTTCCTTTAAATCTTCAAAATAGAAATCTGCAAAATATTGAAAATATAGACTATATAAAACAAACCACATCCCAACAGAATATCATGGTTCTGTCTATACTCTTTTACAGGCTTGCTTGCTTGTGTGCATGCAAATAAAGTACAAAAAAATACAACTTAAAACCCATTAATGAACATGCAGAACACTGCTCTGTCATAATCAGACCCAAGTCATGTCATTCACAGTTTTTATTGTTACTTAGTTTTATCCTGTGCTGCCTCTTTACATGCACATCTCTTTCATGTAATGTAACACTAACAGTGGAAGTTGTCTAAATAAATTAAAAGTACATATATGCTAAATGTTAAAGGGACGTGCCTTATACTTTTGGTGTTGGTTTTACTTTACGTAGAAAAATAAGGTCTAGAATTTGCACTTTAATCGCACAGGTATCTGTGTCACAAGTGTCTAGTTCAGATTGACTTGTGCACCTGTTGTCCTTGAGCATACGATCCGGTCTTGCCTCTGAAGCTCTGAACTTGTCTTATCACGTCTTGGGCCAAGTTCAAAAGACTTGGCTGTGTTTTTACTGTGCTGCTGACGGAAACCTACTGCGCTTATTCCAGCTTTTTTTTTTTTTGCCAGAGGCGATGAATGACAACTATTTGATGCTCAGATGAGTTATTCACCCTCACTGCTCCACTCGCCTACGCTCCATGAGTGTAAACTCTTCAGCCTCTAATGGACTTTTTATTGACATTCCTATTTTACAGCGAACACTATAAGGGAACACCAAACTCTACCCAGAGCTTATAAACATCAGTTCTGTTAATGTAGAAGGTGAAGTTCATACAGGAATTGGTTGCGTAATTGGTAAGAGAGTAAGTTCAAAACCTCATCAGCATTCACTTTCAACACTGTCCAGCCCTCAGGCCTGTAGGTCTTGACATTGCTGACATCAGTAGTTATATACTGTTCATTTTCTGATGCTGGTAAAACAGAGGTGGTGTCTTTAACATGCATTCAACATGTTTAGTTTTGAAGGCCCTGTCAGTTCTTGGCTTTTAGATCTAGTGGCTTAAATAAGATCATGTGCGTCGGGGTGAGGAGCAGTGCTTAAACCAGGCACACTCGCTCCGTTAAGTTCCAAAACACTACTCACTCATCCTGCTGTTTCCAAATCCCCACCCCCCCCCCACCCCCTACCAGTGCCAGTTGTTCCTGGAAGTTCTACTTGAAGTACCAGATGGTGTCCTAATATGGCTTTGACTTGATTGTTATTCCTGCTTTCTTCAGTGTAACTAGTGCATTTACAGCCGAAGTCAGCTGCACAAACCATCATGACTTAACACAGTCATCTCACCTACTTTCACTCTACAGGAAGTACAACTGTCATCGTCTGCGTCTCGACCCTGTGAAAATCTATCACTTTGAGAAGTATTTTTGCGGTATTGATATTTTCCACTTCCAGTAGTTACAAACCCAGTTTTGTCAAAAGCAGTTGGGGGTTTTTCCTCTTCTCTTATCCCCTTGTTTGAACTCTGTGGCCTCATCCCACCTCACTGTTGCCTGCACTGAAATCAACTGGAGAAAAACCTACAGTTAAGGTTTTTAGTTGTAAGAGGAAGCAACAGCAGTATCAATCTCAAGCTTAGATACAACAGTGAGTAGAGCTAAAACTAAAAAGAAACCTGCAACATTTTAGATCATGTATTTTTTTAAAGTGAAAATGATTTAAAGTGGTGGTATGTAAATTGTGCCGAGCAGCAGCAACAGCTTTCTCGGTGACCACGAGTGGTAATTGCAGGACAATGGAGCATTAAATTCTCATCGGCTCAGAGTTCAAACGGTGAAAGGTACTGGAACAGAAAGGAAGGGAAACATCTTTACACTGACTGAGCAGCTAGCCACAGGGGAAGAGTCTTGACAACTGAAGCCACCACTTGTCACTTTTTTGGTGCGTTTCGTCCTTGTAAAGCCTGATGCTCCAGTTGTTGGTGGCTCTTCCATTTCCCCCCAAAATGTTTGTGTCCTTCCTTCCTTTTTGTTGTTTTTATATTTGATGGTGGCTGACAAACGGTAGTGACTTACTACCACCAGCTACTGCTATAAAGTGTGTGACTGGTGTTGCTTCCTTTACGTCGGCACCTTTGATCACACCTTGTTGCTTGGGGACACACGCGTTACGGTATATTTCCACACACACATCCTGAAAGTAGTCTCACCTGACCAGTTTCTAAAAAGCAGGATTTAGTTTTGGGCAATGATTTGTCTTACTTGGAAACCCACATAACTTTTTTTTTAGAGTTGCATGAGTCAAACTTTTTTAATCAATTCCTGGTCCCAGCTTTTTATGAGGTTTGCACTACAAAGTTTCCTCCTCAATGTCTAATTTTCCCTCTAAACGTCTCTCTTGTGGGTTTTATTTTCACTACTGAACCTCCTCCTTAATATTTCCCCATCTGTCTCATCTTTCACTCTGACACACAAAATGTACCATTACAACAATTCTAATGACTTTATTAAAAGTAATACCAGTAATTATTGTACTTTGTACTTTCTCCATTTTCATTTTGGTTGCAATAAAATGTAAGCAGCTTACAGGTTCAATTCAATTTAATTTTATTTATATAGCGCCAATTCACAACAAAGTCATCTCGAGGCACTTTGCATTGTAAGGTTTAAGACCTTGAAAAATATAAGTAAATACAGAATAATGTAGAAACCCAGCAGTCCCACTTGAGCAAAATGGATTGTTCTCCTTTCAAAAACACAGTTTTGCCGTCTGTTTCCATGAACAAGTTGTGCATTTGTAGAAAAGATGCAGTAACTTTACAAAGTAGCTGCTTCCATTCACCTACAAATGAGACGACTTAGAAAACGTTCTGAGTGTGAATTATAAACATATTTAAGTAGATGAATACTGGGTTACCATATGTGCATGAAGTACTGTTCACACTATGTTGAGACACTTTTGTTGGTAGAAACATGTTTTTGTCGTCTTTACTGTATGTAGCCAGTGATGAAGCAACAAGGGTGTAGCCCACAGACTCTACTCAGCCTCTGGGCACAGGCCGATTGAAAACTCCTGTTAGGGAGTAAATCTATAGGAGGGCCTGTGTGACACGCCTTGTCTAAATTAAACACATGTATGTACTGGGTGAAGTTGATGCAATTTTTTTAAATTTAACAACACATAGTTATGTAACCATTCATGGAGGGTGGGGGTGTCACATAACGTGGTCTCTGAGGGACAGAGAGACGTACTAATGAGTGAGTACTGACAACTGAAATGTGCATTCTTGGTTGTAATTTATTTCTTGAAGTGGTGGGTGTGTGTCTGCCTGTGCAGTCTCAGTGACCCCATGTGTGTCTTATTCAGCACAAGTTCACTGTGTGATGTACTTGAACGTAACTCGTGGTGAACTTGGTCATGTCTGACAGAGATCAAAGGCTGTAGTGCAGGTCAGGGGATGTGAGCGACATTGTTTCCTAGCAGCAGAGGTATGGGGAACGTTCCCTCCCCCGGTACAGGCTGCTGATAGCAATCAACTGAGTGCTTCCTCTGGCCTCACACGCATACTGTACATTTGGATGGTGTGGAGGAAGAGAACATTTTGTCCTGAGGGGGAGTGTATAGTCAACCTGGTGTCGACACCTTTTTACCACATGGTGGCATTGATCTTAAAGTCTGTAAATCTGAGTCATGTGGGCAGACACTGGTGACACTGTTTTCACTTTAAATGCAACATACAGTGAGGATTTTTGTGTGAAATATCTGAACAACTGGGTTGTTATAGAATTTTTTAAACATAATCAGTCTCCTACAGACTCAATCCTTGGTTTATAATTTTTAAATTAAACCATTTACTGGATCAACTGGTGCAAGATTTAATCAAGACCATAATGGTTCCCAGACTTCGACTCTAGCGCCACCAGCAGGTCAAAACCTTTTTTTTTTTTAAGACTTTTTCCAGAGCTTTCATTTGTGACTAAATTTCGCAAAAACGCAAGATGCACTAATATTTAATGTTAAACCGCTGATTTGATCCATCAGCACTGCAGTTAATGACTGTAGTAGCAGCACGTCTTACCGCAGTTTAGATCACAGTGAAATAAGGTTTATTATATTACATACATGAATTGATATTTCTGAATGACTAAGTTAATACATTTCCGGTATAGTTGGACCCATACATCTCCTACACATACATACATTCATACTCCCTGACCGTCACTATGAATCGGGCAGAGCCAGAAATAATTTCGGGCACGTCTCTCCGCCTCCTGCCAGTCCCACCGACTTCTCCACCCGTCGGGTCATGTTTCATTATCATGCATGTGGTCACTGTTAACCCGCTAAATCGCCTCCGGTTCGCTCCGCTGACCTTCTTTCCACGGGGACCGATATAGCTCCTGCAGCAGTCAGCGCTATGCCGTGCACATTTTCTTACAAACCACCGTGCTGCTCCGCGGCGCCTGTGCCGGTGCCGGCGAGGCGCACGACCTGCGACCTGCTGCTCTCCTGTCGGACCCGCCGGAGGTAACGAAGGCGGCCGCTGCTCCGCTCCGCATGTGTGCGTCCTGCGCACTGTGCGCAAAGTGCGCCGGGACCGGTTTGTGATGGATTTAGGAGTAGATAAAAAAAAAAAAAACTGATCATAACTATAGTAGAATAATATGTGTGGCTCAATCCCCATATTTTCTATGCATGTTTCTGCCTGCTGGGATTTCTGTCAGTTTTACCTTTGGAGACATCACCACACCTAAAGTGTTGGTTTCATAAAATAGTCTGCACTAACTTGAACCTGTCGCCTGCAGCCAAGCTTCTCCCATTTCTTCTGTAAACTCAGTGGCCTGACCTAGATTGGATCTATAATGTATATGTCATGATCCAGAGTGGTGACGGCTCGTTTTATATAAGTCCTGTCCTAGATTCCTGTGGTGAGCTGATGGCAAGTAGTTTGATTAATTGAATATCAATGTCTTTGTGTTTTCCCCAGATTTTAGATTTACTGTGTTTTTTTTCCAGTGATGATTCTTGGTCAGTTCCTTATGTTCTTGCATTTTCTTCCATTATGATCTGTTGGGGAAGAGGAGTTTTGGATTTCTGTAACCTATGCTATGAATTCTAACATGTCTTTTTTTTCTTTACAGTGCCTCTGGAACCAATGTTGTTGCCATTGATAATAAAATTGAACAGGCTATGGTGAGTAAATAATTTACCGTTGATTATGTGCTTTTCTCACTTTTTAGTAAGCAAGTATTTCATTACCTAGAAGGACTGTGACATCAGGGAACAGAGTCCATACACTTATACTCTATGTATACTCTCACTATATATGTGCTGATTTCAGGTCATTTGGATTGACCATAGTTCCTACACCCTCTCACCCTTGTCTAATTTTAATGTTTTTTAAGCACTTTCATGTGGTGTTTATCTTTGCCTTAAGCATAAACACACAGTGAATACACAGCTGGAATGAATAAGTGAACAACAATATCCTTGAGCCTCACGCTGATGTCCTTGTCTGCATTTCTCTATGACTCTGCCGCCTCCCATCAGGTCCTATACAGTGTGTTGTTAACCTAGTGGCACATTTCATGTCATGCTCTCCTCTCCTGTAGGACCTGGTGAAAAGCCATCTGATGTATGCAGTGCGTGAAGAAGTGGAGGTTTTAAAAGAGCAGATCAAGGAGTTGTATGAGAGGAACTCTGTGCTGGAGAGGGAGAACGCTGTGTTGAAATCTCTGGCCAACAGCGAGCAGCTGTCTCAGCTGTCCACCCAGTCAGTCGCCAGCTCCGGTGCCACGCCTCCCCAGCAAGGACCCAGCCAGCCTCAGCAACAGGCACAGCCTCCACTTCAAGTCCAGCCTCAGCCGCAGTCACACCCCCAGCTCCAGCACCTCCCCAAACCCCAGCTGCTCCAGACTCAGCCTCAGCCTCAGCCTCAGCCTCAGCTCGACCCCAGCCAACAACAACTGCAACCCAACGTCACCTCCGCTTGAAGTGCATCTGTCCTGCTTTGTTCAGGGTGGGAAAAAGAAGAAGAGCATTTTCTCTACAACTTATTACAATTAGTGTATGTGAAATTAAAAAGAAAAACAAACTTTGTCTTCTTAGCCACCAGCTTGACCACAAAGTACAGTGCTTGTGTGTGCGAGTGTGTGAGGGAGAGTTTTAAGGGTGTGACTGTGAATTGGTGTTGGACGGTAAGTGTGTATGCATCTGTACTGTGGGCCTTTCCAGTGTTAATGCAATCATCTACAGAGAGACAGAGAGAACGTGTGTGTAGAGGCAGAGTATCAAGGAAGGTGGGGGTGTTTTCATCTTTGGCTGTGTTCCCGGATTGGTTGACATGCTGGGTCCAAGCTTGTGTAGAGGATGTCCTTTTTTTGGATCAAGCCTGAGCCAAACCACCCTGTGACCTGACCTGAAATCTGTTGGAATGGTTTTTGGAAAGAGGGGTTTTGCCTCATGTAATGGGAATGATTATCAAAAAAAAAAAAGAGAGAGTGATTATTTTTTTAAATGAGATAATTGAGTGGGTAAAGGGGTATTTTTAGCCTTGCTGTTTCATGTTAAGTAAGAAGTGGGAGAGAGTCTGTTTTTCGGGGCGCCACACAGCTGCCGTTACATTTACATCAAATCCATCCCTTGTATTAGTCTTCTGAGTTCTACTGTTAAGTGTTTATTTATTACAGGGCTGCTATTTTGATAAATGAACAATTTAACGAATCCTGTTTAACAGTAGCCCATTGACTTGTTTCCTGTCTTTCAGTGTTTCAACAGATTGGCCACTCTTCCCGGGGGCAGTGCTTTATATGTAATTGTTAAAAATGTAGGCAAAAAGAAATTCTGACAAACATTTAACACTAACTCAAATTTTACGCTGCAGTTGCCAGTTCATAGCTTGAGTCATGATCCAGCATGAATGTACATTTTTGTGTAGTATAAAGTATTAAGAGCCTTGGTGGATGACTCGTCACCTGTTGGCAACAAATCTGAACATGAACCTGCACACAGCAATCGATGAAGATTAATTTCTGTCTGTAGTTTATCTAAAGGTGAATTAGTACTGCCATACCCCCTCTTTTCTTTCTCCATTGTTTTCCCTGAGGGATCCCAGGGGGAAAAGCTGTGAAATCATTCAACCTACTTTGTAACCAAAGATGCAAAGCTGTGTTAAATTGATTATTTTTAAATGCACACTTTTTTTTTTACTTCCTCTTTCACAAAATATTTTGTTGCTGTTCAGCATGTTCTGCATGATCTGTAATCTTCAAACCACTTTCTTACCTCATTTTTATTCTGCACTCTTATTGTAAGACAGTCTGTGAACAGTGTAAATGGGTAAAATGATGCAGAGCAGACAGAAAAATAACCTAGTGTTATTGACACTAGACACAGAAAAATGAAGTGAGCCATGTTTTGTTCATTTAAATGGTGTTTGAATTTCATATGCCAATAGTTTTGTTACATTGCAAATTTTAATGTATTTAATAAAAGCAATATTCAGATTCCAAAACGTCAATTTATTTTGTGACAAAGTTCTACAAACCAGTTTATTACACTGTAATATTTGTACCGTTCACAGGAAAACTTTGCACCATGTTCCTCTTGAAGTGCTGAATTTGAATGCATCCTCTTCCTGTGAAATTTAAAAAAAAAAAAAGGCAGATAATACTGTTTGACTACAAGAAATGGGGATTTAAAATGTTTAAACAGTTTGCTGAAGATAGACTGATATCTACACAAGTATACCAACATTTAAAGAACCTCGTTTATTTGAAGAAACATTACAAAACCAATCTCAAAAATGTCAATATTTAAGAATATACATGCCACCCTAGCAAATACATAATCCTCTCTGAAAAGTAAAAACTTCACAATAGTGTCAACTGTTGCACGTCCAGAGGGGAAAAAAAAGCTCCTTCCTTCCCAGTTTAGGACATATGGACAATGAATGGAAATTTATTTTAAACAAACTCTTCCACTGACACCACACACTCCAGTTCTGGCAGTTGTGCACGTTGAACCCATTAGACACATGATTGCCCTCCCATCAGTAAAATCAGTCAGTGGTTCAGCACTGTCCCATCCATTAGAAACATGGGGTCCACTGTGCCGGTCTGAGCAGGATGAAGGGGCTTCAGAGCATTGCAAACCACCGTTTTCTTTCCGGTTAACCCACGGTAACAAACCGGCCGCCTTTACTGCTGTGCGCTGTGGCAGCGCGCTGATCTTTTAGGATGCGGAATCGCTCGTTCAAAGTCATCGATGTTTGCTGTGAAAGGGCGACATGTTAACAACAGGTCAGCGCATGGATGCAAACACTGTTTTCAACCAGACAAACACTAACCGGTTTCCCAACACTGTTAATGTCAAACTGCAGAGGCACGCCTTTTGGTATTTTCTTCTCCGCCGTTTCCACTTTGACAGGAGCAGAGCTGGCAGCTGGGGGATGCAGAGTCCAAGCAGTGGGAGGCCTACGAAGAAGCCACAGAAAAACATTTTTGTATCTGGGAGGCGTCCTGTATGTGAGGTTTGGTGCTAAAGTCATTATCATTATCATAAAAGTGGGCTAATGAAGCCTAAATGATGTGTAAAGCCTGTTCTAAAGGATTCTGACGGTTTGTGTGACACATACTCAGGCTGAGTCCTTGCTGTGGGGTTGTCAATTGAAACAGTCAAGATTCCACTGCTGGTTGTTGATTTGCGCCACCTGGTGGACAAACAGAGAAGATGCATCATTTCACAGGAACACATTTCACAGACACTGACTTTGAACTAGGGGTGTTCGATATTGACAAAATATTATACCACGATATTTTTTGCCATTTACCAGATAACGATAATTCAACGATATTTTAATAACCCAAAAAAACTGTTAAACCTTATGTCCAATCTGTTCGCTCTGTAATAGGGACATTTCAGTCCAGAAAGCGAGTGCTGGTTTGACTGGGTTGACTTTATATTTTGTATGAATCATTTTTATACAAATATTTTTGGGTTGTGAAACAAATCATCTGAGTTTCCATTATTGCTTACGGGGGAATTCGCTTTCATATACTTTGTTTTGGATTACAAGGACGTTTACGGAACAAATTATGCTCGCAATCCAAGGTTCCGCTATAATTTGTGACCACTGTGTTATGTCTTTTCTTTTGGTAAGGTTGTTTTTGACAAACGACTCTACTTGTTTGGTTTTTTTTTTTCTGTCACCGCTACCGGGGATTTGACCTCCGAAGCTTTTCATATTCCTCGTACTGGGTCCGGTGGTTGATCTGGAGATGGTGAAACAGTTTTGTTGTGGTGGCGTCTTTCACTGCAAACGCTTTTCCACATAAAGGACAGATTAGGCTGGTTTTTTCTGACGTCCTCCCTCTTAAACCAAACCATCTCCAGGCGAGAGACGAAGACCCACGTCTTGTCACCAGCTCTAAAGAGGAAGACGAGGACTGCGAAGCTGTTAGCTTGTTCGTCTGGCTCTGTTTCTCCCGACATAGCTCTGCAGCAGGTTAACACTAGCATGCTGCATGCTGCTCCATCAATCTGGAGCAGACAGGCGCACTATTAAAACTTGAGTAGTACAGCGTGATAAATTTTTTAAAACTATTGATAATGCCTGCTGCCTCATCTTCAAAATAAGAATTTCGATATTATTGAACAATATATATCGCACGCCCCTAGTTTGAACTGGCAAACAATGGTCTTTTCCGTCCAACAATTCATATCCTTACTGTGATTTCCTCACACATAAAATACAACACGGGAAATCTATCATTTTACAACTGCAGCCAAAATAGAAGTTGAAGAATAAAAACACTTACTGGCGAGTTCTGACTGGAGGAGAGTGAGGATTTGTCTTTTGTACTTGGGCTTGTACCTGTAGAATGAAACTGTGGTGAAATGACAGTTGGACTAGAAATTTGTCCAGATAACGTGGTTATACTACACATTAAGCTACACAAACATTGTACATGCCCACATCATGTACCTTGAGTCCCCTGTGGAAAAGAAATGTGGCTTGGCGTGCTTCCCTCTGTGTCTGCTGGATGGGCGGTGGTGGTCTACATGATCACAACATAGGAACAGCATTGAAATACACACACAGGTCTATCAAAATGAAACACATAAGGCAGCAAACATTATCCGCTTGTACACTCCGTACATGTTTGAAACTGGGAGCTAAAAACTGTGTGTTGTGTATTAAGAAATATGTCAACAGCCTGACTTTGGCCTCTTGCACCACTCCCACAATTGTTTTTGTATTCATAGAACACTGGACATTAACACAATTGCATCATGGGACTGTAAACCAGGTGTAACCAGGTGTTCTCACCGTCGTCGCAGCTGAAATGGCCTTTTGACTGATGTTGCACCCTGGCCTCTCTGTGGATCAGGCTGCCTGTACGGCCGCCTCTGCACCTCCGGCTTCCTGTACTGACCTTCAGCACCATGAATAAAGGGCCTTGTTCTTGTTCTCTGTAAAGGAAGGTAAAAAAAAAAAACCTATCCTGAATCCATGAATTACAACTGAAATTTAGATTTTGCAGTCTGATGTGATGTCGATAACACACATAGGCACAAGGCACAGACAAACGTTTAAAGAATATAAACAATGGTTTTCTATATTTTTGTCATTTTCAAAACATATCACACAAAAGCTAAAACCCAAAATAAAATGTGTCTACTCCGTGTTATATCTCTGAATCCACACCTAGTGAAGTGGCAATCGGCTCATGCTTTCAGTCCCTGTTGATCTTCCTCTTGTGTACAGCTCTACTGAACAATCTCTTCTTCTGCATCGGACACTGTACATTTGTGAAGAACTGTAATGCAAAGTTATCTATTGCTGAAGAATCTGCAGATCAGTTTTAACAGTTTATTTTTGTCCTACATTAGCTGCAGTAAAAAGTGACGACTATTCTTAGCTTCTTTTCCCATAATGAAAACAACATGTCACCCAGTGCAGCAGTTTGGCTCACTGATGTGCTTTTAATGTTTTAGAACAACAGTCGAGGGCTATTTGTACAGTCAAATAAGATAAAATCGGGCTATGGATTCAGGGGCATAATGTTCAGTACTACACACAATGTATTGTTGGTTTTAGTCTCTGTATGGAATATGTTGAAACTAAAATATGTACATTAAAACATAATGTACCTGTTCAACCTAACCAGCACAAGTATATATTTGAATTTCAAAAATGTCTGACATTCAAATTGAACTTATGTATGGACATAAAGTTACAACAAAGTCAGTTTGCTGTTTCTGGATATCAGAAAACGACAGGATGTCCAGGAAAAAAAGATATTCCTCTGATTGTAATGAAGGTCAGATCTAGGTCAGTAACGCCAAAGGGATGCAGTCTGTTTGTACTTGCTTACAGGATTTAGACAAGAAAAAGTGATCTTACTTACTGAGGTAACAAACAATGATGAGAAACTTTTGAGTATTTGTGCCCTGACTTTTTGAGTCTTTTTGTCAGCTTGTGTAGATGCTGCATTAAAAGCATCACATCAAAAATGATTTAATGTAGATGTAATATTTGATACTCCTTTCTTTTCTGTACTTTGTTTTCTTGTTTTAACCAAAGAGATTATAAGTTTTACGTCTTTCATGTCAGCAGTATTAAGAGGTTGTTTGTTCTACTGAACTAGTGAGTATAAGATTTGACTTGTTTACTGTAAGATAAGTAAAGGAGGAGTTTGCACATTGCTTTAGAAAACTGTAACAATGCGTGCTGACATTTTTCGCAATGGCACAAAGGATAACAGCTTGAAGGAGGCTGCCATTTCTTTATCAGGTTTTTCAATCTGCTTATTCGCTAATACACATTCACACAGTGATCATGCTGAGCAAATGTCTTATTTATTAGTAAATCAACTGATGGACTGACGCCAAGTGTTGTAGCTAAAAATAAAATGTCACGCCAATATTAAATACTAGTATCAGTATCAGTGGACGGGTGAAGGCTTGGTGTGTCCTGCAGAATATCGTCCATTACCTGGTTCACTCCTGCTCTGTTGAGTGTGCCGATTCGTTTCAGCAGGGCAGCTGGCCTCCTGGCCGCCAGCCCTGTGATAACCCCTTGACCCCGTCGTCGACCCAGCAGCGGAGGAACTCTTCTGTTTCTTAATTTAGATGGTCCTCCTCGGGGTACGCCACCTCCTGACAAATGATATATTAGCTACATCACACGTGTAACTACAGACTTGTTTGGACAGAGAAATGCAAACGTAACACACCTCTTTGGACGTGTCCTGCAGTCCTCGGTGAAACTCCCTTTCCTTGGGTTAAACGGCCTTTCTTCTTGACTGGTCTGCGGTTCAGTGTGGCCTGTCTCCTTTTTAACTGTTGCTCCTTTTTGTTCAACCGAATGATGTCATCTGTTAAATTTATCACACGAGCAATGATAAAGACGTGCGTCTGAGTTCAGCTGAGAAAGCTACATTTAGCTAGCTAGTTAGCTACTGACAACCTCCCACCAATCAGTAACTATTCAGCGCCTTACCTAAAGACATGTCGACTTTATCAGGAACCGCTGGTCTTCTCCCTCTGCCTGCTGTAAAATCATCCTTGCTCATGTTTTCGAACCACGACGAAAAGCCAAAGTGCGAAGAGAAATGCGAGACTAATTGGTAACAGTGCTAGCTGTTCGTCCCCCTTTCGAGGCTACGCTACAACAAATGAGAAGAACCTCCCCTGAACGTAAACGGCAACGCGCATGCCCAAGGACGTCTAAAGGCATTGTGGGAAATGTAGTTCAACCAACCAAAAACACAGCGTTACAAAACCAACACACCGCTGTGCTCATGTAACTACTGGTTGCATAAAGGGGGAAACGATACACGTTCATGTGTTTCTCCGACTCGGCTACCACCACGCCTGCTGCAGTTTTGTCCGTATTTTCTTTCTGTGAACTTCAAATTTATTTTCCTAGCTGAGCTGAGGTTTCCTTAAAGTTTTAGTCACTGCATGTTGTTCTGCATTAAGGGGAGGTGAGTTAACGTTTTATCAATGCTGTTGACGTTTCTTTCATTTACTGTTTGGCTTGTGCAGCTTAATGTAGTCTGTCTTTACCTGAGGCTTGTTTTTGCAGTCCGTCATTTCCGTAATGTTGTTAGTTTTCCTCGCAGAGGTGCGTTATTTGGAGTTTTCCACCCCTGTAACTGTGCTTGTTTCCCGCAGCTCATCATTTTCCTCTGCACCGGGGAGATTCTTGAAGCTTGTTGTCCCCAGTCAGCAGTGGCCCAGGCCTATACTCTCATTTATATTCTCAAGTGAAACCATCATGTCAGGCAGGAAACGCAAGACAACATCTGCTGCTGCTGCTGCTGCTGTTGCTGCTGCTGAAGAGCCCAGTGCCAAAGAGCAGAAGTTATCCTCCATGAAGAAGGAGAGGCAGCAGGACGTTGTGAATCAGCACAGCTCAGAGAATAAGTTCAATATAAAGCGCCTCCGTTTTATATCTGACACTGAAAAGATAAAGCAGGGCTCAAAAGGAGTCCTGTACTGGATGTCAAGGGACCAAAGAGTACAAGGTAATTATCGATCAAATTCAACAGTAAATCAGTAAGATGTTGCATGTTCTTCATGTCTCAAATGGCACTTTGTGTTTTAGATAACTGGGCGCTGATCCGTGCACAGCAGCTTGCTGTGGAGGAGAAGCTTCCCCTGCACGTCTGTTTCTGCCTGGTTGTCCCCAAATCCGAACTTTCCACCATGAGACATTACAGCTTTATGCTAAAAGGCCTGGAAGATGTTGCACAGGTACTGACTGAATTATTTTTATTTGCACTAATGCATTTCACTTAAGGATTAGTCAGCGGTCTATTCTTTTGATTCGTAGGAAAGGTAGGTTATAATAGATGCGGCTTACTGAGATGATTGTTGATTGATGATTGTTTGTCAGCCTCACTTTCTGAATATAATAAGATATATTAATATTAATACTAATATAATATTGGTTGCACTTTCTTCAGTAATCTGTGATTCAGGCAGCCCTCAACCAAGACTATGAGGCTTAACTTTGCTCTCCCTCTCATATCAAACAGGAATGCAAAAGCTTAAACATCCAGTTTCACTTGCTGCATGGTTCGGCAGGGGAGGTTCTCCCTGGCTTTGTGTCAGACCACAGTTTGGGGGCAGTGGTGACAGACTTCTCCCCTCTCAGAGAACCATTACAGTGGTTGGAGGACGTCAAAAAGAAGCTTCCAAAAGACATACCCTTCATACAGGTAAAAATTCACTCTTGGGTGATTTATAGGTTAATTTGTATTTAGGATCTTTTTTTTTTATTTTCCCTCACCTTTCACTGATTATTTTCTTGGGCAAATATAAAATGAGTTTGAAAGGATGGAAGAAGACAGAGGAAGAATTCATAAGCGTTGCTACAAAAAACCTATTTGTGAATAAGTGATACAGGCTAAAGAAAGAAACAACTTGATGTATTAAATGTACATGCATAATTCACAAGAATGACCAAATAATTAATAGCTTATTGGTGATAGCTTTTCAATAAAATATGAATTTCCCCTAAGCCAAAAAATAAATCTCTCTAGGGAATCTGGACTGTTCTGACTTTATCAATGCTCTGGTGCTCTATCAGCAATTTTTATTTGTTATATTAATTAAACATCTAATTTTCCTTCTATAGGTTGATGCTCATAATATTGTTCCCTGCTGGATAGCATCACCTAAACTTGAGTACTCCGCCAGGACAATTAGAAGCAAAATCAATAATCTTTTGCCAGAATTCCTCACTGATTTACCTCAGATAGAAAAGCATCCCTACACAGCTATAAGAACCGCTAAGGTAAGACCAAAGACATATTCCTGTTGCTGTGGACGAATGTTAATGTGCTATTGTAATGAGGAAAAATATGTCATGTATTTATGTTTATTGATAGGACTTGAATTGGTAAAGACTATGCTATCATAATAATTTTCATAAAAATATTAATTGCTTTGGAAGTGTTTACTAATGTCACATCTAAGCTGTCAGTGCAGCTGTCATTGAGTTTGAAAGTCAGTCTGCTGCAATAAAACTCTTATTTTCAACCTTCAGCTGTCTCCTTTCCTCTCTGCACATCATTTATTGATGAGTGAATATAAAAACAGTAGAGCTTTTAAACTGTCCAAAAGTTTAAATTTCCTTCCAAGCACCAGGTATTAAAGCTGCAGGGGTGTGTATTTTCACTTCAGTGCTGTGATTGATATGCCATTCACTGGTGTGAGCCCCTTGATAATGTGAGGTGAAAGGCTCAGAACCTTCTTCACTGCTTGTGAAGTTTGCACTTCTCAATAACACCAGAGTATATTTTAGCTCGTCACTGTCAGTTGTGACATCTGCTGAGTTTTTCTCTTTTCTCCCTTCTTCATCTCACAGCATGTAGACTGGGAAAAAACCCTCGCTTCTCTGCAAGTAGACAGATCAGTAGGAGAGACAGAGTGGGCTAAGCCAGGCACCAAAGCAGGAATGGCCATGTTGGAGTCCTTTATTGATGTACGCCTTAAACTGTTTGGCACCCATCGCAACGACCCGAACGCTGCCGCCCTCAGCCAGCTCTCCCCCTGGATCAGATTTGGTCAGTAGTACCATGAACTAAACAGTGAGTGTGAATGTAGTAAATGTCATTGGGAAATTTGCCTTTGTTGATTCAGCTGACTTCTGGTTAAAGTCATATCTTTCTGGTAGAGATGTTGCCAGTGGTTTAAAATAGTCCCTAAATTATACAGGTGTCCCATAAGGATCAATATTAGTGCCCTTGCTATTTACCCTTTTCATGCATTTGAAAACTCTACATGCTTGCATTTATACAAAAATGCAAACCAGGACTTTTGTTTTAAAGTTTCTTGCAAATTCCAACAAAGATAAAATGTATGCCTTTCATAACAGCTTTAATTGACCTAGTCTGACTTACAGCATTATAAGTGTTTAGGAATTTGGTTTGATAAACCTGCTAAACCTGCTACCGCTACCTATTTAACCACATCTTCTCTCTTCCCACCAGGCCACCTTTCAGCCCAACGTGTGGTGCTGCAGGTTAAGCGCAGTAGGAAGAGCACAGGCCAGTCTGTCGCCGCCTTCCTTGAGGAGCTGGTGGTGCGCAGGGAGCTGACTGACAACTTCTGTTTCTACAATAAGAATTATGACAGCGTAGAGGGTCAGCTGAGATTTCATTGAAACTTTACTCTTCTGAATTACTGTTCTAGTTCTAGTTATCAATCATAGTAACCTGCTCAACTGAATTCATGATTAGTCTAAATGATTAGCTAGTGTTTTTTGAAACACTGTTTGTGGCACTCAGGTGCTTATGAGTGGGCTCAGAAGACCTTGAGAGACCATGCCAAAGACAAGAGGCAATATCTCTACACACGTGAGCAGCTGGAGAAAGCAAAGACGCATGACAAACTGTGGAACGGAGCTCAGGTACATATAGTGAAAGACATGTTAGCTATCTGTGTGTTTTAGAAACACATTGGCTTAATGGTCTGTGTTGTGCTTTGATTCTTATTTCCTTTTATTGCATCACACCATTAGTACCAGATGATCATTGAGGGGAAGATGCATGGTTTCTTGAGGATGTACTGGGCCAAAAAGATTCTAGAGTGGACTTCATCACCAGAGGAAGCACTCTCCATTGCCCTGTACCTTAACGATCGCTATGAGCTTGATGGCCAGGACCCTAATGGCTTTGTTGGTAAGAACATAAATGTGACTCTCAGTGTTTCCTAAATTTCCTTCCCCTCACATATTTATTCCCTTCTGCTGTTTCTCCCCCCATATTCAGGTTGCATGTGGTCTATTTGTGGCATCCACGACCAGGGCTGGGCAGAGAGACCTGTTTTCGGAAAGATCCGCTACATGAACTACAAAGGCTGCACTCGGAAGTTTGACGTAGCCAAGTTTGAGAAGAAATACTGTCCTAAAAACCATTGAAGCATAAAATGCTTTGAAGGATGGGAATAAAATGCTTGACAGCCTACATCTCCTACGTCTTTACCTCAGGAAGCATTTGTACAATGTCTCTAGCAGTGGATTTTCTTTTTTTCTTTGTTGCCTTGTTTTGTCCAAAATGTTCAGTAGATTATTGCTCGGCCTGTTGCTTTTACGGATTATTATTGTTTATGTTTATCATTACTGTAAGCTGCTTTCTGTTTAGCTGATGAAAGAAAATTTGTTTTTTTACTTAGTTTTTTTTTCTACTTTCATATTACTATTTTTTGTTTTTTACTACAGTGCAGTTAAAATTTACATGAGAGGTGCCTTGTTTGTGGTTTTAGAGCTTAGTGCTGATTGCACAGCACATGCTGTCCTTTATAGAGGAGCTTGGGAATTTGGCTTTTTCCAAAAGGTTTTCATGCCAAACTGTAAACAGGCGTAAATCATTTTCTGTCCGTTTATATGTTAAATGCGTAGCTTTTAAAATACCTGTTTAATCGTGTTTATTATTTACTCAGAAGCATACACCCACAATCAATTAGAACCAAATTATGCATAAGCACAGAGATACATCTTCCTTCCATCTATCCAGCCATCCATCATAATCATCATAATTTTAATTGCTTTTCCTGTAAAAGGTCGCTGGGGTTGGCTGGAGCTAATCTCTTCTGTCATTAGGCAAGAGGCGGGGTACACCCTGGACAGGTTGCAAGTCTATCACAGGGCTCATGATACATCAGTGTTGTTTATTGTATTTAATCAGATCAGCAAAATGCAATTTAAAAACATACACATTTTAGTGTGAACTGTCAATGAATTGCAAAAAATAATTTTATAAAAAATAACTATGTTTTAAACTGAAATAAACAAAGAAGACTTGAGCTGAGTTACATCAGTGTTGCAAATGTGGTTTCATTGAGTACTGATGTAATTAAGCGCAAAAAGAAACACTTCTACTCCTAATTAACTGCACCCTCTGTGGTGGCTAAATTAAAAATGCACTTAACATTGTTTCACATATTACAACATCAAACCACCTCTGTGCTATTCACTCTTTTTGTTATGTTCTTTTCTGGAGAAAGAGATGCATGTTCTAATTAGGTGAAACCAAACAGTACATGGATATAGGGAATAACAGTGGTTAACAGTATGACACAGTAGTTACTGTGATTTACTGGTTTAAGGTCCTTAGCACAGACCTTTTGCCTTCACATGCTGCTGTAGAGTAAATGAAGAGTAAATTGTATAATCGTACACTGACAGAAATTAATATGAAAATCTGCAGCACTGTGGGATCTACTAAGTAATGCCTAAGTAATTTATTTAGTAATGCCTAAATAAAAGAAAAGAGATAAAAATAGTTTTCCTTTTAGAAGGTGATAATTACCCAGGTTTATTACTCAGGTCATTGTGGGTGCGGGAGTTGTAGTGGAGTTCATTATATCAAGAGGTATTTCTAATGTTTTGGCTAATAGGGTGACTAAAACATTAGAAAGAACAAAAAACTGAGAAATTATAACTTTGTAAAAGTAGAATTCATGGCAGAACTGCTGTATTGGATTGCTTTAGGTTATAACTAATAAAGAGGTTAGTTAGTGTAAACATGCCTGTAAGGAGAGCACTGTAGACTGAACTGACATGTCCTTTGTCTGCCGCAACTATAAATGGACGTGTCATGTTTTAAGAGTTGTTTTATCCGCCCACTGCTCACTAAACACTTCAATTAATGAACAAGTGACACAAAGAAGATGTCACTCACTTGTAACGTTCCAGCTTCTTGCTTTATAAAAAACATAAATAGCAAAGTGGCAGAAAAGCACTTGAAGTCACAGCTTCTGAAGAACACAGGTCACAGTTCTTTTTAAGCTGAGGTGTGATTATTTCAGCAGACATTTTGGATTCAAATTGAAGAATGCAGGTGATTTACACAAAGCTATAAGAACAAGTGATCAGCTGTGCACAATTTTAGTCACATGACTAAAGTGCTGAGCTGCGTCTCACTTGAACTGGACCTGTAAACCCTGTCCCTGAACGTTTAGCAGAACTGTGCAGATGTTCTTCAGCACAGCAGTGTTTTGAGCTGAATGCTAACGTGAGCATGCTAACATGCTACAGACTGATGGGCGTCATTAGTTTGTATTTTGGCAAATTAAATTTATACCTGACCATGGTGTGAAGAGAAAATGAAAGGGAAACATGAGCATTGCAGCATTGCAAAGTCAAAAAAGAGTCATTCAAATACTTCAGAGTTAGATGTAAGGGGAATGCAATCACAGCAGAACTCCTGTGTTCTGGGATTTATCTGTCTGTAGTGATAAAGCTTGTGTATAAATTAAGTGGAGAGATAGTCTCACCTACTAAGACAGATATAACAAGGTGAAAATGAAGAGTTTAATCAACGTATTGTTGATATCTCCTCTTTATCTCCCATACAGTCTCAAAATTAGTTTTTGCTTACATTGACATTTACAGTGTACAATGTGCTGTACTGCATTTTTTCTATAAGTAAGTGAGACTTGCACCCGGTTCTTGGCTGAATAATGTTGCAGCACAACATGGACACTCCATTGCTTATTAGTAAAAGCAATTTTCATGAGGGTTGGGAGAGAAAGTGCTTTCTTTTTTCTTTTTTATTCAACTTTATAAGAAAATACTTTCCTCAAAAACCTGTTATCCGTGGTCACAAAGTCAGTCTACATTTAATTTCCATCCATTCATTGTCTACTGCTTATTGTTTTCAGGGTCACAGGAAAATTATAGTATACAGGTTGAGAATACAAGTTAAATCCTATATGTTAAGTACTCTAATTAACCAGATCTGCATGTCCCTAGATGACATCTTCACAGCCCTGTGATAGACTAGCGACCTGTCCAGAGTCACCCACTGACAGGCAGGGTACATCCTGTCATGGCTCCAGCACTCCCACAACAATTAACAGGAAAATCAGTTAAGATAATGGATAGCTAGATAGATGACATTGACACACACACACACACACACACACACACACACAGAAACAACACAAAATTGGATTTTAAAATCATACTTTTCGATGGGCTGCTTAAGTTAAGAATCAGTTTAGCCTGTTTAGATGTACAAGACTTTAAATGAACCAGTTATCTGCCTGTATACAGTAGAATAATAAAGTCATCATTTGTTAGTGGTGGCAGATATTTGCAGTGAAGGTGGCTATAATGATATATGGGGATCTAAACCCTTCAAATGGTGCCCAAATAATAGAATTCACAGACAAATGCCTGCTAACGTTTCTCATTAGATGCAACGTACAACTGAAGTAAATGGGAATGTTTTGCAGAGTCATAAATTACAAACAAATGTAAATTTTGGTTTGCTGATTGCAATAGAGGAAAAGTCAAGGCACCACATTATTTTATTTTATTTTGAAGGGGCATGAATGTGTGCACCAGATTTAATGCTAGTCCATGATGTTCACACAATAAATGTCATTGTCAAGTTTGCAATGAAAACCAGCAAATCAACATTCATTTAAGTTTAGTTTATTTAGAAATTAATCTATATATATAAAAATATGCATTTTTTGTCTTAAATATTACATTCTCTCATAAATATATTATTATTATTGCACCTTATGTATGTTTCTCTCTGCTGTTGGTTTTGATGAAAAACACTCCTTCCACAGACTAATTGGTAATTTATTCTAAACCACAGTGGTGGTGGAGACAGGACTGCTGATGAAGCCATAAAAATATAGCAGGATTAACCATCTCCTAAGTTTCCATACCTCATCATCTGCTGCTTTAAAAGAAATAAGGTTACAGTGGCATCAACTACTGTTTGTTAATTAAGTTTCTAAATTAAAATGCATAAGAGCTCTCATTTCCATTATGCTATGAATCAAAACATGTCAGAATGATGTATAATTTTACATAAACAAATTATGTAATATTGCACAATTACCTACACAAATTTACCTGCATATTGGGTTCAAACAAATGAAATCCAGTGGTGTGATACCTAATTTTCCCCTCCTGTAATTCTTAAGAAGCTTCACATGTACTTTTTAACTGTGGGATTTTATGGTTTTTATCATGTAATTAATTTACAGAGAAAGTCAAGATAAATTATTCATCACATTTCTCATTCAGGTTGATTTGTACTTCAACTTCACAGTTTCTACATTGTGCCCACATAATGTCTTCAGGTTAATGAGATAGCTTGTGCTTCCTACTGTTGCCATGGGTGGTAATAATAACCATGCTCCTGAAATACCATTACTTGGGTGATCCAGACCTTTGTGTCATTGTAGAGATTTGTCTTTTGTGCATTAAATCATTTTCCTCCTCGATCTTCATCTTCTTATTTTTTCCATATTATTGACCCACTGATTCACCCTCTTGTGTGACTTTGTGACAAATAACTTTTTCATCTCCACTGCTGTTGTCACCCTAAAGTTGAGATGACACAGCCCAGTGTTACAAATTACTCATAAATAACTTGTATTGTTTGGGTAGCATTACTGTGATGTTTATACAGACATTGTGGCTGTGCCTTCTTAAGAAGTCAGAATATAAAAACACGACTCATTTCTTTCCATGTTCAAACCACTAATAAGAACAATAACTCTGCTGGCACATCCTACCAAAAGCAGGGAATCATATACAGTATATTGCTGAGAAAAACATACACGTTGTCATTAAATAGCAGCAAATACTGCATCAGATTAAGAGTTTATTAATATTAACATGCACAATATGTAGGTAATCCAAAATGTTAAAACAATGAATTTATATGTTCTTGCTTTTAAACAGGTGGCATTTTGCATTCAGCTGTTACTCTGACAGCATGTTAATGATGCCACTCAGAGCTGTGGAGCAGTAAATTAGCATGTCTGATAATGTTATGCCCCATATTATACAGTATATACAATAAATACAGTTACTTACTACTCAATCTGAATATTGACCGTGTTATCTCTTTGCTACCTTCATGATGTTGACCTATTAGCCCTCACTCTAAATGGGATTCAAGTTAGTGTGGGTATTTCTGCAGGCTGAAGGGTTTCCAGATACAGTTGAAGAGTGTGCAGCAAGCATGTTTATATTATTCTTAAATGCGTCTTTTAAAGGCTTGTCAGTCCTTTTTAAGGTCCGTTTGTTTGATATTCCCTACCACTTTGAGGGTAATATCCTTCCATCTGGGGCCATAACCTTTCAATCTGAAAGTCTCTGGTCTGTTTAAATATAAACTGACGGGTGATAAATAAAAGGAAAAACCAACATAAACAGTCTTATAAGATGTTTGGCTGCTACAAGCCACCAGAATAGCTTCAATGCTTATTTTCTCAGATTCACTGTATTTTCAGAATCTCTTAATTCACGTCATTATCAAGTTCACTCAGTAGCAAAAAAAAATTTGTGACACATCTGTGTTGTATGTTAAGTCCATTTCATACTATTGGGCATTTTCTCACTCAAGGTGCTGCGCTGGGTCATCTGTAAAGTGGAGCGCATCGGCCAGCTGTTAGAATAACACGTTACATGACAGAACATTTCTCTAAATCTGGTGGACATTAGGTTGTAGAGGACGGGGTTGATGGCAGAGCTCAAGTAGAAGCAGACTCCAGAGATGATGTGGACGTGCTCGAAGATCTTGAGGTGCTTCTCAGATGAGGTGTCGATGTAGCTCCATATCAAGCGGTCCACGTGGAAGGGAGCCCAACAGAGGCCAAACACAACCACCAACACACCTGGATCCAGGGGACAAATTGCATCAACTGGACAGACATGTTGACAACAGGCAAACAGAACCACACACACAATCATGACGTCAATCCAATCACCAGCATGTAACTGATGACAAGACAAAGGTGAGACAGATGGGAATAAGCTATAAATAGAGAAACGGAAGAATGGGCTGAAACATAATTGAGCATTGAGTGTAAACTCGCATATGGACACACACATTCACACAGTCAATTAATATTCTGTCTTCTGTTTCTTGGCAACTCGATAAAAAACAAATTGACACCTACACAGCATTTTGGTGACTTGCACATTGCGTTTGCTCAGTTTCTGGACGTGGGACTGGGAGAGACTTTCTGATCCAAAGCTGCACCTTACGTCCACCACCGTCACCACCCTGTCCCTGTGCAACTGCAGGCCGATGAGCAGGTAGAGAAGGCTGATTATTAGCATAGGGAACAGGAAGAAGACCAGTGTGGAAATCAGGATGATCAGGTTGTACATCCAGGTGGGCTTGACCAAATCTGAGTTTGGAGATAACATAGCACACTATTATAGCCTCATGTGTCAATGCAAAAGCTCACTACCCTGCTTGTTTATAAACTATACCAGGACCAGGGTTATCCACCCCTAATCTAACTGATGGATTGGCACAGCTTTTGGTATTGGCATTCAGTGTTTAGTGATCTCAACAATTACTGGATGAAGCTATATGACATTTTGTAGATATTTATACATTCCACTGTATTCTCTTATATTTTCTTAAATTAAAATCAACATTTGAATTTGTCCCATATATTGGTTCTTAGCCAAATACCTTCAAAATTGATGTTATTTCCATCAGCCTTAGTTGTAATTTGTTTTAAGTGCTAATTAGCACCTGCTTAACATCAGCTTCTTAAGCAGCAATATACTGTATAATTTAAGTTCTATACGCACAGCAGATAGCAGATCGGGGAAACTGACGTCCAAACTTTGGAGGCAGCAACATTATCCCGTGCAGACTGGTGTTTGGCACAGCACACAGCATGGAAAGAACCCACAGCATAAAGATGACCTTCTTGACATGAGCACGGGTAGTCATGTGTTTGACTTTAAGGGGGTGGACCACTGCCACGTAGCGTTCCACGCTGAGGGCTGTGACATTGAGGATGGAGGCGAAGCAGACGGTCTCAAACAGGAAGGTTTTGAAATAGCAGCCCCCCTCCCCGAGCAGAAAAGGGTAATTCTGCCACAATTCGTAGAGCTCTAATGGCATGCCCATCAGCAGCACCAGCAGGTCAGACACTGCCAGACTCAGCAGGTAGTAGTTGGTGGGTGTCTGCATCACCCTGTAGCGCATAATGACTGCACAAGTCAGAGAATTGCCCAGGACACCCACCATGAAGATGGTGAGGTAGGTGACACAGACAGGAAGAAATATGGGTGACCTCAGAGGCCCCAGGTGCCTGTCCAGGTACTCCTCCTCGCTTAAACACAGGTCATGCAAATCGTCTTCAGTAGCGTTGGCCAACACCCAGGAGATATTCATCCCACACAACACAGCGGCTTCGGGGCAGCCTTCATCATCGTAAACTGTGGCATTGGTTGTTAAAAGAGCTGCGAGGGAACAGTTCATCTTTGCCATGTTGCTGATCATCAAGGAGGTGATTCTTTAATAGAAATAATAAAGAGGGGAAATTCACTTTATTCTTCATGAAGAGTGTGAAAACAGCTACAGACCTTAAACAAAAACCTGATGCTGTCACAGCTTTGGGCTTAATACTTAAAATTTAGAACAAAATCTGGTGGCGTAGAATTTTAGAGATATGGGGACACTAAATCATCAGGTTGTTAAACTATGACAGCAACTTCTCTTTACTGTGTCTATTAATTTTTAGGATCAGAAGTTTGATTCTAAAAGTGTTACTAGCATATGTTTAGGTACCAATTAAATCCTCACAGCACACGTAAGTGATATACGTAACTGATATTCCAATTTTAAATGAACAGAAGACTGTCGTTACCAAGCAGCTCGTCTAAAGCAACAGGCAGGAAAGCTACGCTCAAAAGTGGCAGCGATATGCAGACAAAAAGCGATTTAATCACTTCAATGAATAAATGGTTTTGGCAGAATCACCATAGCAGCAGTAACTAAGATTTTTAAGATGAGTTTTCATGTTGTCACAACAATAGCAATGTAGTCATGCTGTGAGGAAATATAAACAATGTCATAATGTTGTCTTACTAGGAATTTACGTTGAGCAGAACACAGACTCCAGAGAGACTTTTGTTTGGGTTTCCACACTGGATTTGTTTTTTCCACAACCACATGCAACAGAGTTATTAAGGGAAAAAAACACTCACCTGCAGTTTGCGGTCTCCTTAAGGGCTTTATTCACTTCTTATTTACAGTATTTGAAGAAATGTAAGCAGACGTATATTCACCATTCTGTTTTTGCATCCTGTATTGGTTTTTTCTGGTACTTAATGTCGACTGCTTTGGTGGTTCAGTGCGTCACAACTGCACGGACTTCCCGTATTTGAGAGCTGGTGTTCACCCCACCTCTCTCTCTTTCTCTGTCTCTCCCATCAGCAAAGCTGCTTGTGTGTAGCTTCCACCATTATCCTCCTTCTTCATCTCTCTCTCCTTCAATTCAACTGCTTTTCATCTATTTTTTCTCATTTTCTTTCACCCAATCATGTGTGCACACAATTTTCTGTGTGTTTCTTGTTATTCTCTGGTCTATTACTTTTTCCACTGCCTCCATGTTGCACCAGTGTGGAAATTAAGATTTAGATTGCTTTGACTCTTTGAACCCGTTGCCTAAGTGTTGTTGTGTGTGGACATATAGAAAGGAATATGTGTTCCCATTTCTATTTATTCCATGCCAAGAACAAAAATACAAAGAAAGAATGTGGTATAACTTGAAGGCATTCATGACCCCAGAGGATGAATCTGACTTCTGACTTTTGTGGTCGCCCAAATTCATCTCTTCCACTGACAGGTCAAAATGTCACTTACTGAGAGAAATACCATCACAACATCTCCTGTCTCCAACATTTCATAGGATCATTCATGGTTCCCAGAAGATGAGTCCTAATAACTTTAGTGATCCCATGTCTTTTCCTCTAGTGTCTAGATGTTGACAGATGTGGCTGTGGGTGAAACGTATCAACAGTGATTAGATCAGTAAATTCTGATCTAGACATATTTAGCCGTATTTCTCTCAGGATGAACTGTAATCCCTTAACTTTTCACTCTGTCAAAATTGTCCAGTACTCATGGATTTATGACCAAATAGTTCATCCTCAGTAGGGTCAGGTTTACTTTGTGTTAGTTAGAAAATATTATTATGCAAAGATTAGTGAGCATGCGTACATGATGTTAGCATTGTTGTTGTGTTATCATGCTACTGTTAGTATTTAGCTCAAAGCGCTACCAGAAATGTGAACTTGCATGTATCTGATTGCTGGATGATGTTGTCTTGCGTTCACCTTTTTATTCCACGCGATCCTGCGTTGGCACCCTGACTTCACCAATGAAGTCATCATTCAAATGTATGAGACAGCTGTGTTTGTTCACGTTGTTTACTTCTATTATGAGCCGTGCTGTCCACTGAAATGAAAAAAATTTGAAGGTCAGTATAAGCTGTATACTGCATGTTAAAAATAGTGACCACAAATCACACCAGCATCCCCACGGGAACCTCTTTTGTCCTTCCGATAAACTGATGATAAATAATGATGGTGGGATCAAACTATGCAGTATTTGTCATGGTACCAGTGCATGTGTTATCGTGTGTTTTCATTTTCATTAAAAAAAAAAAAAAGAATTAGATCTATTGTAATTTAAGTACAGTTCTAATCTATATCTAAAAATATCTTAGATAATTAGATTAATTATATAATATCTAATCTACAGTGGTGGGTTGTTAGAGAATGAAAATTAGTGTAAAAACATTTCAGTGTAAATGGATGCTTTGATTTCTAGTGACTCACATCAGTCAGTACCTAATCTTCTTGCATGAAATGTATACCATGTGAGTTTTTCTGTGTTACTGTAGTTGAACATTAGGGAGTACCATATCTGGATCCTTGAGGCAGTATTTTCTCTAATGCAAATACAGTCTAATTAATGAGAAAGACTCATTTGGGGGAATATTTGTGATGTAGGGACCAGCGAGGGAACAGCTGAGGAAATATTTGATATGTCAAGCATTTCTTTGCTCATAAAGCAGGCCACTAAAAAAAACACCCTATACAGTGCATCTACAAACAGGGAATTCTATGAGCAGTTAATGACCAAGCAGAGGGTCTTTCAGAGGGCAGAAAATTCACAAAAATTTCCACAACTGCACACACCCGTATGACTGTGTCTTGTACCACTCTTCCCTCTATCTCTACCTCCCTCTGCGGCAGTGTCTAATTCAATCACAGCTTTTAATCCCAACGAGGAGGCTCCAGTACTTCCCCAGCAGGAAACTGACATGTTCTCATTTGTGCTTCTATTAACTTGAGCATTAATTGGTCTTCTGCGTCTGACTGACTGAGACGAAAAGCTTTGATTGTGATTCCTTCAACATCCCTGCCAGGTCAGCACTGTTGGAACTGAATTTGAGTTCACTGTGAGAGTTTCTCTGTTGGAGCATGTGGTTATTACAGCTTCTGTCCCCCCAAAATAGACACCAGACAGATTTTTAATAAATGATGCTCATACAGTGCCCTGTACAAACCTAGACACAGTTTGCTATAATATATTTTCTGATTTACCTTCAGCTGTTTCTAACCATGTTTTGGTTTTGTCTTTATCTTTTAACTTTCCAGTGAGAGTGTCCCTGTTACTCTGGACAAGCTGTTAACACAACATGTAAACATAAAAACATTTGTGATGCTGTTAACAAGTAAAAGTTCAAGTCAAATGCTGATAATAGATTTTAGACCAACTTGTTTTTTTCACCACCATCATTAAAACACTTAATGAGGGAATATCATTCTGAAGAATAGTGTTTATCCCTCGAGTTGAGTCTACAGACTTGTAGAATCAATGCCAAGATGTATTTCAGTTGTTCTGGTGGCACATGGTGGCTCAACACCCTACTGAGATACAGTTTGTAACATCTGTCATTAAAGGGCACTTTGTAATTCAACTGATTTATTATTGAAACCTCTTACTGCTATGTAGGCAATGCAGTGTTCTGAGGTAAAACAGCACAATAGCGTTTTTTTTTTTTTTTTGGAAATGGGGGAAAAATTAATGCAACAGAAGTCACTGGTTGAGACATGTGGGTTGTTGAATCGTAACCTCTGGGTCATGTGGGCACTGCATAAAATTTAAAAAGACTAATTACTGAAACATGCAAAACAGTGAACTCAAGTTATGCTAAGAGCTGAACATTAAGTCAAATCCTTTCACATTATGTGTTATCAATTATCCAAAATGGAATGAATACACAAAAATAACATCTTCTTCTCTATTCTGTTTATTCTGGCTCAGCTGCCTCTGCTCAGTTCAGTCCACAACTTTTCATATATCACAGTCACCGCTGAACCTGTCCAGGAAACACATGTGCAGCCTGGAGACGGTTTCTCTGCTCCTATTAAATTCTGTCATATACCTTCCACTACCTTGCTTCCTCTCTGTCTGTATGTTTGAGGAATTGCAAACAGAGTAGAAGAAACAGATTTGTGATCCTGGGATTGTTTGTGGACCTGCAGCATGATGTTGAAAAAATGTGTCTCACATAACAATGTATGACTGCTCTGGATGCCGGGGGCCTCTGGATATAATGTTAAGAGCATTAAAATGAACCAACATATGTGACAGATTTGGGGAAGAGACACCAGTGTCTCACAGTGCAGTATTTCTTCTATACCAGGAGTGCTTTGTTTGCAGCATCATGTAAAAGAATGAATGATTTTTGTTAGCAGGATTTATTTTGGTTATATACAACTTTTCTTGGCCAACAGAGGCTGCATGAAGGAGTCAAATCTCTCAAGAAAAAAACAGTGTATGTTTGTGTCCAGTCTATTTTGCATTGAACCTAGGACCTGCGAGCTTTCCACTGTTCTTTGTGTGCATATTCATGGGATGCCAATACAGCCAAGGACAGTGCTTTTGAGCTTTATGCCAAAGGTTTATTGGGGCCACTGAATTCCTTCATAGGAGAAAGCAATAATGTGCCATTTGTAAGGAGTCATTATGTCGCTGTCATATTAATCTCTTTTTCTTGTTAAAGAAAAGAAATCTGTGCTGCTACCTTGGAAACACATCTCACAGGGTTCATTCTCTTGCAGAAAGAAGCAAACAGATTTTTTATTTTTAGTTTAGATACTGATAGTCTCTAATGAAAGGGCTTTACTGATACACTGATAGCACAGGGTGCCAGTGTGTTGGCACTTTTACAGAATGCAGAGCACTTAACTGCATGTCAAAAATACATTTGCAAACTTCTGTGTGTGTGCATCAACTGTTTAATGAGTCAATCTTTGAAAAAGACCAGCAGATATAGTCTCTGTCTTTTTTACGTCCCCCCTGTGAGTCTTGTCCAAACAGCACGTCTCCATCACAGTGTCCATTATGGATGGTGACACAGTTGGTGGGTTTGTCCTACATCACGCTGAGAATATTGGCTTCTCAGAGGTGTAGCTGCTGGATGGTGAGTGGAGAAAATCCTCTTACACAGATAGTAAAACAGTACACTAACTCTGTCTTTCCAAGGCTGCTTTTATAGTTAGAGTAGGTAGAGTTAGACAATTTCACATAGATTTTGGAACATATTAAGAGATGTTTTACACCTCTTGTGCATATAAAAGGCACTTCATTACAACTCCACCGCACACAATGTCCTCAGTAATAAACATATTCTACATTTCTTTCTTTCAGAAGCAAGTCTATACATTCATTGTCAGCATATCAGCTCCCGTCCCTGATATCAGTCTTCTGTAACTGGTTACATGTTCGAGGCTCGCTCAGAAACCATAAAAGGGAATGTTGTATCTGGATGCAAGGCTGTTCAGTGAGTCCGGATCCCCTGGAAACCTTGTCAACACCTCTCCTTTCCACATTAAGAAACATTTTGGAACATATTTCAGTCAAAAAAAGAGAAAGAAAGAAAGAAAGAAAGAAAATTACCTACCGTAACTTTAGGTCTCAAGGATGATCTGACCCTGATGACACCA
>JAUBNQ010000009.1:6367704-6381416 GCA_032353495.1 Ctenopoma kingsleyae
TGGGACTAATAAAGTTTTATCTTATCTTATCTTATCTTATCTTATCTTATCTTATCTTATCTTATCTTATCTTATCTCATCTTGCTGAACATGTAGTCAGCCAACATGATCATTACCACACACATTTCTGGTTTATTTTACTTATGATGGTGAGAGAGATGATCTCTATAGCAATTAGTTCTCATTTCACAAAAAAATATAACGACCCTTGTACTTACATAAACCTTTTAAAAATCAACTTGAACGCTGGGACCCTCATTAAAAACACTGCTGAAAACACCTGCTGTCTTGGTTTCTGGAAAACATCACAGAATACAGAAATTCAGCAGAATTTATATATTTATATTTATTTACAGGAGTATAAATACATTTGTGTCACGCAGGTAGGCTGCACTGTGTGGTTGTCTCATTAGAGTTCAGTGAATACTGTGAGACAGAAAATACTGTCACAGAAAAGAGGAAAATTTCAGGGTGACCGAATAATCTCGGAGTCATGCATGGTATACTGTACATACTGCAGATAAATTACTGCAGCACTACACACTGCTGATGCAGCTCAGCTAGGCTCTTCAACAGCTCCAAACAGTGTAATCCATACTCATGTTATCTCCTCTTTTTCTGGAGGCTGTGTTTGAGTGTGTGAAAAGGGCAGTGAGTGACACTGCTGTGCTGTTGTGTCTCCAAACTTGGAGAGAAGCTTTTTTTAGATTCAACCACAGTTTACAGAAGCAGTGGTAATATTATCCACTGATTTCAAACACTTGGAAGACAGGTTTTACTGTAGGGAAATTCTTCAGAAAGGTCTGAGGGAGAACAATCACACAGTGTAACTTGCTTTACAGCTGCTGTAGACAATGCTACACAACATGGGATAAACAGCAGTTTGACAAACAAGGTGTTGATAATCACTCTGTGCGGTGTGGATAGATAGAAATCAGAAAAGTCTAAACAGCTAAAAATAATGAGTAAACTGCCTACATGTTACCGTATAGAATAAACAATGTTGGAATAGATTGCTAAACTGTTTATCTAAAAGAAGTGTAAGCGGTCAAATAATTAATGTATAATGTATAATATATATTACATAACACATGTATAATACAATGTACACTAGATTTAAAACACTGAAATAGGAAAGTAATGGACAAATAGCTAAAGTTATCTAACGTTAACAAGCTAAAATAGTTAGCATAAAGGTATGATTAACAGTTTAAATAGGATAAAAATAGTCCAAAGTAATGGATAAAGAGTTGAAAATGTGAAGCTAAAAGAAGCTGAAAATGGTTAATGTAGATAAAAGTAATGTATAAACATAAAACCTAAAAATAGGTACAATTTACAATGGCTCAGACATATGATGAAGAGGCAGGTCTACATGAGTTCATCTGACATGGCTGTGTCAAGTATGTCAAACAGAAAGCTTGGGAACCACTGATACAGAAGCTGTTTTAGCCGTGCGATGAGCCCTGATCCTTCCTCCAACATTAGAGTTCACTGGTCTCTACGAGCATCACAATAACATGGCAGCGTTGTTTAGAAGAAGTCCACTTCTCATGGGATGAGGCTCTGAAGGCTTTATTTTGAGCCTGTGTTTGTCTCTGTATTAAGAGGAACAAAAGCTCACGTTTAACTCCACCATCTGGTCTTTTCACTGCCAGATGCAGTCACTGACTGAAACTCTCTCTCATAATTATTTAACCAGTGCTAACATTAACTGGTGTGATATACTGTCATTTCTATGTTACAGTGTATTTGTGGTTATTTTTGCTCTGTACTATTAGTGATACAACATGTGTGGTATGTCAGTCAAACTAGAATCTTTCTGCTTTATTTTTATGTTTCTAATGGGTAATTTTCACACAGTCTGCCATAAATAAACATTGGTTTTCTTTTGCATAGCTTTTAAAATAATAAATAACAAAGACAGACCTCAGATATTTTAATATTTGATATTGTGAATTTGTTTAGTCAAGACAGAATATACAGAAGTTAGTTATTCCCTGTAGTATCTATACATTTTTATATGAGTAGAATTTGATATAAAGTTAGGCTATGTAAATCTATTCATTGTAATCTATTTATTTTAATGCCAAAGAGAGGTTTAGTCTGAGAAATAATACAGACCCTTATTTTGTTCCAAGAATGTTGAATCCTGTTTTTACCATTACAAACCACCTTCACTTGTTATTAAGGATATGAACTCAGAGTCCCTGATCGTAGCTTCTGCTCTTTTTGAAACGAGGAATGTAATGTGCTGTTTCGTGTAGCTGATAAACTGTCGTGTGCTTGTTGAGACATTAAAAAATATCCAACTGTGACTTTGAAATGTCACAGACACTTAACTTGTATGTTGTTGTTTTTGTTACTGTATTTTCCCGCAACTGTTTCACAATAATCCAAAATGAATATTCGCTTCCTCAGCGTGAACACATTTCATTCTGAAAACCTCGTTAGAAGTACAGTATGTAGTGAGGAGTGTATTTGTTGAACTTATTGGATCCTTCTGACACTAGGGGGCGCTCACATTCCATCCTTCACTGGAGACATGTACTGTATACCTGAAGCATACAGCACGTTGCATCATGATGTAATATTTCCTGTGTCCTCATGCCAGATAAATTTAGTGGGTCCACAACCCAGAATTTCAGTTTGTGTAACAACTAGTTTTTACTCTCTTCTGTCTGAGTGTCACCATCGTCACAGGGATGAGTACGAGTGGAGGGCTCAGAGGGGGCAGACAGTCACAAGTGGTCATCATCATCACCACTACCTTTATATTTGGCTGTGGAGTCATTTCTGCTACATGTAAGCTGTTGCAGCCTGCAATCCTCCCAGGGCTTTGGTCCGGGTAATCGGCTCAAACATGAAATAAACCTGTCTTGAGGCGTTTGACTCACACACACAAACACACACACACACACACACAGCACACAGCATCTCTCTGACCTCATTATGAAAAGGTTTCAAAGAGCCTTCGACCCGCAGACTCCTCAGCTTTTTTTCTCCAAACTGAGGCTCATGAGGTCATGCTGCATGGATCTCCAGGGCACAGTAACTGTTTGATGCACAGATTCTGCTGTACCAGTGGAGCAACTGCTTTTTTCACGGGGGCAAACACCTAATAAAAGTTTACAAAGAAGCGAAACAGACTCTTCTGTATGGTTTGGGCTCATGAAAAATAATGACAAAGCAACATTAAGTGCTGGATGGAATGTAGTTGGAACTACATTACATGTTTATATTATATTAATAAATAGACATTTGCATACTTAAGTAAGTAGTAGTAGTAAGTAGTAAGTAAATTCACCTTGAAGAAAATATATGTTTGGTTCTGTCAAATTTGATAGAAAATGTCTGAATATCACACACATAAAATCAACCTGTTGGCCAATACAAAAATATGGGTGTAATGAAAATTTTATTGAAATTTAAAATACATCAAATCCAGGGACTGACCTGCTCATCAGGTGCCCAGAAAAGAGTACGGGATGTCTCAGAGGAAGACTTGAGCCTCTGGAGCAATCTGCTCAGCTCAGATCATTTTTGTGCTTGAACAGAAGTTGAAGTGGAGGATGCTGCTGCTGCCGCCTGACTCACATCATTTTGCAGATTGTGCAGGGTGAGGACATTTTCTGTTAAGTGTGTGGACCTTTAGCTGAAATGACCAAGCTGGGACACATCAGGGCCCCAGACACTTTTTACTCCAAATGTGAAGTGTGAGAAGCAAAATGTTTGACACCAATTATTCCAAGCTGTTGGATGGTGCAGCAGACACAGTTTACCTAGACACTTGGTGAAGAAAATCACACACGATGGATGGGTCAAAAGCCTTGAGGTTTTCTTGATACTGAGAAAGTATTAAAAATAGATGTAGAAAAAGCTCAGTGTGTCTCATTTCTCCACATCTGTTTGCATGAGGCTCAGAAAAGCATGACCAGAAAGTTAATTACACGATAGAAGTGCTTGCATGAACAGATTTGCATTCAGTGAGTAAACGGTGATCTGACACTCCTATAATGACCACAGGGCTACACGGGTTACTTCATTCTGACCTGCTGAGGCTAAAAAGAGAAAATTCATGTCTCCGTTTAAATCTAGCAAGAATTCATGAGCAGATAGCTCGTTGTTAAAACCTCAAATATGTTTACAAGACAGAAGCAACGGCAGAATCAGCAGACATGCTGTCATTCACTCTCAGCCCTCTGTTATCTAATTTGTCTCAGTCCTCTTTGATCATGTCCCTGCACCATCTCAGCTGATGAAAAACAATTGTCTATATTCATATCCTGCCTCAACTACTCCCTCGTCCTCTCCTCAGCTTTCCGATGGGAGCCCAGTTGGCTGCGCTCTAGGCTGGTGAGGGATGTGAACACAGAAAATTAACAAACACGCCAAAGCCAGTAATTGCTAAATTGCAACAAATGGACCCCATGTGAACCAGGCAAATAAACTCAGAAATCAACAAAGCCTACCCAGACCCAGTTTATCTAAATTCCAATAGTATGCTCAGTAATGGAAAAACACTGTAGAAATGCCATTTCAAATAGACCCCAATGTAATCCCCAGCCCACTGGGGTCCATTTAATCAATGCTACAGACATGAGCATAGAGGAGGAACAGTCTGCAAATGGAAGAGGAGTTCTGAGTCAGCTCACAGGAGATTAAAAAGTAGAGGTGGATGAATAATGGAGGAGGAGAATGGTGGGAAAATTGCAGAATGTGGCAAATCATCAATAACGCCTCCTGCGAATAATTCTGAAAGAAAAAGACTTCTGCTGAAAAACTGTCTGTGCCCACTAAAATGAAATTGTTCTTAATTAGTTTTTGCTGTGCATTGCCTCACTCCCCGGATGAACGCTCGTTATTTGAGCTTTAGATTACCTGCAGTCCTGAAATCTCCAGCTGAAATCCCCCATTATGCAAGTGTGAGTAAAATAACTGACAGCTTTCCACTGATTAGCTGTGAAGTTGGGGAGTTAGAGGAAGTGTAGCTGGTGTTTCGCTGGAGCTCTAACCCGAAGCTGCAGCCTGACACTGACAGCGTCACGAGAAGAGTCGATTCAGTGAGACAAACACGAACCAACACAGATTCATATTTAATCAATCAATGGTGCACGGAGCAACACGCTGGCAGCAGCTTGTGAAAAGCCCAGCAGTGCCTGTGCCCTTAAGCAGCAGCTAACAGCCAGCTCCTTGTCTGAACATAATCATGTATCATTACTTCTCCAATCACTGAAGCAAAACAACACTCCTGAACTATTTCATATCTTGTTTCTGTGGTGCTCATGGGGGCTGTGAGCTCTTTATTTTGGCCTTGTTAGCAAACAGGACTGAAACAGACAGTGACAGATATTCAAATACATGCAGAATTATGTAAAAACTCTTTGGGCAAAGTCTTTTTCTGATTGGTTTTCATTCATTATCTGTCAGTGTTGTCCCCCATTTATTTTGTCTCCCAGGGTTTGTTGACAGATCATTTTCTCGTTTTCTCACATGAGCAGCTCTGAAGGAAAAAAAAAAAGATTATTTACAAGTTTTTATTGTTAAGAGTGAATTCTCTGTGGACTAACTTTAGAGCATCTTCCCCTTAGTTGTGCTTAATTTTCACTGTGACATAGCCAACACAGACTTTGACTAATAAATCAAACAAGAGAACTAGGTTATGGATATTATTAAGGCCTATGCATTATGGGAAATACTCTGATATTGCTCTATTATCTGTATAGTAAACAAGAAGCTACAGCCAGAAGACATTTAGCTTTGCTTAGTAGAAAGCTACAGTGTGCCAACCAAGAAACATTCATAACACTCATTTAAGAGCGAATTATGTGACTTATTGATTGTTTTTTGAGTATGTTAATATTTTCAATGTGACATACAGAGACTTTAGCTAAGTCAAATAACTACAGTATTATCCATCCATTATACTAACTGAATTTCCTCTTAAGGATCTCAGAGTCCTGGAGCCTATCCCAGCTGTCAGTGGGTGAGAGGCGGGGTACAGCCTGCACAGGTCTACTGTATTTATACACTTTGGGGAAATACCTTTATTTGCAGTCTTTCCAAACGTTAGATGAGAAAATGAATACCACTCATACTGTACGTGTCTCTTCAGTATAAGGCTAATATCTCCAGCCGTCAGTTAGCTTAGCCGAGCGTGAATCAGCCTGACTCCGTCCAAGAGAAACAAAATCATCTTGCAATCAGCTGTAAAGCTTACTTATATTTTTTGTTTGCGCCATTCAAAAACTAAAGTGTAAAAAAATAGTTTACAGCGTGTAACCTTGAGCATGTGCTGTAACTTTCTGGAACATTACTGTAAATTTGTATTCAGGAAGAATATGCCCTGTAAGATTGATGGTTTCAGGTTAGTTTAGTTTAGCTTAAAAAAAACAAAACAAACTAAAACGTTTCTAACATTTACATTTTAATATGTTTTGAGTGAGAAATACAGAAATATACAACATACATAAAAATAAGACAAAACATACATTTGTGTAACATGCATAGAAATAAATCATAAAATACTATGGACACACAATGTTATGTGTGCACATGGATGCTTTGTTATGCACACACAGCACAAGACTGGACAGAATCTATAATTCACAAGTAGTTTGCAGTGGACAGTCAGGCTTTGTGGAGATGTTCTGTCAACTCCTCTTGTCAGCTTAACACTGCTGTCCCACAGAGATAGTTTTTTATTCCCTCCACCTCATCCTTGGCTCTTCATGTCTCCTCTCCATGCTCTGTAAAATATGTATTTTTCCCCCTGAGCCTGAGAACTGATTTCTCATCTGCAGCAGGATGGGAGGACTCTCCAGAGCAGCAATTCTTTATTCTACCTGTCGCTGCAACAACTCAAGCACACAATCCCAGTCGAGCCAGAAACAGTAAAGCTTGGGATTTGACTTCCAGTTCATCATGTCGACGAGGGTGAAAGGTTGCAGTGGAACAACACCTGAAGAGCAGATGAGCTTGAAGGCTGCATGGGGGTCTTTTTTTCAGTCAAAGAGATATAATCAGATTTTGTTTTCCCTCACAGAAGGAAATATAATAGGTTTAACAGTGACACTCTCTGTCAGTAAAACCAGTGTACTAGTAGGCTTGTCTGAATTTTTCAAATAGGAAGAAGACCTAACATGGCAGTTATATTGCACAGCTTTATCCACTAATAGGTTAAAATTCTTCCCTGCTCTGTGTATTTTACTCAGAGACTGAGGGAATTCAAGGACTGGTACAAAGCTGAATTTGCTAGCAGATTTGTAAATTTTGTCCTAAGCGCTCTCTTAGGAGCCTCTTAAAAACACACAAACACACTATGAGGGATTTTTAACAAATAAGAGGAACTTAGTAGCTGCAGCTTATTTCTGCACTGTCACATACAGAAATCAGCAGCATTGTGACATTATGTCTGCTCTGATGCTGCCAAGAAGGTTGCTGTCTGTCCTTTTTTTGTCTTAGTTTGAATATATCTGGTTAAAGAGAGCCGTCCATCACTGGTTTCAGTAGTGGAGGCTGACCCAAGCCTGCTGGGAACTGAACTGTAGTTAATTAGTGCACAAAGCCTGGGGGACAAAAGGATCTTCGGGGGTGGAGGTGATGGAGGAGTTGCTTAGAAGCAGGGGAGTGTGTGGGTGAAGATGTGGGCAAGGGGGATAAAGCGGGGATCTTGAGTTTGTAGCACAGAAGGACTTTTGGGGGAAAACTTTGCATGTGTGTGTTCCTGTGTGAGGGGAGGGAAGTGGGGACTGAAGCAGTGGGAGTCGGGGGGCACACAGACAGATGAATTAGCAGTGTGAAGGGGAGCCTTGTCCCTAAGCTGAGAACTACTACCAGCCAGAACACACAGCGTCTCGGCTGGAGCCCGCCGAGGGACAAAAGACCGGGTGGGTCGGGTGGAAAGGGACCTAAAAGGAGAGACTGTGAAACAGATACTGCAAAAGGTCAAAGTATGACATGAACTAATAAGGGCAGGCTGTCAGCACACTGCAGTGAAGATATGCCTTTGATGAGCATTAAACAGTATATTTTTTCATAACCCTCCCTTACTTTACCATGAGAAATTCACTATATTCCTTAAGTATGTCTATGGGGCTTCAGTGTGTGTTGGCTTTTCATTGTCCTTATTTGTCTACATGCAGACTTTTATTGTGAAATTCGATCAAATAATCCTGAAGTAGTTGTCTTGCTGCACATTAGTATGATGTAGTTTATAAGACAGGAAAATGTGTGGATTTGCTCTTATTAAGGCGTCAGTGGTAACTCAGATGAGACAACGTTATTATGCTGTATCAGCCTCAAACAGCACTCAGTAACCCGTGGGAGGCGCTGTCTATCTATTGTTAAAAACTCACACTGACGCCAAATCGCGCACGGTGCATTGTAACACCACAGCTGAAAGGGTTTAGCGGCGGAGAGCGCAGCGTCCAGCCCGCTGTTACCTGCTGCCAGGACGGACAAACACTGCGGGCGTGTGGCCACTTCAGTCTGCCGGCCAACCAACCAACAACCAACCAGCCTCGTCCTCTTCGTTGTTTTCCTCCCACCTCCTCACCCTCTCATCCACCCGCGCCCCCCCGCCCCCCTGCTGCTGCGTCAAAACCAAGAGAAACACGCAGGAGAAAGCCGGAAGTTTGGTGGTTTCTGCTCCAAAATAAAAGTGGCTTTCTTTTCTTTCGGGAGTAATAGTGTTTTCTGAAAACATGTGTAGTGAATCACATAGACCTCAGAGCTCACATAGACATCACCCTGGTCTGTGATGTCAAAGCATACATATCAGGATGATGATGACGATCACCTGTGATGACATCACTGGTAAGGATGAGGTCATCAGTCTGCAGAAAACTGATGTTTTCCTCTGGTTGTGACTCACTGTGCCCTTCACTGAATATTTATGAGGTGGATAAAGGAACTAATTTTCACATACAATGTCTTGTCTGAATACGTGTCTGAATTAAATGAGATATAAATGTATGTTTTTGTTGATGTATTTTAACTTAAATGTGTTGTTACCAGCACTAAAGTAAAATTGTAGTCCAAGGTGTATAAAGTAAACACACTCAGTGCTTAAGTAAAAGTGCAAGTATTTGCCCTGAAAAATGCTCCACTACAACTAGAGGTACCCTTTAATTTTTCTACTCAAGTGAAAGTACTAAAGTACAACCTCTAAATGTTACTTAAAGTAAAGTGAATGTACTCCACTAATAAAACAGTGTATTTTAAACAATGTAAATATTTAAAGCAGGTGATAATATAAATAGTCCAGATGTGGTAAAATTCTCAAATGTGAAAATTATGACAAAAATGTGTTATCTAAAGACTTGTGGAATAAAAACAACAGTCAGTAAATGTGGAGCTGATTTTAACCACCTTATATAGTGACAGGGGGTTAATCCATCAATTATACATCAGCATTTTATTAATATAAAAAGGTTTTTATAAGAATATAATCCTGCAAACTGTAACTAGTAACTAACGATGTTAAAAGGGTTTTTTTTTTTTATCCTCTGAAGCACAGAAGCACAAGAACTGGTGGTTATACAGATGAGTTTTCAAATAAAGTATAGAAAAACAAAAATAAGAAATCATTGCACACTACTTTATATACCAAACGTAAATAGACAATTAAAGGGCTGCAATAAACACACGCACAATATTGTTAATTTTACATGCACGCTGCAGTAACCAGCACAACGAAACTATTATTTTGAAAATCTCCGCAGGAAGTTTGACGTTCATTGTGTCCGCCTTGGCTCCGCCTGAGCCTCCAGCCTCTTCTGTGTCTCTGTCCCAGCGTTGCCATTCCGACGCACATCTCTCGCAGAGGAGCAACAGCTACGCGGAGTTGGTGAAAGTGGACTACAAAGACTAGTCTGCGGGCACAGACCCCTTCACCTCCGGGTTTCCGTCCTGTGCTCGGGGAGGGCAGCAGCCGAGAGATGCGCCCCTGGACAGAGGTTCGGCGTCGGTAAAGTCAGATAAAGAGAATGAGACTGAGAAAGGGCGCAGTGTAGCGCTGCAGCTCAGGAGGAATAACGGGACCTTATTGAAGGCAAAATAAAAACAGTTTTGGTTATTTTCGGAGGATTTTGATAGAATGGGGCGGCGAGAGACCCCGACACTGCTGAAGACATGAGAACTGGGAGAGGAACAAAAAGCTCGGCTGTGTTGCTCTGTGTTTGAGTCTCCATCCATCCGAAGGGTTCAGTCTACACACCTTTATTCATGTTGCAAAAGCCTGTTTTATGACAATGGATTACTTGCTGTGGGTGTGCAGCCTCATTGTCCCCGTGGTGCTGGCTGTCGAAGGTATGTGGTTTTATATTTAATGATTTTATAATTACTTTTGTCTCCCGCAGATGAACAATGGACTGTTTGGATGCATTCTGATTTTCTAATAAACACCCGACTGTTAACAAGACAAATAAATAAATAGCATGTATTTATAGGAACAATAACAACATGCATGTGAGAATTTAAATCATACTACGGTCTGTTAGATTACTAAATCATTCCTGTCCTATTTCTTTATATTGAAATTAGATGTGTAGGCAAGACTCCGTTCGTGTTTTGCTTAATTACAGTTGTTAATATAATGCCCTGTTAATAGGCAATTCCGCTGAGTATCAATTTGCTCTCCTGATTGTAATCCATGTACACATGTACGAGCACGCCCCGTCCGCTCTGCGTGTGGCGGTGTGCTCGGTGTGTGAGTGAGATGACATCCCAGCGTTTCCATTGCGGCTGAAGGACTGCCCTGTTGCTATTGTCCCTGTTGTTGTCACACCCACAGGCTGAGTGAGAATGCCCACCTGCCCCACCTTTTCTCCCCACGGCACCAGGGAGGTTTTACACCACAGAGACAGTCCAGAGGGGTGTCCCTCCTCTTACTCTCACTGTAACATAGAAATGCACTGTCTCGTCACATTATGCATGTCAAAGCACCAATCAGTGAGGGGCTGCTTAAACACGGATCTATCCCAGCTCCTGAAGCACCACTGGAACTCATGTGTGAAACATATTTGATGACAAGTGTGAATTAATTAAAGGTCAGTGGCTTAACAAGTATATGCTGCAGCCCCTGAAGCTATTTCCATCACTGAGGGAGCGTTGCTCCGAGGAGAAGCCCACCCTTCTCTCTCCACCCCTTCCCACCCAACAGCTTCTCTTTGAGCTGTAGCTACAGTTCTCTGCCTTCCTCTGTACAATCTGCCTCTCCTGGACCGTGGCCAGCCTGATCCCTCATCAATTCTGGTGTCAGCAAGTAAATCAATGCAGTGGCTGCAGCCCTCCAAGTCCCCGTGGGCTCTCACAGTGAGCTGATCAGCCCCATTTCCCCAAGCTGACCACTAACGGTTACTCAAAGCTCAGGGGTTAACTAGTGTTTGTCCTCTGAGGATAAACATGAAGGGCACATCATCGCATGGGTTTAAATGAGGAGGTGAGGTGTGTGTGTGTGTATGTGGGGGAGGGAGGGGAGGCATTTTTTTTCAGCAAGTTACATGCAATTACTTAGCTGCTTCGTCAGTGGATTTCAACACATGGCTTGAATCTGGAATTCGCTATTTCAGATTGGCAAGTGTTTGCGCATGGATGATGGGAGCTGGACTGCAACTTGAAGTGTGTGCTTATTTACAAAAGATACAGCGATGACTTATCTCTAGTTCGCACCAACAGGCTGCAGTAAAAGCCTCAGCAACTGTGACATTTTTATGTTGTAATACACCATTTACAGTCTGTGTTTACTGTACTCTTCTTTTAAAAGCTCATAAACTAGATGGATGACCACTCAGAAAGCATTTTATCAAATAATCTACAGGATGTGTTTGCGTGACTGAAGAAAAAACAGGTTTCCGTGTGTTTTTCACATTACTAGAGAGGTTCATTTACATTTTCCTGCTTACTTTACGTCAGAATATCAACGAGAGCAGTTACATATTGACCTGTAAAAGCAGATGCAAGCAGCCCCGAAGAGAGATTGAATTAGGTCAGCTCGACTTGTTCAAAAACTGCTCATCAAGCATCAAACTGAGCATCACACTCACTGTTAGCACTGATTCTGTAGAGAGAAGCCCCAGCTTTGAATGAGCTCAGAAGTCACAGTTTTCAACCAGAACATCAGTTATGGTTTTATACCTATATATCGCCACACGTTTGATCATCTTCCAATCACCGAACGTTTGATTGTTAATATTTCATATGTTTGCTTGTTGGCAGCGAGTGTCGGTGTAGTACAAGGCGAGGCCTCCCTTTCATGATGCATCCGCTCCCACAAAGTGAATAAAACATTAGCATGTGTGAGCTCCCAAAGCGCTCCCAGAATGCAGAGTTGTGTGGCATTTTGGCTCCGGCAGGCGATCAAAAAAAACGGTAAATGCCACGGGTGGTGATGCTCTAAAGTTCCCACTGCAGCATTGTTTTCTTTACCCCAGGGGCAGAATGACTCCACTGCTGCTGTAGTTTTATGAGAGAGGGGGAGATTTCTGGATTTGAGTTATAGCAGTGAGACGATCTCAAAGGCATTGTAAATTTAACAGGAAAGGGGGAGAACTCTGGAACAAATGGGATCTTTTTCAATCTTAACTGGTTTCTGGGATTTAGTGAGTTGACGTTACCACTCTTTGGTGACGGGAGCTGTAGACGGAGGTAAACCTTTACACAGATACACAAGAATGCTTCAGCGGGGTGAAATCCTGCTTCCGCTGGGCCTTGAACCTCAGCTCTTACACATATAGGATGTATCCCCCTGCTGCCCATTGTTGTGCGTTGTGTGAACTGAACCCTGTTTAAAGGAGCATCGGCTCAGACCTGTGGTTAGCTGAGGCTGAATGATTCTGTTTCTTGTTGCCTGTGGGCACCGGCAGAGAAGAGAGATGGGGCGACGCACCGCATCGGACGCCCAGGAGACGAGTGGATCCATGGATCAGCAGAGTGCAGTCCAGGAGTACTCACTCAGCTGTGTGCCACTGAGGGCTGTGTGTAGCCAAGCAAAGACAACAGCCGCTGATTTCACTGATTAGTTCCTCCTCTCTGGCTCAAGCCATGCTAATCAGTAAAACAACCTTGTTCACAATTGTATATTGGGGCTCAACAACTGAAGTTATAATTTGCTGTCACTCATGGCCTTGCACACGCAAACACACGACCGGGATGTAGCAGGGCTTCTTTTTTATTTAAAGCCTGCCAGTAAATGTACATTTTCTTTCTGCATAAATCTAACTTATTTAAATACCACACAGAGGTAAATGTGATTTCCATTGTCAACAGAGAGAGGCAGACACTTTCACCTTTTTAAGTTCAATGATTTTTACTTTATGCAGCCCTATTCATCTGTTTATTCCAACCTTCCAGGCCACTTTTCATTTTTTAAAATGCTGTTACTGGCACATAAAAGAATTATGTTTAAAGCTACAACTCTCATGCTTAACTAAAACATCCTCTTGCTCACCATTAAGAATGAATAAAATGACTATGAACGATTAATTAACACTTAATGGATCGTTACTTAATGATTGTTAATTAAATGTGCTTCATGCACTAATTTATCTGTCACCAAAATAGCTAGAATCCAGTTACATAGAAAAGGGCTTTATCTGTTCTCACAGTAATATGAAACTGTATGTACTGCAAACATCCACATGTTCCTTTGACCCGAGATGACTGATGGTTATTGATGATGTATTAGTGACTTGACCATTTCTTAATCGTAA
>JAUBNQ010000009.1:6381516-6395265 GCA_032353495.1 Ctenopoma kingsleyae
TCCACATGTTCCTTTGACCCGAGATGACTGATGGTTATTGATGATGTATTAGTGACTTGACCATTTCTTAATCGTAAGCAACAGGAATTCATGATGCGCCCCGCATTAATCACGCATTAAATCACCATGAATCAGGATGTACTGTAGTTTTACATTACTTAAAGAAAAAGCTCAGTATTTGGGGAAGTACATTTATTTTCTTGTCACCGAAATGTGTCAATTAACTAAAAATGAAAGATGGAAAACAGGGTGAAGCAGCTAACCTGCGGGGGAACAAAATACACCTACCAGCACTTCTACAGACTGATTACACGTACTGATCTCTTTAATTTATACAAAAATGAGTAAAAGGGACACATCATTTTACAGGTGGTGTCATGCTACACTAACTCTTGGTTGCAACCAGTTTCCAGTGTTATTACTATTAGTCGTCTACATTAACCTAGCACAAAGGCTGGACACAGAAAAGACGGTGGCTTGGCAGTGTCTAAACGTAAGACGATACCAGCAGCATCATCTTATTTTTACACTTGGAGTAAAATGAGAAAGAACATTTTAATGAGTGTTTGTAAAGCTGTAGCTGATTGTGTTGACCTTAGACTGAACCAGGCGAGCTGCCTACCTGTGGTTAAGTTAACTCTACGTTTACTGTACAGACACATGCTTGGTATCAATCTGCTTATTTAACTCAGAACAAAAACGTGAATAAGGAATTTGTCAAAATGTGAAACTGATCCTTTAACGATGTGCATCATGGTCTTATTAAAAATTGTCACCAAATTTATGAGCAACCTCAGCTAAAGCAGGGCCATGATCAACCCAACTTGCCGTTATAGTGAGGGGGAACATTAAATATGTTCTCAAACGGCCCAGCTTATTTTTAAAAGGAACTAAGACCCAGGAAGTTTACGGCACCTTGTTTCCGTTTTGCCTATATCTGCAGTTTCTGTGTGATCACATGAGGAACTGAAATAAGGCGAGAGGACTCTGGTTCTAACACAAACAGTGCTTATTTGCAAGCTCTAGTTACAATGAATCGTGACTCTCCATAGCACACAAACGCCACAGATGTAATCTATCGTGTTGGATGTACAGATCACTGTTAATTTCCTTCTATAATAAAAGCCATTGTGGTTTTCCTAATGAATACACAGTACAGACTGTAAACACCACCCATATCTCTAGTTCAGCAGTTACAGATGGACCATTGATCTACTCACTCAATCACACAACTTCAAGGACACAATGTACTGCAGTGTACTGCAGATATACTGTCTACAGTCTTTAAAGCCAATATCAACCAAGTTTATAATAAAGTTCCACTGTTGTTGCAGCAGGACACCCTGTTTATTCACCGTCTCACGCCCTCCTTTAACACTGTTATGAATGACTTGTGAGCAAATGGTGCACAGCAGGCATCGTGTCATTGAGTCTCCATGAAGAAAGTGTAATTATGTGCTACCAGCAACAGTACAATGGGAGCAACCACAGCTGTGTATTGACAGAGGGTTTGGTTGTTCTGTGTTGTAATGAACTCGCTAGACCACCTCTCAGGTAACAACTGACTGACATCCTGACACAACAATGCTCATTGATCCTGCTGTTTATTCTGTGCCTCTCCTCCGATTGTCTGCGCTCGCTCGCGCCTCCTCGCAAACTCGTAAAACAGCTGGGTGAGGAAAACAAACCCTCAGATCACCTGTTAACTTAAGAGTTGACAAATGCCAGTGGAAAGGCATCAACATTGTTTATGGCACTGCCACGTTTTTGGGTGACATCCTCCTCCCCCTCCCAAATGCAATGTATATTTAATTTCCTTGTGCTTATATGACCTCTCTGAACCGGTGAGCGTTAATGGAATATTCTCCTCTGAAGGCATCTTGGAGGATGCTTTGTTCTTATTTCCACAAATGAGTATTGAAAGAAGTGCATTTGCGAGTGCCAAACACACAAAGAGAAAGCCTTAATTAGGCGGCATCAGAGATATGCCATGATTGTCAGTGCTTTCAAAATGTGAGTGCATGTGGGCGGAGGTTATAAAATAGAAGGAGAGGAAGTTTTACCTGCATCCTTTGTCGAGCAGAGGGAACTTGTGTGTGGTCTTTACTGTTGTGCAATGTTTTTTTTTTCCTCCTCACACCATTTAATTCACCTTCCTCCCACTCTAAATTTGCAGAAACTCTTATGGACAGTCGGTGGGCAACCACAGAGCTGGCTTGGACCACGTTCCCAGAGAGTGGGGTGAGTTTTTGTGTTTGTGTTTAGTTTATTTTGTGTTCCCTCTTTTTCCTTTAACGACATTTGTTCCATTTGCTTGTTAATAGAGCCCAGTTTGCCTTGAACAGCACACCTCCTACTGTTTTATATCTTTGTTTTTGCAGTGCATGTTTGCTTTCTTGGATAGTAAGAAGCAAATGAGAAACACACAATTTGACATTGTGTGGAAAAAATAAAAGATTTTCAGTGTTTAGACAATGTGAAAACCTTGATAAACTGCACATTGCACTTTAAAGCAATGAGCAGGCGCACAGATACAAAAAAATCCCCACAGCGTGTAAGGACTATTAGGTAGGCTCTACCGTACACATCTCCCCAGGATAGAGACCCTGATAATTGAAAGCATGTGTGTGTATCTTTTATAATATTGGCCCAAGAGCACATTACAGGCTGAAATTAAGGTTTTTAGTTGATACCCCCTATAGGAATGGTGAGAAAATAAAACAACATGAATTTGACCCCAGGGCTAACAGCCTGACAGACCTCCCCCACTCCCGGCCAGTGTAATTTGTCTTCACTACGTGAGCGCAAAGTCAGTCAATGGAAATGGTGGGTTTCCATGGAAACGGTCTTCGTCAGCCCCAGCTCTTTCCTTTGCCCACAAGGGCCAGCTCTGAATGTCCTAGCCTTCATGAAGTCATATGTCAGGACTGGCGAGGCAGCCCCTCTCCTCACTCCTGACAAGCCCATACGTTCGGGGGCCAGCAATTATCATATTTGTCAGATAGTGCATCAACGTGTTGCCGGTGATTTACGACATCTAATGCTGACTCTTGGGCTCATCGTTTGGGAATAAATTGCACAGGAGCGCAGAGACGTGAGATGAGTTATGCATTATTTTCTTCCAGTTGAAATAATCAATTTGTGGGAAGCTCATTTGTTATGGAAACGAAGCATTTAGTCTAAGGGGGGAAAAAAAGCAAAAAAAGATTGACTTATCACAAGGTTATTTCCTAATGGACTAAATTTATCGACCAATGAAGCCATTTGTCATTTGTAATGTTAGTTACCATATACAAAGACCAGTGTTGCCAACACATGAAGCCATACGTTGACATGGGTCAGACATTTTAAATATTAACAGACAGGAGTCAGTTAGTGATGATGCACACAATGTCAGTAATGTGATGTCAGAAGACATCAGTCCACCTGGTAAATTAACCACAACAGATGTAAATATCTGCCCTCAGGCTGTATGTGTAGGCATGGGAGGATATATAGACCTATATAATATATTCTGCATAAGCTGAAGTGCTCAGGAGTGCTGCTACAGTGCAGTCATACTGACGGGACTGCATTTAGATGGCCACTTTAATAAATAACTCACTGTTTGCTTTATAGATATATGGGAAATGTTTCCATTTAAAATGTGCAGTTTCATACTCCCACCTCTGTTAGTACAGATAACAAATCTATGTCTTATAGAAACCAGATCTCCTCTTGAGGCTGTTTCGATTGCACTGCATCACTTATACGTAGATATGAGCACACCTCGTGCACTTTGTTTAATAGCAACTGCAGGGAGTCCTAACCAACACATTCATAAAGATTCTGGTGACAAAACAACTTCAATTTATCAAACTGCGACACGTGATCAGCGTCTCAGCTGTTAGTCAAAGGCATAATGCGTGAAATGTGTTTTAATGGGAAAAATGTTTTCTATTAATTGTCCATAATGATTGGAATTTTCAGAATGATTCAGGCAATTAGAAGCATTTTAGCTGCAAATTATTCCCAGTAGACCACATGTACGTACACAAAATATTGAGGGAATGTGTGTGTGTGTGTGTTGAATTTTTGTATTCTGTTTACATCAAACGTAACTTGACTGTTTTTAGTGCCCTCTATGCTTGAATGGTTTGCATTGGGATGCACTGCATTTAACATTACTCAATATTAGTCAAGGACTTTTAATTAAAAACATATTCTGCTGTAGTTTAGTTGCTGCCAAATGAGAAATAAAAATCTTGTCATATTAGGAAAAGACATTAGATAATAAATTCAATTTTGTCTCATTTTATTTTTAAATGCGTTCTGTTCTTCTTCCCCAGTTGTCTTATATCAGTCATCTGTCCCTGCTACCATCTCTTGCTTTGTCACAGAGTCTCTCTGTTATTTCCACAGTGGGAGGAGGTTAGTGGCTATGATGACTCCATGAGCCCAATCAGAACCTACCAGGTGTGTAATGTCCGACAGCCCAACCAGAACAACTGGCTGAGGACGGACTTTATTCCCCGCAAGGGCGTGCTGCGTGTTTACGTAGAGCTCAAGTTCTCTGTCCGTGACTGCGCCAGCATCCCCAACATCCCCGGCTCCTGCAAAGAGACCTTTAATCTCTTTTACTACGAGTCAGAGGGGGACACAGCTACAGACACCAGTCCTCTGTGGAGGGAGAATCCCTACGTGAAAGTGGACACTATTGCCCCAGATGAGAGTTTCTCTCTCCTGGAGGCAGGCAGGATCAACACCAAAGTGCGCAGCTTTGGACCCCTCTCCAGGGCAGGCTTTTACCTGGCTTTCCAGGACCTGGGTGCCTGCATGTCTCTCATTTCAGTCAGAGTTTTCTTCAAGAAGTGCTCCACTACCATCGCCAATTTTGCTGTCTTCCCTGAGACTGCCACAGGGGCAGAAGCTACTTCCTTAGTGATTGCTCCAGGGGCTTGTGTGACCAACGCTATGGAGGTGTCTGTCCCTCTAAAGCTGTACTGCAACGGGGATGGCGAGTGGATGGTTCCCGTGGGCTCGTGCACCTGCGTCGCTGGTTTTGAACCTTCTGCAGATGGCACTCAGTGCCAGGGTATGTGTATTTAACAGACATTTGGACTTTTATTTAACCAAACCTCCTTTATATGCTCAGAGCAAGCCACCTCAGTCTGTGCCCTCTTCTCTGCATTTATTGTGTGGCTCCTGAAAGGGGGTGAAGGAGGGTGGAGGAGAGTATGAATTAATGAGGTGTTGCAGAGAGGAGCAGCATACAAATATTGTGTGAGCAGGACAGAAGGGAGAGGAAGATAGCGAGAAGGCACAAAATAGAGAGCCAATAGATTTTCAGGGGGAAAATGCAGATAATAGAAAGGAAAGGCGTTCAAGTCCGGAGAAGAGAGATATTAACAGAGAAAGAAAGATAGTGTGAGTTACAGTAAGAGGTGTGAATCACCAAAGATGGGATGGAAACAGCAGCCAAAAGAAGAAGAATGAAATGGAAGGGGGGGGCTGCAGGAAGTCAAAGACAGACAAGCGAAGCCTCCTCTCACCTGAGTGTGAGAAATAGTGTCTAACACGCGCTGGAGAGCTCATTCGTTGCCATTTGGCGGCTCAAGGTTAAAAGCTTGCTGCCAATGCCTGATAAAAAGCTCTCTAGGGCTTCAGCCGGCGGTTGCGATGAGGAAGTGTAATTTCCTCCACGGCCTCCCGTTAGTTAATCTACAGGCGGCCACACTCATTAACACCATTCAGACCAACGTGAGCCAACACTGCCACGCTAACATTAATCACTCAGACATTTCATTTCTTACCTCAGTCTCGCCGCTCGCTCGCAGCCAAACACTGCATGAGATGGAGAGAGGCCGAAGAAGAGGAGGAAAGAAGAAGAGACAATGGAGGAAAAGAGGGCGACATTAGTGTATCAAAAACAGGAGAATCATTGGGTCCTGTAAAAGAGGTTAATGGATTGAAGGAAAACACTGGGGTGATTCAGCAGGCTCTCAAAAAGAAGCAAGGAAAAACAAACAAATGAAAGAAAATGACGACGCACAGTGAAATAGAAGAAAAATAAATCAGATCAGAGAGTGTAGAGAGTAAAGGCCTCTGTGAATTATTAGAGAAAAAAAAGCACATTTTTATCTTATCTTTGTCTTTGGCTTTTTATTGCACGGTTTTAGAGCTACAATGCAGAGCCATTAGCTGCGCTGCTTTTCCTAAAAGTGCCATTGTTGGGTATTAGGGTGGAACTTGAGTTCAAACTGAAAGACCACTTAGCCTAACTAGTTAATCACACACTCTCTCTCTCTGGCTGTTTTTATGAGCCCTCATGCTGACAGGACAGATGTTTGCCAGAGACCCCACTTTTTACACCATCAGTTAGGAATGTGGGAAACAGTAAAACGCGGGGCTCTGGAGGCTGATATATCCAGACCTTTTGCTGCTAATCCCCTTTATCTGAATCCTTCTTTAGTCTAGGCTTATGCTGGTTTATCCTTAAGACTCAATACCAGCCAACCTTCAGCATGACACTGAATTCAAATGAATCGCTTGGACACATCGTCTGAGATTACTGCACTTTGTATATTTTTGTGATAACTCTCCTCAGCTAATTTACGCCCAGTCTGATGTCCCTTCATTTGAATTGATTTATTAGCTTATTATGGAGCCTGCTGTGCATGCATGTGGACGCCTTGTTTGTATTCAGTGGTGTGGTTTGGAGAGCTGAGAATCGAAGAGACACTGATTGATGGGTTTAGGGTGTATCCCTTTTCTCAGAAGCATTCTCCGGCCCTGTTTGTCTGACAACAGCAATCTCCTGTCAGCAGTCTATCTTCATCTTTATCCTCCTTTTCCTCCTCTTCAACATGAAACTTTGCTGTCATCCTGACTCTCTTTTTGGAGAGATTAATGTCACCTGGTAGAGAGAGCGCAAATGAAAAAGCAGATGCAAATATATAGATAAGACTGTATGCTTAAGTGTTTACCACTTCTCATTTTCTCCATAAATACTGAGCTTCACAGGTACTTTAAAGGTACAATTTTTGTTCTGTGACAGATGTGACAGCCGCTTGTCTTTTAGATAAGTAACAGCAAAGCACAGTCTTGGCTTTTTTGTTCTCACTGTCCCTTTTATTTTCTCTCCCACTCATCCAGCCTGCATCCCTGGGACTTTCAAATCCAAATTCGGGGAGGGATCCTGTGCTCTCTGCCCCTCCAACAGTCGCACCAGTGCACGAGGAGCCAGTATTTGCCCCTGCCAGCATGGCTTCTACCGGGCTGACAGTGACCCCCCTGACTCTGCCTGCACCAGTAAGTCATCCTCCACTGCACAGACTAAAATAATCCACATATCTTCTTATGCTGAGTCTCAAGTCAGAGCCGGTTTCATCTATAATTTATTTTAAGTCCATCAGATTTTTTTAAAAAATAAATCAGCATATACTGTACACCTCGTATATGTTTATCCAACATAGTGTCTATGTTGGGGTTCAGTAGAGGCGTAATTCAGTTTAAACATATATATTTGTATTGTCATTTGATTAATCTACAATTAATTTACAAATTACACTAAATTTGATGTGATTTATTATCATTAATAATATCACTTAATGAGGTGGGACGTCAGCGTTGCTAGCCATTGCTTTTTTAGGTTGGATGCTGTTTGTTACTTACTCCATGGCAGTATATTAGACCCAACTAAACAGTAACCATCATTCACTTTTTGAACGGACCCTTGGTTAGCCTAGCATGGTAGCTGTCACTTTCCCTGTAAAATAAAAACTTAAGGCCAAGTGCTGAGCCTCCCAAGTGGTGAATGGACAAGCATCTTAAATCATATTCCATTACAGTCTGAGTTTGTTGAAAAAGGGGAAAACTCATCTTGCATTATATTCACAAGCTTTTTACAGTGATACGTTGCAGACGGTAGTGATGGAAAGTGGCATTGCCAGCTCTCAAATGTCAGTCAAACACTCAAACACAAATACGCCAAAAAACACTTGTTTGTCCTCTTTTAAAAAATGTCAATACAACATGAACGTGAAACATAATTTTCTCTTCCAAAAAGTGTAGAAAATTCTAAATTTCAGTTCAGCTTCATGTCAAATCAGCACTCTGCAGCTGCATGTCAATAACAGGGTCGGGTTTGGTGGTAACTGGTCTGGTCTGGTGCTGACTGCGGCGTCCGTGTTTGTTCAGCATGCACAGGCCTCTGAGAGAAATCCCAGGCGTCGTGCTGATGGAGAGTGACATGTGTTGCCTTGACCATGCAAAATCACCCCCTGGGGCCTTTTGCCGTGTTAAATGACACACACGGCCCGCAACTGTCTCCCCCAGATTCTCGTCACAGGAACACTGTGGACTCTGACATTGACCACAGACAGGCGGGCAGGGACACAAGCACCACCTCCGACTAAACATGCAAACACACACAAACACACAGGCCTGACAGTTCTGTCCCTGTGGTCTGTCAGAGCTTGTGCCAAGCAGCCTGTGCTTTGTGTTGGAAGTGGTGTGCTGCACAAGAGAGGCTCAGCAAGTCAATGGCCAGCAGCTTGGGCTCAGTGTGTGTTTTAGATGGGTGTCCAATTAGAAGAGCCTCCACTCTCAACTGTGACTGCCTAATTAGAAAAGACAGGGCGAGTGAAACGCAGCTCAGGGCTGGCCGGCTGAGGAGCTGAACGCAGCGGACAGGCAGTTTTGGCCGACAAGCGCTGATGGCCTGAGAGCTTCTCCCCCCCCTCAGTCTTCTGTGAGATAGGTTAGACTTTCTGCTGCTGGAAGCTTAGAGGGAGAGCCCTTGTGTTCGCCTGCTGTAATAGGATGAAAAGCTCGTTCTCTGAACCAATCTTTGTTGCCTCCCTCTGCGGTTATCATACTTTATCCAGGTTTCAAACACTCTTCACTCAAAATGCAGCACTGCTTATTGAAACGAGGTGGCCTTAGGTTATACTGATACTAGAACATGAAATTCTATCAGGAGTGGATTAGTCAAGTTCCACGAGCACCAAGAGCGGTTATGCATAGCAGTAGATGTGGGCTACAATTGTAGAGCAACATAGGATTGTGTATTTCTTTAAGGAACATTACTTAGTGATGAACATTGTTGTTCTGCTTGTGCGTAACAGCTTGTGCTTATCCTCCTGTTTATGAATATGTTGAATTATTTAAGCTCAGGAAGGATTTTTCCCTGTTGTTATGTTTTAACATGTTTCCATGCCCTTTGCTTGATTCCAAGGATTTGTTTGGGGCATGTGAAGCAACCTATCACATTCATTTGCAAAAGGATTTTATGAAAAAGAATATTATTACACTCTATCTATGCATACTACCTTTTGTTGCCTTCTTACAGAGATAGTAAAAGATTTTGTGACCATTCAGAGAGGATAATGTAAGCACTGCATAGGGAACATGACTAACGCCTCAGTTGTGTGTTTTTCTATTCTGCATGCCCACCTTCTTAAACACCTACATGTGTGTTTTTGTGCAGCTATTCCCTCTGCGCCTCGCAGTGTTATATCCAGCGTGAACGAGACCTCGCTATCCTTGGAGTGGGAGGAGCCCGAAGACACAGGCGGGAGGAGCGACCTGGTCTATAACGTGGTGTGTAAGAAATGCCTGCGAGACCGGAGCCCGTGCACACGCTGCGACGACAACGTCGACATCGCTCCTCGCAGGCTGGGGCTGAGGCAGAGGAAGGTGGTGGTGAGGAATCTGCAGGCTCACACGCGCTACAGCTTCGAGGTGCAAGCTGTTAATGGGGTTTCTGGGAAAAGCCCCACCTCACCCAGCTACTCCACAGTCAACATCACCACCAACCAAGCGGGTTAGTAGAAGAAGACCTGTCAATAACATCGCATGTGTCCACAAGCGGAGTTAATTCATAGAGCCGCTCCGATCAATACCACTTAACATCACAATGAAACAGGCTGGTTAGTGGATCCTATGTTCAGTCAATGTCAATGAGTGTTTTAATGAACTCTAAGTATCTATATCAGTATTAACACCAACAGCAAACGTTGTTGAACAAGCTCAGTGAGAACAGCAGATGGAAGAGCTCTCAGCTGGAGTGCTGCTTTTCTGAGCGAGTTGTAGGAAAGGCAAGGCCGATGAAATGTAAAGTATACTTTATATCTCCACTGTCAGCATTCAGCACACTGTCAACCGGGCGTCTTACGTTACATCACTGACAATGTCACCTTTCAACATCTCCAGTTAATATTTGCAGTGTCATCATTAACCAAACTGCTCAGCACCTCTTACAGACTGTAATTACTCTCCCTGTTAACCTGCACTGAATCCACCTTACTGCAGTTTATGGACCCAGAACAGTTACTGACAATTGAGTCGCTTTCATCACTCACAAATCAATAAAGTGAAGTGAAGTGAAGGTGAAACATGTACTGCTTTTCTTAAACTGTTCGGTTGAAGGATTGAGAATAATAATTATCCTACTGTGATGCTTTGCGACTTAATAAGAGAAAAGTTAAAAGCAATGATCCCCAAACTTGCAGATGAAGTAACTTTCCAGTACTGGTGTGATATAAACTGTGTCCTCTCTGATGTCCACCACTCAGCACCTTCAGCAGTGCCCACCGTCCATTTGATGCGCTCCACCTCAGACACTCTCAGCCTGTCGTGGCTGCCCCCCGAGAAACCCAACGGGGTCATCCTCGACTACGAGATTAAATACCATGAGAGGGTAAGCTGCATGTCTTATTGATTCTGAAAATCTACTTTTCGAGCCCTGTACAGAGAGAAGCTCTTTTATAGACAGTACTTGTGCAGTAATTTTGATGTGGGGTTGGTAGAGTCCAGAAATCTCTGTTGTTGGAGAGTATGGTTGTTGTAAATACTGCAGTTCTGGTATTGATCAAAGTCTATAGTGCTGATGTATTAAGTGATATTTTAAAACCTGCCATAGAAGAATTTAAGGGTTAGATGTTAGAGGTCCAATGTATTAATCCAAATGAATGGAAATTACATAATTTAGCATCTAGCTCAGTCTATCCTTTGTCACTTTTATTACACAGTGAACACTGTGGCTACAAGTGACAGTCACAGAATAAATGTAAACGAGAAAATTAATCATAACAGTAAAGAAAAAAGAAATCATAATAAACACTTCTGGTTACAGAGCAAGCGTTAGTTAGCAGTTGGTATCAGTAGCAAAGGAACAATATGTTAAAGTTGTGCAGTCTTGCTGCAGGACGACCACAATACACACCTACAGTCACAGTGGTTTTTTTGTCATTCTGCTAAATACAAACCAAATGATAGATGATTTTTTCCTCTTTTGTACTCCAGGGCCAGGCGATGTCCCACACTGTAACGTCCCAGCACAGCTCGGCCAAGGTGGAGGGGCTGAAGGCCGCCACGCCCTATGTGGTGCAGGTCAGAGCTCGCACTGTTGCTGGATACGGACGCTACAGCAACCCCATGGACTTCAGTACCAGCCTACACAGTACGGACAGTTTCCTTCCTGCCTTACAGTCTGTTCTTGATGATCTGCTGCCAAAGTTTCCTTAATGAGGGTTCAAGCTTAATAGTTTTTATTGCTGCCTTAATTGGTAGCCATTACACATGCAGAACAGGCCACCTTTTAATCTCTCAAGTAGTGTTTCTGCTGTTATTCGCTCATTTGTGTCTGCACGTGTTATTTGGTCCAGGTGACCCTCAGAAGTCAGTGCAGGACCAGCTGCCTCTCATCATCGGCTCAGCCTCCGCAGGCCTCGTGGTCATCGTTGCCTTGGTGGTTATCGCTGTTGTCTGCCTTAAGTAAGTGTTTGATTGTTATTACTGACAGCCTGAACTACACGTTTCATTTTGTTAGTTAGACTCTGAACAAAGAGGTTCATTAAATTTTCAGCTGCTTTCAAAGGGTGTATACTGACTCTGTAGCTTCAAAAAGAAGGAGAAAAGCCAAAGCTGCTCTTTGAGTGGCTCTCTTGGCAGTCTGTAGTTTCTCCTGATAGTTACACATTAGTTTGATTCACTGTACCTGGAAAGGGTCAAGACCGATTATGTGAATGTGACTTGTTTTTATGCTGCTTGTTTACAGGAAGCAGCGCAGCGGCTCGGAGCTGGAGTACACTGAGAAACTGCAGCAATACAGTGAGTTTATGTTTTAAACGTGGGAACTGTCCTCTCTGTGGTCCTTTGGTCATGCCTGCACTGTTAACCAACTGATTCAGTAAATTATCCAGTCACCTGATTGAGGCAGCAAAACAATTTGCTCAAAGGAAGACCCGACCAGACTAATGTGAAAAATATAAAGTAGACACATGAGGGACATGGAGCTAATTCAATACTGGAAAAGGAGCAGCTGCGCACACAAGCTTCTATTAGTTTTTATTATTATTTTTAATAGTATTATTATTACCACATCTTGAACATCTAATTTTTTTCAGAATTAATATAATCAAATCATTATTTTCCAAAATTTAGCTTGCTAGTTAATTATTACAAGGAAATTCAGATTTAATAAAAACCACATGTTGTATCACACAAACCTTTTTACCTTTTTAACAGACATATTTATATAACACACTTTACAGATGCTGACTTTTCTTTGACTCTTCTCTCAGTTTCTCCAGGGGTTAAAGTGTACATCGACCCTTTCACCTACGAGGACCCCAACGACGCCGTCCACGAGTTCGCCAAAGAGATAGACATCTCCTGCGTGAAAATAGAGGAAGTCATCGGTGCAGGTATGCAACGCCATCGTTTTTGTCCAAGAGGACGGAGAATGATTCAGGTTTATTAATCATTTATTTGGACAGGAGTGTGCCATCAAGCCCTGAGGTCTGTTCTGTAAGAGAGTCCTCTCTGGGAGAAAAGGTTTAGGATTCAGAGTGCACATGAGAGCTGCGCTGCGGGTTGGAAGGACTGAAGTGAAAATCTTCTCTGTAGCTCTCACTCTTCTAGTCTGTTTTTTGTTTCTCTCTCCAGTGGCATGTTGTGTCCTAACTTCACCTCAAATGACGGTGTACTCCTGCTCGTTCAACCTTCCTCCCCTCCTGTCTTTTCTCTCTCTCTCTCTCCTTTGTTAAACTTTACACAGGCACCAAAAGCAAAACCCCCAAATTCCTCGCCCCTCCTCTGTCTCCCTTCACCGCTCCCAGGTTGCACACTCGATCGATGCCAGCCACTCCTTCTCTCCCCAACATCTTTGACCCCTGACCTCCCGCCTTTTGCTCCCCTCTTTTCTAATCCTCGTCCACAGTTGATGCAGACCCTCAACTCTTTCAAATCAGTTCCTCCACTCCCAAGTCCAACCAATAATGCTCCCTCTCCCTGCACTTTCCCCAATTTCCCCTTTTCCCTCCACCCCTCCTCTTCTTTCCTCTGCTCACTCAACCCCTCTCCCCCACCACCCTCACCTCCTTTTCCCCCTCCTCCCCACCTTGTTGTCTCACTCCAGGTGAATTCGGCGAGGTGTGTCGCGGACGTCTCAAGCAGCCCGGTCGCAGGGAGATGGTGGTGGCGATCAAGACGCTGAAAGCCGGCTACACCGAGCGCCAAAGGCGGGACTTTCTTGCAGAGGCCTCGATCATGGGCCAGTTTGACCACCCCAACGTGATTCGCCTGGAAGGTGTCCTGACGCGGAGCTGTCCCGTCCTCATCATCACTGAATTCATGGAGAACGGGGCGCTCGATTCCTTCCTCAGGGTAAGCTTGGTGGGAGGTGTGTGCCGCAACACTTCTGACAGTGAAGATTACTTTCTGTTTGTATCAAAGCTGTGAGGAGCACACACACACACACACACA
>JAUBNQ010000009.1:6395365-6460542 GCA_032353495.1 Ctenopoma kingsleyae
GCCGCAACACTTCTGACAGTGAAGATTACTTTCTGTTTGTATCAAAGCTGTGAGGAGCACACACACACACACACACAGAGTCATTCACGACACCTCTGGGTTATCGGAATGTTTTACTCTCTGTAAAACACCCTGAGGCGCTCACTTGCTGAGTGATAGAGATTAAATGTGCAATATAACGCCTGGAGACAGGTATAGTGTCTCTGCTTGACGTGACTGACTGATGCTGACAGGCTTTTCAATGCACAAAGTCCTGGTGGAAAACTGTCACACAGCAGACCTTTGGATAGGTTTGCTTCAGTGTATTAGAATCTTTGTGCGACTGCAGAATATATTACTGATCAGAGTTTTTGGTTCAGACCACTACCACCTACACAAAACACTGAACAAAGGCAGGATGCGAAATAGGGTGTCACACAGTACATTTGCAGCTGCGTGGGGGCTATTACATGTCATTTACATTCAATAAAATGTGTTTTGTTGCATGGCTGCACTGTGAAGAAGTCTCCTTGCTGTAGCTGTGTGAGGTGAACTGATGCTGTGCTGCTGCTGTAAAAGTGGTTTTCAGCTGTCTGATGAGTATTGGCATTGATCAGTTTGTTTTGATATGTGCAGGCTTTAGTGGACACATACCTGCAACATCTTAACAGGGGACCTTTGTTATTCTTTCACTCCTCATGTTTTCTCTCTGTATAGACACATAAATACAAAATTAGAATCTAAAAATTAAACTGGTGTCATATAAGAGTTTTATTAAATGACAATTTGTTATGTAGTTGATCAACATAAAATTCATTGATAATAATTATGTAATGCGTCCAACAAAACTGACAGGCAGTTCTGTCAAAAGTGTGATTTTTAAATCGGTTTGTTATTTCTCAAATTGAATATCGTTGTGTTTTGGAGTAATGAATGAAAAAAATATTATGCTATTTGAAGTTGTCCTCTGGGCTCTGCAAATGGTAAAAAAAAAAAAAATCTGATTTATTGGTAAAGAAATAATAGTCATACATCCAGGAGTTCAGTCTGAGCTTTTTCACTTTAAGGCATGATTAGTCACAATTCACTGATTAGTTTATTGACAGAAAATTAATCTATCTTGGTCAATCTTAGTCACGTACAGTCAAAGAAGAACACTAGATATTCGTTGTTGCTTCACAGATTCATCTGTTAATGAGATGTTTTTTAATGCTGATGGGAATTTTCACTGTTTTCAGACATTTTTTAAATTCAGCAATTAACTCAATAATTGTCTGGTTATTGGATGATGAAGAAATAATTGTTTGTTGCACCCTGTTGTTTGTAATATATCTGGTAATGGGTGCTGTATTTCAATATCTCAATTTGAGCAATGTAAATGTGTTTTTTCTGAAAATTTCTTTACTATAAATAACTGATTTCTAAAATTTTAAATACAAATTACATGTATTGGCCAAAATCAGTTGTTTTTTTGTGTTTTTTTTCCCTAAAATTGACATGTGATAAATCAATGATCCTATAACTGCTTCGTTAGAAACATCTTCTTGGGTTCTTTGACATTTTAGTGTAATTTTCTCACATTTATTGACCAGACAGTTAGACTGACTAATCAGTAATGAAACAATCATTAGTCGTAGCCCTACATCTGAAAGTCCAGGCTGAGCTCTTTTCCTCCTTCTCACCCACTCCTCTCAGTCAGCTGTCCCACAAATAACACAAAAAAAACAAACTCTCTGGCCTGTGCTGTCCTCACCTTCGCTCTCCCACCAGTGTCAAACTGCCTGTGACTCAGAGGAACTCTGGAGTTCTGCCCTAACAAGGACACTACAGAGTTAACTCACACATGCACCAAACTGTGTGTGCACTGCAGCTCCCCAGAGACACAGACACACACACACGACATATGTAGAAACATTGCAGAGATAGAGAAATACACACACATGTATACATACCCGCCACCGTGTCTGTGAGGGCCTGCTATGAATCATCGCTGTTTAAACATCCATCCTGGCTTGTTTGGCTGTCAGACTTCATTGGAGTGTGCCGAGTACAAAGCAGAATGTTTATGGTTTTGTCATGTCACGTCTTCTGTTCTTTGCATTTACATTGTGGAGTCGAAGAAGGGATTGATTATGCTCAAAACTGTTTGTATTAACAATTCAAGTCGTGTAAGAAAACCTCTGTGCAGTTTCAGCTTCATCCAGTTTCCCAGAAATGTCTATCCATTTTTTAATTGTGTATTGACGTTCCATTGATTAGTTTTAGTTCACCACTGGCACATCAGGTTTCCTGAGCCTTCACAGGTCGGAGTGCTGATTTATTACGATCCCATGGCAGCATGCTTCCTAAACGTGGAGAATTGTAAATGAAACCCTGAAAGCCCTAATCTCAGATTTGTTTCACGCTTCTCAAATGTTAACATAAAAGGGCAAAAATCTGCAATTCAATGACTTTGAAATGGGGACAGTAAGCTTTGAGTAACATGCCATTCGAATTCAGTTGATGGGCCAATTTTGTTCACAAGCAGAAAAAAAATGCAAACAAAGCTCTTTGCCTGAAAGAATCTGTGTTGCAGCCATGTACTGCCTGTACCTGCAACTACTGTCAGTCAGAAAAAAAAAAAAACCTGCAGTGGTCTGGTTTTGATTTCAGGGCTGCAGCACAGTTGTTTTTTTTTTTTGGTGCAGTTGATATTGAGCCTTAATGGGTTTAGTATGATAGTAAAGAGTCTAATTAGTCAGCTAATTGGGCAGCGTGGCTGAAAAGGTCAGCTGTCAGTGACTGTCAGGAGCAGTCGTGTGGCGCGATGACAGATGTCATGTTTATGAGGCCTGAGTGATTGATCGATTCTCCTCTTATCTACCCTTCTCTATCGTCTGTTTCTTCGTATTTCAACTTTTTTTCTCTCGTTTCTCAAGTCTTCTCTTTCCTCCCTGCTCATTAACCAACGTTTCTCTTGCTCCCTTCCTTCCTCTGTCTCTGTGTTTGTAGTTGAACGACGGGAGATTCACGATGACACAGCTGGTTGGGATGCTGCGTGGCATCGCTGCGGGGATGAAGTACCTGTCAGACATGAACTATGTTCACAGAGACCTCGCTGCCCGGAATATCCTGGTCAACAGCAACTTGGTCTGCAAGGTCTCTGACTTTGGCCTGTCACGCTTTCTGGATGACACCTCCGCTGACCCCACTTACACAAGCTCCCTGGTCAGTATTATGTGTGTTTGCTCTCCTCTGCTCTGTGTTTGTACACTCTGTGCATGTCTAATCGAGCTTGTTAATTTGATCCCCTTCACTTGTTTCACATGTGCAAATGGACGCATGTGAGATTGCTCGTGTGTGCCAATATTTGCTTTAGCGTGAAAGACCGTCTGTGAAATCTGCATGTGTGTGAGCGAACACGCTGTCTCCGTGTGTGCTGTTATACGATTGTAGAGTCTCCCAGTGTGTTGATTCTGTTCCCATCTGCGTGTGTGTATGTGAATAGGGAGGGAAGATTCCCATCCGGTGGACGGCACCAGAAGCCATCGCCTTCAGGAAGTTTACCTCTGCCAGTGACGTGTGGAGTTACGGCATCGTGATGTGGGAGGTGGTCTCCTATGGAGAGAGGCCGTACTGGGACATGAGCAACCAAGACGTGAGTGAACTTGAAGGTCTCATGAGCAAACACACAGACCAAACGTACAAGCTGGAGTTTTATGTCTAAGTTTAGGACCGAGCTGAGAGTTTCTCTGAGCTGCTGTAGCTTTGATTTTCAGCGTGACACGTTGGACACGGGCCTGTTCTGCTGTGTTTATCTCCTCACTGCAGATGCTGGTGCAGCTGTGTATCTGTGTTCTAGTTTTTACCACCTTATTTACAGCCCTAGCCTGCCCACCCGCTACAAATCCATACTACACAGTCTCCCTCCTCAAACACAAACACACACACACACAAAGGCATACGCAGGAAAGGGGTTTTTTTTTACAGGCGTTGTTACCTGTAGGCTATCTTCACTGCACAGACATTGTAACTACAGCAGTAAGCTCTCAGGAAAGAAAAAGAAATCTCTTGGTTCCTCCTCCCTGAACAAAGTACTGAAGCAATGTGTACACCTCCACTTTATTCTCTGAGGAATATCTGCTCTGTATTGTGCTTCATAAAGAGAGTTGTGACGCTGATAGCAATAACGCAAAAACAGAGCCCAGGCTGAAAAATGCTAGTAATGTATGTATAACTTTCATAACAAAACCCACATTCAGTAATGAAAGCATCAAAGTAGAGGCCCTCTATTGTTCCCAATAGCCTTTGTGCCACAGTCATCGCTCAATAAGCAACAGAGTCAACAAACAGAAGATATAAACAGAGGTACTCGCCGGCTACAGGCTCGACATAAAAATCAAAAGACAAGCAGCAGGAGAAGAGGAGTGCTGCAGAAATGCTTTATTGTTCCCAAATGGCAGTTTTTTATTGTTGTGGGGAGTTAAAACCCATACAGAGCTTATGGGGGGGAAATGCAGTTGCTAGGCAAAATCAAATCAATGAGCGAACGTTTTCACCCTGCACTTATTGTCTGTTCTGTCAATCATGCAAGTCTTGAAGTGACAACTTTGAGAATACGTGAGAATATTGTTTTTATAGTTTTGTAAAGATAATGAATGGAAGATTGGAATATGTGACAGCGTGAGCCAAGGAACTGTCTAATGTAGGACATAATACAGTAACTGGGGATTATTCTTCTACCACACTAACAAAGGCCAAACATAATGAGCATAATACGAGTGAGTCAGAGCCAAATGTTAACATTTGGAAGAAGCACCATGTGAAATTCGATTAAACCCTTGTGTGAAAGATATTCTGGGTTGATGTTTAGAACAGTAAAATTTTATTTTCATCTGAAAGTGTTGTTTTTAGATATCAACCATTTGTTGCTGTGTCTGCCATCATGTCATCTTTGACCCCTTTTGAGCGTCACCGTTGCCTTTATGCGTGTGCAAAAGTGAAAGTTCACCTTCTGTTGATAATCTGCCCTCTAGAGGGTACCTTTTAAATTCTGCACACAAAAAACAGTATAAAGCATCAATTTGTCTAAGTACACATTCACAGTGCTGCTATAATTAAAAATTAAAAAAAATTAAAAAATTAATATAATTTAATAATAAGAATGATTTCCCTTTGCTTAGGTGATGACGGCAGTGGAACAGGACTACCGGCTGCCTCCGCCCATGGACTGTCCCATGGTGTTGCATCAACTGATGCTGGAGTGCTGGATGAAGGAGAGGAACCTGAGGCCCAAGTTCTCCCGCATCGTCAGCACCCTAGACAAGCTGCTCCGCAATGCTGCCAGCCTCAAGGTGGTGACCAGCACCTACTCAGGGTGAGTCCTCATGCAAGACCGGTTTAAAGGTCTCAGCTAGGTAGTGTGGCACATTTTCCCAACAGGAAGACAGTTACGTGATCAATAATTCTGTTCAAATAATGATAATAGCACACACTTTCAGACTTTCTCTCCTGCAAGAAGCAAAAAGTGAGTTCAAACCCAGCTTAGTTTCCCACTTCTGCCAATCACTGGATGAAGCAGGAAAGCTTGGTGAACTGTCAGTTTCAAAGTTACAAAAAGTGATGGATGCAGCCTCCCCCCTAATTCCAACATCGGAAAGATGTGGGTGGAGTGGGTTTCAGACACTGCTCAATCATCCAACAAGCAACTTCATTTGAAGCATGCTGACACCTCAATCCTTCCCTCAGAGACTAACGTAGTTTTCTAACACACCATGTCATAGTTTGTGCTTCAGAATTGTTCTCACTGCCTCTCATACATCGACGTGAATGGAGAGAAGTTGCTAAGTGGATGGAAAGGCTTTTGGAAATGTGTTTCACCTCAACACAGTTGCCATGTCGAAAGGTTTGTTGCAAGTTTTAGCAACTGCAGCCAAAGAAATATTTGCTGGGATTCCAGGCTATGAATAGAAGAATCTCACTTTTCTACAGTAGCTAAAGTTTACATTATATGCAGAAGATAATTTTGTGATAGTTAATATCAAATGCAGCAAATTACAGTAAATTGTAGTGACTCTAATCATAAAGCCTGTAATGTTGTGAGTGATGTTGCCGTTTCCTCCGCTGTTGGCTGACAGCTTCTGTAACCAATTTTTTTTTTTACATATACGCACAAATGCTTTTGAGGTTTTTGTAACAGTAACAGCAGGAATAGTAAAACTATTCCTTTTCTTTCACCGTGTGTGAAATTGTCGCTTGCATTGTGTATGACAGCTGCGAAGCTGAGGATGAAGACTCCTGGTGCAGGGATGAGCAGTGCTGTGCCTCAGGGTTGTTGGAATAAGATGTCACAGTGAAAAAATTATGGCTAGCCTAGAGAGAGGCACAACAAGGTCCATGCTTGTTGGGTCTGGTTTGTTTTATGCTTTTGGTTGATTTGGGAGGATCCTTCTCTGAGCTGAAGGATTTTGCTGGCAGACAGACGTCAGCCTCTTTTTCACTGGCACTGCCTTTGGAGGTGTACAACCTGACTTATTCATAGGTGCCGTCGAGTTGTTTTTCAGCTTTTTTGAGCGTAGTGACTCCAAATGTTTCAGATATTTTTACTGACGTGTTTGTTCTGAATTTTGTTAGTCTGGCATCCAGTCAACAGTATGATTAGTGCTGGTTTAGATTCTAGATCCTCAGCTCTGGTAGTGATGTATAATGAATCAAGCACACATCCTCAACTCTGTGGCTCTGACTGTGATAGGCACAAAAGGCAGAATTCATAGATTCCATATCCAGGTCTTGTGCCAGCTCCTTGGCTCACAGTTTCACTCTAACACAGAGCCACAAATGTGATTCCTATGCTAGGATTTGGCCTCCGTGAAGCTAATTGTGTGTGGAAATGTAATGGCTGACCTCGGTTTAATTCCCCCTATACTTGGCTGGATGCTGGAATGTAGGTGATAGGACAGACAGCAGCCAGAGCTGCTGATGTGGAAAAGCAGGAGGTGATGAAGTGTGAGTAATACGGGAGATTGAGGAGAAGCTAAAAGAGAGGAATGTGTTTAATTAGGTTGCTAATGAGCTTTTTAATGCATCAGGGGAGGGCGCGCCCAATGCTGCAGTGGGCGAACAAAAGAGGGATATGTGTGTGATGCTTGTGTGTCTATGCATGTTATGCTACGTGTCACTGTGTGCAGGTGACATGCCAAGGATTAATTTATGGCCTCATCAGTATGCAACAGCAAGAGATAGAGGTAGAAGAGGCAGGAGGAAGAGGAGGAGAGAGAAAGGATCATGTTGTCAGAGCATGATTTAGAGAACGTCTCCCGTGTTCGCGTGTGCGTCTGAGGCGGCAAGCTGTTGCTCACCTGCCATTGGCTGCTCAGCGATGTTGGGCCAGATAACAGAGGGAGAGGGAGGATATGAGATGCAGCCCTATCAGTACAGTATTTCCAGCCACGAGGGCCTTAAAAACAAGGACACTGGCCGAGGAACAAAGGACACTCAGAGGCGCAGGGGCTTTTTCGAAGATAGCTGAGAAATATGTTGAAATTTTATTAAAACTGGCACTGTGATAAACAGACTTGGCTTGGCATCTGAGTTGGACTTTGTTTATATCAGATGAAGCTCAAGATCAGGAGTTTTGAGCCTATTCTCATGGTGCTGTTTTTGTATTGTTTATAACCATATGGGGTTAACATATTACTTGGCAGAATGTAGAAACCCTGTCACTATAAGACGGATTAGACCTCCATCCATCTTCAAGAGCACTTATTGCAGTGATAATTAGCTGTAGCTTTTGTTTGAAGTGGCTGTGAACCTGCTGCTGACCCGTGTGGCTTTGTGTTGGCAGGGACCTGCTGCGGCTCGGAGGAACGCTGCCGGGACACAACAGAAAGAGTCCGGACAGCAGTCAGGAGATCGTTCGACAACAGATGAGCCAAACTCTCCCCATCAGAGTGTGAGCTGCTGCAAACTGGGGAATACAGAATGAATAAAAACTACCTAGAAACTCTGATGTGAAGAGCCTGATGTAAAATAAAAAGAATATGACAAAAAAGGAAGCTCAAGCTACACAGAGAAGGAGGACCATTTTGGAGAATTCTTTCCAACTGGAGACTTAATGTGCATTTAAAGAGAACTTTCCATATTGCAGTGTGTATGTTCATTACTTGACACTTGTGGATTCGTGACTATAGACATAAAGCCAAACTTCCTATTGCTCCTTCTCAGGTTGTGTTTGCATGTCTGCATGTGTTTTCTGCTGGTTGGGAATCAGTCTTTCCTTCTCTTTACCCTCACACTGAGGACAAGAGAGCTCACACAAATAGTATTCAGTGTCTACATGATACAACAGTGCCAAGATAAAGCAAGCGTTTGCTTTAAACTGACTTTTAAGAACTTCAGTGAATCTTTTCTTTTTTTAGCCCAACCGACTATGTTCTTTTACTTTGCTTTTTTTTTTTTTTTTTTTGAAGCAAGGAAAAAAAAAAACACACTGTTCATCTGCTTCCTCTTAAATACTGTCTTCCACTTGTACTGGGAGACATACGTGTTACAAATCTGTACAAAGCATCCGAGTCTTCACATCGTCTCTCCGTAAGGTCAAGAGGAGAGATGTAACTGACACTGTGCGGGACACGTCATGTGCATGCCAAAGTGGAAACCAGAAAAGTACCAATAAGTTCCACATTAACTGTTGCTTTGGTGGCATTTTGCTGTATGGACTTTAACGTCCATGTTTTCTTAATCTTATTTGATTCATATACGCATTGTTTTGAATGCTAAGTTATTATCTATTATAGCAAAGAAGTGTTTTTGTGTTTTTTTTACCAGGGCTTAACTTTTTTATTACAATGCTTGTTTTTTCACACATTAACAAACCAGACACACAGAAGTGACTGAATTAAAAGGAAGTGTTCTGCTCAGACAGAATAATTACCTTTACAAACACTGAGGACACTTTCACTGTCAAGATGAGCAAGATTTTAAGCTTTTTTTTCTTCCAAATGAAAAGCGCCCATGGTAGTGCTGTGTTGTATATTTTATTTTGGCAAATGTGCTGCAGCTCATCGGGAATTAAAAAGGTCACCATCCTGATGATTCCTTCATGACCTTAATATTGACCTGACCTACAAAACGATCACTCATTGGTTCATTTCTCCTGACGTGTTTTCTTCAGCACTCCAGCTGTCAGCACAGTTCCTATTTAAAACAACTGCCTGTATATAATATTATATTTCTATTAGACCAATCTGCTCAGCATTTACAACTATCTGATCTGACTTTGGCCTCTCCAGGACTCTCGTTTATATGCTTGTTTGTTTATTGTGGAGGAGCAAACAAATGGAGAAATTACAGTGTAATGGTCATTACATATCTGAAACTATACAGTATGTACCAATGAAAGAAGAAAATCAAACATGTGTCTATTGGGGCAGATTTTTTCCTGTGCAATTAAAGGTGTATTAGATTGTAAAAAAAATGCCAGAAAACTAGAACAAAAATAAACATTTCTCTTTCAGTATTTTTACGATAATCATATGCAAATAAATTATTAAACGGATCTCTGGTATTCTCTTTCATTCCTCAGCAAGTTCACTAGGCTGAAGATCCAGGTCTCTCATCCGGCCGAGGGATGAAAAGAGGGAATAGCAAGTGTGTTTTACTTCCTCAGTCAGAATATCACAGCAGCTTTGGATGGACTCATTAAGCTTTAAGATTAATCAAAGGCCGGCCCACGCAGCTCGCCAATTAGCAAGACCACGGGACTATTCTGGGGATTTCAGTCTCTGTTGCTGTTGGAAAGGCTTCAAGGAGGCAAAGTTAATCTGGCTTCACATCAAATGTCAGTGTTGTTTGGTTTTAATCTGTCAGCCAGGACACAAACAGGATCTCTCTCCATACCAGTGCAGATGAGTGAAGCTGTCACCTTCTGTTTTTATTGAGAGGAAGCTCGTCTGTCGGGAGGCTCCGAGGGTTCATACTTAACCATCTTTGACTGGTCGCTCAGACGGCTGCTGTATGATCATCCACCAAAGGGAGAACTGGTGGTGTCGTATTCTCTACGTGTTCTCTAATCATCTCTGCTGTTCTTACAGGCTGTGCATGTACCAGGTCAACACAAGGGCCCTCAGAAGCACAGAAATCTAAATGTGCAATACATGCAGACACTGAGCTACCAAGCATAATTCCCCCTTGGTAACCCGTGAAGCATGGCATTTATCATGTGTGTCAAAGCTTTGCAAGTGCATAGCAGACAAATGCTTTGTGGTGGTACAGCATAGCTACTCTTTCTGTTGATGCAGGAGTGAAAGTGTGCAGAAATGCTTGACCTTGGAGGAAAACATTATGCAGACAAGCCTGCTGAGGAGGAAGAGCTACTGTATATTTTGTAAGACTTATTCTGAAGTGGGCTTAGCTTTTAATCAAGCCCCAAAACACAAGAGGAGCCTATTTTAAAATGTGTTTGCTCAGTCTTTTCCACTACATCTGAGTTCTGACACAATGTCAAATATGAGATTTTGCATCCTGTTTACCATTAAACGTTTGAAGCGTCTCCAGCTTCGCAGGCTGCTTTGGCCGACTGCTCAACAGAGACAGCTTTCACAGCCTTCCATCATAGCAGAGCTGGATATGTAATATTTTGCACTGCAGCATCTTAAAGATAATGCAAAATGGCAGCAAATCTAAAGGAAAATATCTCATTATCATATTACCATTAAATGATGAGAAATCAGCTGCGACAGTTTCTCAGAGGTTTTAATGAGCATGCTTGGTGGAGTGAAAACTAAAGAAGTGATGCCAGTTTTTACTTCGTGGCTGCTGGTTGCTCATCAGTGACCAGACAGTCAACGTAAAATCCCTACATCACCAGAGTGATCCAGACGATTACTGTGAGATTAAATGTAGCTTGGCCATTACTCTGGATGTACATAATCACACACAAACACCAGCCAAGACAGGACACAGAAAACATGCATATTCAAATACATAACTATAACACGTGCACCCCTCACTCAGATCTGCTGGACTGGCAGTGATTTGTCAGATTTAGCTGCATCTACTTGTGTAGCCCTTCTGAATGCACCAGTCAGTTCTGTTCCAGGCTCAAAGCACTCATTTGCCATCCTGTCCAAAGCAAGTTTAATGCCTCCAATTACAGGGGGTCTGCAAGCAGGCAGATTTGGAGCGAGGAGGCTTGGCAGGAGAGTTTGCTACGCATCAGGGCCTTTTAACAGAGTAGTGATTTGCTGCTGGTGGTGCTGAAGCTGCCTGTGCCGGCTCATCAATGGAAAACTACCCTTTTTATGCTGAAGCGCATGCAGCACTAAGCCGAAACTGTGAGAGGAGACACAAAAATATCCTTTTTAACTACTTGGTACTGGTTCTTTTTCACACTCGGTGTGGAGGAATTTCTGCATCTCTGCACTGCAAGCACAAGTGGAAATCAAAGTCTTTTCAGCAATAATTGTTATGTGAAACAGGCTCAGTTTTAATTAAATTACTCAGATTGCTATGGTGTGAAAGCATCAAATGAAGGAAACATTGCATACAGACCAGACAGCTGCAGTAACAATGAAACATACTATGTGTTATGGTGCAGGTACAGTATGTATAGCATAAACAGTGCTGTGAAAAAGTATTTGCCCCCATCCGGGTTTTATGTGCATCAATGTGCATTTGTCACACTTAAATGATTCAGATCATCAGACAAGTTTTAATAGTACACAAAGATAACCCAAGTAAATATAAACTGCATTTTTAGTTGATGATTTTATTTATTAAGGAAAAAAGCGGTCCAAACCTGCCATCATCCACGCCTGAAGTTCTGGTTTTATTTTGAAATACCTGCCACTTCCTGCTTGGTTATTCTTTTACTGCTGTGCTCTTTATGACTAATCAACCTGATCAACCTGAACCTTTCTTTATTAGCACTGTCACCTTGCCAGATTGTCTGTACTCTCCAGCCAGTTTACCTGTTTTGATTTGTGTTTTCTGGTATCAACCGTTTGCCTCAGCCCACTGATCTCCCCTCAGTTTTGAGGGGATTCTGATTTTCTGGTTTTGGATCTCACCTATCTGTCTCGGGATTCCGCTTTCTGCCTCTGGCCTTTTTGAAGCACGTCCACTTCTTAATCGTTAAAAAAAAAAATTAAGGTTTTGGAGTGGCCTAGTCAAAGTCTAGACTTCAATCCAATTGAGATGCTGTGGCATTACCTTAAACAGACCGTTTATGTTTGAAAGCACTCCAATGTGGCTAAATTAAAACACTTTTGTAAAGAAGAATGGACCAAATTTCCTCTATGGAAATGTGAAAGACTTGTTGCTGCCATGGGTGGTACAACCACTTTTTAGGTTGTGGGAGCAATTACGTTTTTGGGTTAGGACATCTTTTGTTCCTACATAAAATCATCATTTAAAAACTGCATTTTGTATTTACTCAGGTTCTCTTTGAGTAGTATTAAAATTTGTTTGATGATCTGAATCATTTAAGTGTGACAACCATGCAAAACAAATCGGGGGGGTACTTTTTCGTACCACTGTACAGTTTAATACCGACAGTCAAGATTAATTTCAATATTTTGTTAAAGCTTAGTTAAATGTTCACTGATTAACCATAATAACCTTAGAAAATAGTGTATAATTTTACATTTAAATCTACAGTTTTAAAGTTATAAAACATTTTTCTTTTTTAATTCAAATCAATGGATTACATTCACCCTTTCTAAGATTAGTCTAATCTTGTTAAAGATAATCCGTAACTCTAACTCTGGTCTTCAAGCATTATATCTGAACATTTCAATGAAGTGGCTGTTACTAAATGTGACTGTAATCTTTGCTGTAGAGTCATGTCTAATGAAAAAAACATAAATGCGAACCTCGAAAAAAAATCTCATTACAGAAATACTTAATTTTCCCCTCAAATGATTTGTTCACATTTAATTAAGAAAGCTGCAACACAGAAACACCCTCACACACACACAAACACAGCACACACACGTCTGTGTTGGTAACTAATGCTTCTCAGTTTCCCCTTTTGAGAAACTCCCAGTATTTTCCTCATAAAAAGCTGCAGTGTTGCAGGGGCTGATGATTAGCATGACAGTGGTCAGAGAAACTTGCCCACCTCTGTCTGTCTATGGCTCAGACTCTGCAGTGTGTGAACTATTAAATGGCCTCTGAAGCCCCAGCCACTGATTAGCAAGTTTCAGTACCTCGTTTGAAAAGACGGCATACTGTGCATCAGAAAAAGCAGGTGCTCACAGCAAACACCAAACACCTCCTCCATCTCTCAACCCATGTTATACTGCTGCCAGGGGCTGCTGATCTCTGGGCCACAACCACCCGCAGTTTGAGGAGAATCAGCGGGGACAGAGCAGTGAATGTGGAGAGACAGGGGCGGAAACGTAAGGATGAGGAGGGATTAGGGATAAATCTTCATTGCATGTTAGTTTGTAGCTTTATTGTCTTAAATAAATAGTATTAATTTTCGTACCAAGAGACAGATGAGAAGATCAATACCACTCCTTTACTTGGCCTGCAGCTAGTTAGGTTAGCTTGAGAGAAAGTCTGCAAACCGTGGGAAACAGCCTGGCACTAATTTTTTCCTTCCATATAAAACTCAACATGTGACAAATATTAATTCACCATTTTACAGAGTGCTATCAATGTATCTTAGTGTCTTTTTGAAATGCTTTATTGAGCTGTTATTGTTTTCATTAATGACATTCTGGGCACGCAGCCCCTGTTCAATCATCTTTCAAGTGTTTTATGTGCAATATGACAAACTGAAAAACAATACATGGCGTAAACAGTGTAGCAGTGACCTGTTGTACTGGCTATGTCATAAATAAATGACATTATTGTGAGTTCACAAAAACAGGAATATCTGGCCTAAAAAGTCAACACTTGGATTTCACCAAACAAATAGGTAAAAGCCTTCTTCTGGATAATTACTGCAGTGATTAATATGTTTGAGCAGGCAACACAGTGAGGTCAGCTGACTACCTGATTGTACTGAATGACCAGACTTTAAACCCATTGAAAATCTTTGGGATGTGTTGGAGAAGACTCTGATCCCATCATCAATACAAGATCTTGGTGAGAAATCAAGGAAAGTGGCTCTCACCAAGGAAAAATAAATGTATTTAAAATCTCTTGGTGATTGCTTATGTTATCATGAGGTGAAAAATCATCAAACACTGTGACACACTGTAAAAATATGACAGAATCCAGCCTGCTGCAGGATCTAAAGACCACATCAGACCGCCAGGGTGTGTTTCAAAGCACCAAAGCACTGAGCTCTTGGTGAAAAGAGGGGCCAACAGAGATCATTAGCATGCATGTGAATGGGGATGGAAAGAAAGAGCAGATTATGCATTTGTATGTTTGTTGATGAGCTAGAGGGGCTTAGGTCCCTCAGCCCAGTTTGAATCACAAATCCCCACCAGGGGAGGGGAAAGGGCATGGATAGAGAAGAGCAGGAAGAGACAGACTTTAGGCTTTTGAGTAAATGTAGTGGGGGGGTGTGATGCTGTGGTTTCAGAGCAGATGTCCCAAATTGGCAAAGAAAAGAAAAGAAGACCAAAGGGATTGGAGGATCCCGGGCTTAACTCCTATCTTTCTAAATCTGCAAAGTATCTGTGTGGAGCATCGGGGCGGATCACACCACCAGGCTGCCAGTCAAAGTTTGGAGAGCTTGTTTTCAGAGCCCCTTTTTTGTGGCCTGTGGGGCGTGTTCGCAACAGGGCCGTTAGTGAGAAGGCTGGCTGGCTGGCTTCAGGGACTCTCCTCTACATGTGGAGGGCTTTGCAGTTCACTGGAAAGATGAGGAGTGACAAGGAACAAAAACACTTCCTTGCCATCCGAGCTGAGATCTGCGACGAGCCAGTATGCCACACTGTCTCGTCCTGTTACCGGGGTCAGTGGTGCCCATGTTGACAGTGATGTGTCACTGCAGGTTTGTAATTAAACGGGAAGAGACTGTTTTACTAAAACGCAGCGTGATCTCCTTTTGTCTGTATCACTGAGATACACAAATACACACACATACATACACACAGGCAGATTCTTATCGCCTGAAACTACCTGTATATTTGAAATAAATGGCCTGCCAAGCATTTGATGGGTTGGCTAGAAATCCCAAATGCTTATACTGCCTTGGCTGCTTTCAAGTAATCATCCCCATGGTAACACCTGACACCAGCTATTCATCATGCAGCCCATATAAACTCCAGCATATTCACAACAAGTCACACAGTCAACTTTTTATACAAAGCTGACAAATAGCCACACAGAACATGCCTGTGCATGATAATGTATTCAAAATCAAATCCCCTTATTGAAGCTTAACTGCATGCCGGCCGCATGTGTGTGTGTGTGTCGGTGTGTGTGTGTGTGGGTGTGCTTGCACGTGCACGTGTCATGTTCATGCATCATGCACTTCTGTCGACATTAATTGTCAGTCGTTAGCATTAATGTGACAGGTGAAAGTGAATTTCTTTAGATGGCACAGACTCTAATGTGTTGCTATAGTTTATATCAGCCAGTCGAGTGTGCTGCAGCGTCACTGGATGAATATTCAAGAATCAGAGCCTTATTTAGCACGAGCAGAAATGGAAATTCTTTGGCTTTAAATTAATCTAGATGATGATGCACACATAGCACAAATAGCCATACTGTATGTAGCTGGGGTTTTTTTCACACTCTTGCTGTGTTTCAACCATCTGTCAGTGATATTGATGTTTCTCACAGAGGGCTGCAGGGCGCGGAATGAAGGAAGGGAGTGAGCGCGAGGAGATATTTGTGGGATGTAGTCATACGCATCTTCTCAACACTCCTTCAGAATGAGCCTGGGGGCAGATAGAGAGACCTGTGATTTGACGCTGGCCTGCAGTTTTAGTCAGTGTTTTAGTCAAGTATTCAGATACTTTTTATAAGTAAATATAACAATCACAACTAAAAGTCCTGCATTCAAACATTATTTTGCAAGCTCTTGGTCTAACTTAAATTTTAATTACATTTTTATGATATGATAATAGGTGTTATCTTGAGCTGCAAAATCACTTCAGCTTTTTGTATACAGGCGAGTTAAATGTAACAAATGAAAATGCATTAGTTCAGTAAAAGTCTTAAGGTACATACAGTTTAACAGTTAGTTAACTACCAGCAGGTTGATGTTTGCTGACAGCTGGACAGCTTATTGATTCCCATAGAATTTGGTAGATATTCAGCTGTACTCATTCTCTCAGTTAACTGAGATTTATATAGGCCTACATTTATAATTAACTGTTATCCTGCATCATTATGCAAGTAGTGCACCAAGGAGCAGTAGCAGTGATTCTAGCATTTAGCTACAAGTACACCGTCACAGAGTTGTTACTATGGTTTTATACTGTTCAAATTTTGATGTCAGACTTTTTTTTTTTCCCACAGCCCAGAAAGTATTTTAAAGTCATAATTTGGCACAAAGAGTGCTGCTTTTTAAAGGGCTTGTCAAGCCGTAATTTTGCAGTTCATTGTTTTTGCCTCGGCTTCAAAGAGTGGAGTAGAAGAAAGCCTCGCTCCTGACGGCTCGAGGTTCTCTATCTGTGGACTGCAGATAATGAGGTGGTATCTTTTAGCTTGGAGAGAGCAGCCCAGCCGGACCAAAGCATCAGTCCGAAGAGAATCAGCGTCTCATCCAGTCAAACAGTAGCATAAGGTTTTGTAAGGTACATTCTGAATTCCTCCAGGTTTAATGTCTCCATCAAAAGAAGATCAAAAGGAAGGGATTAGAGCAACATAACAGAGGTAAGTGTGCAGAGGAGTCGCTAAACTCGAGAGTGCTTTTGATACCGCTCATCCCTGCCAAACCGTAGCCATGGCAACAGTGGAGAGGGAAGTGTGCGGCATTGATAAGAGTGCGACAGGGGATGAAGGGGTTGACAGATCATTTTGGAGAAGTCTGACCCTTCTGCAGAAGGACCGTCGTCTTGTCTGGGAAATTAATACCATACGCAGATGGTGTGTAGAGATTGACAGTCTTAGACCCAATTCTCTCTGTGGGAGCAATTTAACACATATCATACTACAAAGTGTTAACTTCAGACACTAGTGAGGGTATTTTCACACTGTAAATGTCTGTGACTGTGGGTCTTTTCTTCAAGTCCTTTAGGATTTATCTGCTGTGCCAAGCTTACCCTGCTTCATATTGTTAGGAGAATATGCACAAAACTCCACTAGCATGCCTTTAGCTGGGCTTTAGCATGGTGCTACAGTAATGGATGTCATGCAGAAACAGACATTCAACATCAATGGCTCCAGTCTAGAAAGCAACGGATCATATTAGGCAACAAATTAAATACCGCAAATCTTGCTTTTTCCCTAATTTGTTAAAACCGCACTCCTTGCAAGATGAATTTTGTGTAAACAAGACTGTAAAAAGAAATAGTTACTAGCTTTCGAAAACCATCGGGAATGCTTCATATTCTCTCTTCATCTCTGAACACAAGAAGACGGAGAAGAGGAGGAGGAAGAAGAGCAATGTACAGTAAAAGGGCCTCCAGCCTGCCTCAGGGGCAGCAAGCCGGATACAGCGTATGATTTGACAAACAACGTTAGTTTTTGCACCACTGATTCAGGCACAGTGTACTTAATTAGTAAAAATGGACACTAATTGAGCCCCAGCTGTATGTGGAAAAAAAAAAAAAGATGTGAATCTCTAAGCATACACCAACCCAAGAGTTCCAAGTCTCTCTGATCCTCGTCTCCCCCCTGAGCTCCGTCTGTTCACTCACTGAGTGTAGCTGCTTGTTAGCACACTGTGAGATTTGTAAGGATAATGAAAAATCGAGAGAAGATGGGAGCTTCTGCAGGAAGAAGAGGGCCTTCAGAACAACATGTCCTGCAAATGCTGTGTTAGCACTAAAAATCTGGAATCTCTCATTTTCATGTCCAGTAATATAGGTATAGTTCGGATTCATATGCAAATGTTAAGTCTCTCGTGTTAAAATAAAGCTGTGGCATTGCACTGTTGCTTTTCATAATACACATAATACATCATTTGCACATTTTATTCAGAGAAGGAGTCGAACAGTAAATATGATTTCATGATCTCAGCCACCGCAGCTAAATGAACGAACACAAACTTATAAGCTGACTTTACTAAAACATGTAAATGTGCTTTTCGTTATGCTAATGAAAATGTAAATTCCCCCACCGAAAAAATAAACTATACAACCAGAAGGCAAAGTAGAAACAGTTAAACACAATGATTTTTGTCTGTTTCCATCCATGGGGTAGGTTTTATGTTTTTACACTGAACACAAATCTGTTCAAATGTTTTGTTTTAGTGTGTCGTCTGCAGGCTTCACTCAGTGTTTCACTTTCACATAAAGCTTCACTATTAACTGTGTTCTGGGCGATATACTGACAGGTGGTTTCATGCTGTTGTTACACACAGATGCTCTCACATGTCACACAGAATGAACATGATAGTTATAATTATTATAATGATCATCTATCTGCAGCATACAGTACATGTGGATAATGTGTCCCTGTAGACGCACTCACTGATTTATCAGGTGAAAAGCAATTTCTTGACAAACAATACACTCATTATGCCATGCATGTTAGGTAAATAAGATTTATAGATTTCAAAATTCAAAATAATAATCTTTATTAAAGAGTCAGCCTCATTTTGTATCATGCTGCTGCTGACATAATAAGTAAGGTAAAATAGGTTAAGTTCCTCTTTGAAGAAGTATTTCCAGTTGCCAAAAAATGTCTTGATGATCATAATTAAAACAAATAACAACTAATAAAATACAGAGAATCTCACTTGTGTTACACTAACGCATCTCTTTGGTAGCAGTGTTTGCAGCCCATTCTAATGTATAAGTGATGGTCAGTGTGAAGGACATCTGTACTGTTCCCTTGATGCTAACTGTTGATGCCTCAAGCTTTTCATTGCAAGAACACAGAAATTTACCCCTTTTCAACCAAAGATAAAGTTGGTGTTCTTAAAGAGCTGTTTGGTTTCTGAGAGAAATCTTTTCATCGTGTCTTTATTGAGTCATCAAAGTGTTGGCAAGTATGCGAACACTCTTATCTGATTTTAAGAGGACTGTAGAAGAAGAGACAGCAGAGGCGGGTGTGAGCAAGATGTGAGTCTGCAGATGCGTGTTAAGGTAAAGAGGAGTAATATGGATGACAAAGCAGTTTTGTAAAATAAAAATCATAAACAGTTTGAACAGTTCTACCAGATTCCAGCCATAAGGTCAACCTGCATGTTCCTTCCACTCTTCAGTTTTTTGGACCCATAGAACGTGCACACTAGCATCCTTCTCCAGTTGAGCCTCTTGGCTCCCTGCACACATGAATGAGGACTAAATAAAATCATCCTCCAACTCTTCCACAAATGATATTGGATCAAATGGATGGGATTGTGATTATAAACCAGTCAATTTGGCAGGTTTGCATGTTATAGCTGCACCTTTAATGTTTTTTGGGCCACTGTGCATCAAATGATGAACACAGATGTTGAAGTATTGGATTCACAGCTCGGTGTCCTTTGTGGAAACTTGCATCTACCAAGCAGAGAAGGTAGAACAAGAGATGCTTTTGAGTTGTATCATGGGAAATGTAGGGCGCACAGCTTAAGAGCTTGACCCATTCTGGGAACTAAAACTCATATATCAAGCTCTTTATGCAACAAATGCAGCCTTGTAGAGAAACAGAACTTTCATCTAATTGATTTTATACTAATTTGTATTACAATAGAAAAATTGAAAATTGTTCTGTGATATGAATGATAATGATGAAATGAATGATAATAAACTAATGTAATGCATTATACACCTAGAAAACAATCGTCCTATTTCCTCTCACAAAAGAGTGAAAACAAGATTAATGAACTGGTTTTTAAGCCTTTTTAAATGTGGTGGTTAAGCTTCTATTTGAAGTCTGTGTCTAGCTGCAGTTGTCTGTTAAAGGTCCAAGATGAGTCGACCTGTCTACATGAAACATCTTTTTCTTGCACGATTTCCATTTAAGGGTGCTGATGAATACAGCAAAGACCAGAGTTTAATCTAATTCAGGGAGCTTAAATTCAGTACTTTATTTTTCAAACTGTCTTGTGCAGGTTACCAACAGTCACTGCATGATCAAAACAAGATATGGAAGTTTAGGGAAGTGAAGGGCACACTTGATTTAATTAAAAGGGAGATTTTTTTTCTGGTGCTGACTTATAATCGTCTTGTTTTTCCTCTGCTGTGCCTTCCTATTATTTTTAACATACAGTAATGAAAGTCTATGCTGATTGCAACCACACTGGTGGATCCTCGGCTCATTTTAACACATTAACATAGTTTACAACAACTAGATGAGTTCTTGATGAAAGTGATTTGATTAGAAAATGGTGGATGCGTATGAAATGAAGGCTGGAATACCTGAGTTAATTCAGCTTAGAAGTGTTTTATACTATGCTTGCTGATTGCACTTCTAAGAAAGACCTTTTTACACACCAGTTTTTTATTATTCATATCACTAGCAGCCTAAAAAACAAAAATCCTACTTTGATAAATAAACATTTGGTGAACTGGAGCTCTGGTTTTCAAGAATCAGTTCTGTTGATATTTTTACCAATATTACATCAACTTACATCAGACTGGTGATATATTAGCATTGTAGCGTGGTGCAAAAACACAGACTTCAACCAGAAGAACCACATTCAGTGCCCTGTTGGGAAACAAAACCCTCGACTCTGACCGCACAGCACCCTGTGGAGCAGAGTAAAGTGGAAGCAAATTTACAAATGCAGATCAATTCACATTAATTGCCCTGGGTGAGTTTCAGTGCCAATAAAACCAGGCTTAAACATAAGTCATCTGAAGAGTGAAAAATGATCAGTTTTGTTGCTTCCAGTTAAAATAAATTTCGTGGGCTGATTTTCTCAGCTTTATAAACCAATAAATGTAGTTTATCTTACATTTCCTGTAACCTGAGGATTCTAAATTCATGACAGGCTACTTTAAGTTTTTTAAATGTAATATAATGCAATAATAATAATAATAATCTCAAAATGTGATTGTATTATGACCTAATGATTATTTCCGGGAATATTCTATATTCTACAAAGACCAGATCTGTAAAAGGAGGCACAAATATGAAATTTGAAATATGAACAAGCTGTTGTTGCGATTGTTTACACTTCATTTATTTTTTATTTAAACTTACATTACATTACATTCTGCTGGAATCAAGATAACCTGACTGTCACTGAAGTCCATCACAGTATATTTGCATAAAGTTGAGATTTTGTTCACTTTCCCCTGTCACCTCGCTGGGGTCCGTTTGTCTCTGTATTGCACAGCAGGGTGTACTTAGAGACGACCTCTGACAATTAATGACAGCTGTTGCTGCGCCAGTGAATTTGTCGTTTGTACTGTGAATGTAGCGTTAGACTCTGTACTTAAGTCTTAATCTCTTTTTTTCATCCAGTATTCTCTTTTTTGTCTGCAACTGATTCAGTATATTGCACTAATGCAATCCAATAAAGCAGCTGCCGCGAGTTCTACTTTTATAAGACCTTAATTTCTCAGTTTTTGTTAAAATAAAGGTGATAATTGTACTATATGTTTATCACTTCATTTATATAAATACTGTGGCTAAAATATATGTAAAAAGTAGTGTACTGTGAATTTGAATCATCCCCATATTTAAATGATCATCCTTTCCCGCCCATCTCTATGAGCACTGAGTGTAAACATTCAGAGTGTCCATGAGCACACACTGTTGATGTGGTCAGACAACACATCATACAAACCACCTGTCTTTTCACAATAGCAGAATGTCCCTTAGTCACAGATGTTACAAAGGGATCAGTAATTTCCTAATACAGCTGGGCACTTTAGTTTTCAGCAAATGTTACTTAAGCAGGAGTAAAAAGTGCATTTGGATTATTTTAGCAGTGGATTAACACACATTTGGTGCTCTAGTGAGTGCTTCCAGCAGCATGATGGTGTATGTGGGATGGATTCAAAACAAACCACAGTGACCGTGTTCATTGGCATGAAGGAACATCTCACCCAGTGCAACAGTGCAGCTTATTGATGTGTTTTAACTGAGGTCTGTATCACAGATGAATTCTGTTGTGTACTGTTGTGCATCAAGCTTTAAGTACACAGACAATAGTTATTAGGATCAATTCACTGTTGGTTTTGATCTTTTCATGAAGTTTGTTGACATGAACAAAAACATAGATTATTACCAGACTTTTGCTTTAAGCTAAAACATAAATCCTATTAATGGTCAGTACATTTTTTAGGGTCTTTGCGGGCAAACCTCGAAAAAGACTGAATTTATAATTCACCATTACTTTTTAGGAATCACAGCTAGAGACAAAAAATGCCTTCAAGGCTGCAAACATAAAAAAACAGCAAGGTCAGTATTTACTCTGGCATTGGTAATATAAAGCTCATCTCAGCACTAGTGTCTCCAATTACGACAGACCACTGGGCTCACTGCTTTTCCTTAATAGCTTCCTCCATATCTGACACTCTTCATTTCATGTAATAAGAGTCTTCAAGATGTGAATAAAGGTATGCATATGATTTGGTACAAGGGCTGAAAATGAGATATGCCTCAAGGCTCACTTCAAACAAGACAAAATTTGCAGCTCAAGAGAAACTCTGTGTCTTTAAACCAGACATCTGTTCTTCGTCCCTCGTTGGGGCCTGAAGAAAGCAGCCTGGACTTGGGTGCCAAAGAGCCTCTTGTCTAAATCTTTGCCAGCTTATTTGTCGCCACGGCTTCATTGACCAGAGGACCAGCCGGCCACTCAGCCTAATAGTTCAGTCATCTGTCGGTTCATCTCAAAATTCACAGCTAAAACCTTGTGACACATAACATCAGAGAGAAGTGAAGGAGAAGAAGGAGGAGGAGGGAGAAGAGAGTGAAACCAAATCCCTGACTGGATTCACTCCTTGCTGTTAACACCATAAAGTCACCTAAAGTTTATTGCACGTCCATTTGCAAGCAATCCAACGAGGGACTTTAGTCTCCCAGGAAGCCTCAGAAAGCTCTTTTACTGCCTGACCTTCCTATGTTTTTATGGAGCCAGGGGGCAATTGAACATGTTTTAGTTTCTTTGCTACACCAGTTAAGATGCAAGAAAGTGATATGAGGCTGCAAATCAGCATCAGCTATCTGACCGCAGAGGTTTCTGTGTCTGCTGTGGAGGAGCTGGTATCTGTCTGAAACATCTCAACCACATTGATCAGTGCTCGACCCAGCTGGCTGCGTGGACATCTGTCCAGCTCCAGTCTATCATAAACCTGGCTTTAGAGGTACATTATGCAATTACCATGGAACCTAAGAGTCTGTAATAAAGATGTTCAAGTACACAATGAAACAGTGGCTGGAAAAGACATCTGACTGCATGAACAATAGGCAAGACGACGGTGTCAGAGAAAAGAAATCTCTAGAAGCCCACTGACTGCTGGATAAAGAACCTGTCACACAGCCACAGCTCCAGTTTATCTTTTAATTAACATCTCATACACCAAGACAAACACACCATCAATAATGCAGCAGTAACATGCTACAATATTAATGTCAGATGAAATGAGGTAATTAGACGGGGAAACTATTTTGAGCACATGTCTGCCCAAGCTAGCACGTGGAGTCAGATTATTCAGGAAAAAGAAAAGGGATCCCACTAAAATAGAGCCATGAGCAGAGAACAGCAGCTGATCTCATGTGTGACTGTGGCCTAACGGTAGGAGACCGAGGGCCAACATTTTGTTTGTCAGGGTGAACAAATGGTGACAAACGATGGCAAATTGGAGTGAAGGCCCCCTGCTGAGCTATGGTCTGCCCGCCGGGGTCCCAATACAGCAGAGGTGCTAGCTTGAGAGAATAAAGACACACACACGTATAAAGTTATCGAATTGTAATAAAGTTCAAGGCGTGGCGTGCATACAGAAACACCCCGATACACAATAAATAATAAGATGCCAGAGAAAGAAGCCATTGGAAGACTGGAGAGGACACAAAAAGGCTCCCTGACAATCTAATCCAATGTTTCACATGAAAGAGTTGAGCCTTTGCTGAGGACTATAACAGCATTTGGTCTAATCCTATGAATCTATATGATCGAGACAGATGGAAAATAAGTTCTCTGTTTCTTTGCCTCTGGGAAAAAAAAGAAAAACTCAGGCACCTCTAACCCTACAATTCTGATTATCCTGTGGAGTGAAGTAAGTGAAGCTCTCTGCAGTGAGCAGCGTGGTAGAATGTGGCAACCACAACATGGTCATAAATAGATTCCAGGGGCCAGTTCCAGCCATGTACAAAAAATAAGTGTATTTCATTTAATTGGCTGGATAAGACAAAGATTTTTAATTTCCCCTGAGATCTGGGTTGCCAACTTTTGTTTTTACGCTGCAGAGAAGAAGAGCTGCACTCAGAGCAGTGCCAGGAATTTACAATGTTCTCTTTTCCACAGGCAATGCCGTGTTTTTTCTGTCCTCAGAGAGCTCCACGGATATTGGATTAATTATGCAGATGTTTAAATATCAACCCCGATAAAAGACTCTTACTAGTCTGTGAACCTTAGTTTGTCTGTGCTCAGTCTCCTAAGACCTACCATGGCATATGCTCTGCCACAGAAGACAAACTTACAGCTTTTCCTCTCCCTCTGTTTCCCCTTCCCTTCCTCCCTCCTCCACACAGACAGGCCATTGTGTGCGGGCACAGATGAGATTTGCATGCATGTTAGACTGGATTACACATGCAGGCTCTGGGAACCAGGACCCCTGTGGTCTCTCTTCACTGTTTGGGCCCAAAACCGGCAAGCTGTCGTTTCAGTCTCCAACTTCAAACAAATCTCACAGCTTAATTGGCGCAGGAACATATAAAATCAAAGGTTAAATTCCTAGGTTTGAGAGAAGGGGAGACAAAGTTTTGGAGATTCTTTGCAGCTGCCTGCTGGAATTTGCCTCAAAATCAATCTCATGAAGCACCCCTCATCGAGTTTTATAACCATCAGCTGTGAGATTCATAACTGGGAGAGATAAGAGTGTGTGAAAGGGTTAATCCCCTAAGTGATATGTATAATGAGAAGTTTAATCCTTGATCTGAAGATGCTCTGTGTAAGAGGGTGGAGATAGCAGATAAGAGCAGTCAAATCTCCTTAAAAATAGCCAAGGACACAGCATCAGTCTGCCAGGAGATGTAACAAACATTTGATGAATTGATTTTAATGTCATATTACTTCTATGCCGATACTTTCCTTGATCATGTTTCGGCGTGTGTGCTTTGGTCAAGCATCTCCATCATCCATCACTATATTTATAGTGCGTTTGTTGACAACAGAACAGTACTAAAGTGCCTGCAAACAGACAATAAAACAATCTCATCTCAAAGCACTTGTGTGTCATTATATTTATTCATACAAGCATTAAAGTAAATTGTCAAATGCTGTCTTCTTTAAGCAGCTAAGCCCCGCGGAGCTTCTCCGCTCAGCAGGATTATAAATGAGATAGGATTTAATATTGATCCTCGGCTGACCTCCTATGAAGTTCTCATCATTTTATAATATTCTTCACACATACTGTTAATGAGATCAATGGGCTCCCACGGGTCTGTGTGCAGATAAACCTTGACCTTAACGCTGTCAGACAACAAGCATGACCAGACTTTTTTATCATCACAGGAGGATAAGGCAGGGTGGAGTGAAGTGTGAGGATTTGTTGTTTACTTGACTTGTTTACTGCACTCAGTTGCACATATACTGAATAAGAAGATTTCATTCCTTCATGCAACAGGTTGAACAGGGATGCGTCTACTCATAGAAATAAGACGTTGGTTTGAGCAGCACTCCATTTTGCCTCCACAGCACATTGAGCTCTGCTGAGGAACGCCACCATCAAAGGGCCAGACCGTGAAATGTTGGATAATTTTTACCTCACACCGGAACGAAACTGGTTGATGAGCAAATTTACTGTCAGCTCTGAGTCTCCCTGGTGCTGCTACTGAAAAAAAAACTCTCTCTCTCTTTCTCTCTCTCTCTCTCTTTACAAAGCAACACTGGGTTCATAAGCAAGCCACATACTTAAATGAGCCTGATAATTATCTGAATATATTTCCATTGCTATTACAGTGGGCTCCAATCAATGAGTGAGGTTGCCTTAAACTCATGTATACCCCTAAGGCATTAATTTCACCAAGGCTTACATATGAGTATGGGGGTGGATAATCGGTGTGGGTGTTGGCAATTGATTCAACGTATCAGAGCCAATGCCAGCCGTAGAGAACACAGTGATGGGAGCTATAAGGAATGCAGAGTGAGGCTACCTGAATGACTGTAGCCTCTACACATATACATACCCCAGAGCGCCAGTGTCACATGTAATAAATCAAATCATTTGCCTTCCCACCAGCCAGTCCTGTTTTTGAATCTAAAGCTGCTTATGAGAAGCGGGGGGAGGGTGGAGGGCATGAAAAATTGTGATTTGTATTCATCGATACCGAGCCACGAGCACACACTGTCCCCTCTCCTCTCATTTCTTTTCTCACTCCCCTGTCAGCTCATTAGTCGCCCATCTCGATATTGCTATAAGGTGTAGATTCAAACTCTCATCCAATTATGCCTTCTCACACACATAATACTGAGAATTAGATAAAGAAAAACTTTCACATAATTGGTCACATATTTCCCTGTGTGTGTGTGTGTGTGTGTGTGTGTGTGTGTGTGTGTGTGTGTGTGTGTGTGTGTGTGTGTGTGTGTGTGTGTGTGAGAAGCAGTTTCTTTACATCTTTAAGTCACACACACACATTATTGGACTTGAGCCACACCCTGGCAATGACATCCAGAAGTCAGATTCTTAAGTCAGCAACAATGACGGTGAAACTGTAAATCTCTGCCCAAGCTGGCAGGAGACCAATTGCTGACATCTATTTAAAAGATTTTTTTAATGAATAGCTTCTACCGAGGAAACAAAATTACATCCTGTATAAATATATTCTGGTAAAATTAAATACCTTAATAAATGATTTGCAAGGACAAATCTTTCTGCACAAAATATGGATGGGGGGAAAAAGTGAGTCATGGAATGAATATAGCTGGCCTGATTTCATTCCCTTTTGTATTTTTCACCAACTCATCTATCATCTACAACCCATTAACAACCATCCTCAGTCCAGCTAATACCATCAGGAAGAGAAGAGCTACTCTGTGCCCCTCTGCTGCCGCTAACATAATTGTTATACATTGGCTCCAGTCAAATGCTGTTTTCCTCTTTGTGACCAATTACCTTTGTCTTTGTTAGATGACAGCATCAATTTGCCTTAAAAGCTGGTCAATGCAAAAAACAGCCATTAGTAAATTTGCTTTTTTATAAAAAGTGGATATATTTTATTTACATGCAGAACATTTATTAGGTGAAAACAAGCAACATAGACACTGGAAAAATTGTATTTGAACCTACATACTGTATTGTCTCATATTGTTTATGTCTTCATCCTCTGCTTTCACCTGTGGCTGTATTGGGATCATATTTTCTGCACTCTGCCACTGCAGAACAAATACAGTATATTTTTACGATTATATTTTTCCCTCCTGTTCATTACTTCCACTCTAAGCCACACTGGACTGACCTGCTATCATAAATAGCAAAAGTGGATTATTTTTGGTTTAAGATATCCAAATATATAAGGACCAGGTTTATAAGGTTTTCGTGTTATTTCCAGAGTGAAGAATGGGTTTATTTCATTTCTTTAGACCATATAAATGTTAAGTATATAGAGTGTGAGGGTCAAAAAGACTTGTGTTTTTTCTTCGTTATCAATATGCAGATAAATAAACCACCCAAGCTTGGTGTACAGTAATTGTCACTTCATAACAATCAAATGTAAGACTGGGATATAACAGTAAACTGTAGTTACTCCGTTGTTCACAGTTCAGTTCATTGTACAACAACAACACAAAATAGCACTAAACACTGAATAATGGTTCAAGTCACCAAGATATTTTTACACCCAACTGCACATAGCCAAGTTTTTCTTCCTCAACATGGCATGAAAACAGTCAGTATATAGAAAGCAGACTGAGCCATTTATAGTCACATAGTAGTAAAACATGCCTCCACAAAAGCTCTGCTACACCTTCATCATCTACAACCAGCTCCACCAGAGCAACCAGAGTTTCCACTCTTCAATTATACAATATTATCTTACCTTTGGCTTCTTCTGAAATCCATCTCCATAGCGACAAACTCTATTCTGTGGTTCACAAAAATAATTGTCATCTCCTGCATCAAATGGTTGTTCTGTGTATCTTTAAAATTTCATAACTTGTGCGACTTGTGTGTGGTATATTTAACAAAAAAAGCCTGAGGCCTCTGACTTTTCTATTTATGTCTGTGCTGAGATGTGTGCTGTCTCTATAGGCTGTTACACAGGCCGAGTTGGAGGATGCACTATGTGGCGGAACTGATCCAGACAGTCTTGGATATGAAAGCAGGATCATCACTATGCAGGGCAGCAGTGGTGCCAAATACAGTAGAAAAACCTTTAATCAGTTTTTATAATCATATAATGAGACAGAGTTAATGCAAGTTAAAAGCATATTTTCTCAATCATTTTATTATGAGTCCTATAGTGCACAGTGGTGCAGTTGTTGGTTTGAAGAGGGGTGGGGTTCAGCTGGAAGAAGAGGTGGCATCACATACTTTACACCTACACAGTCTAACACAGCAGCTCTGCCATGAATTCCTTTCTCACAGGTGAAACTGTATGAAGGGTGATAATTATACTATCTGTTTATAATTGAGGTCTTATTATTATTAGTAGTAGTATTAAGGAGTGTATTAAAATAAGAGATCATATATGTAAATAGGCTGGCCAAAACATTAGAAACACCTAGGTGTGAGGTTGAGGTTGACTATCAACAGTCTTGTTACTCAAACAGCAGCAATATCTATCAATGATTTTCTAACCAGATCTAGTTAATGTCAGCCAGTATAAGTTATTGATCATACCAGATCTAGCACGGCTGTAGCAACAAACCCATTTGCCTGCTGAACTGAAGGTGTGTTTGACAGCTCATGAATTACACTTTATATGAGGGTGAATGTTTTTAGGATTCACATAGTCACACTGTGATGAATAATAACTTTACCTACTTTTTGATAACTGACGCTTATTTAGCCATAGAGAAAAATGTGAGATTTCAATGCAGGTGTTAACGGGAGCTGTCAATATCTAGGTTGCTGTAGGAATTTGTTTAAAAAAAAACAAAACTGTAGGTAAAAGACTGAAAAGGCTAAATAGTTCAAAGTGAGTCAATTCATGCTTGACCTGATTCTTTGCAGCCTGTTATCTGTCTTAAAATGTCAAGCACCTGATCAGGCCATGAAAGTACTTATATATATTATGTCCTTGAGTCGTTGAGATTAGAATTACCATTTTGGGTAAAAAGCCTTTGGAAAGCCAAACATCATATGCTGAGTGTAGGAAACTGGAAAGGTTACTGAGCCTTATCTGCAATTATGCAAAAACACAGAGATTGGCCAAACCCATGTTCACTGGTACAAAGGGAATCTACAATGCCTTGATGTTGCTTAGAGCATTCTCCTCTCCTACACAGATGTGCAGCATACAGCACATCCTAGAGGAGAATACAGGCAAGAACAGCTGACTATACTTTGTCATGTTTTGAATTATGAATAGAGGTAATTAAACTTTAAATCCCCTATAGAAAAAAAGATAGAGAGGACTAATTAACAACTATTTCTTAATATTTGGTTTTAATTCAGGAGCTTCTTATTTGCCCGTAGAGATATAGAGGAATAGAGGAAGATATAGAGGGAGAGATGCAGATAACATCAAACTGGTTTAGTCACATCCAAGGCTGTGTTTTATTTTAATAACCTTCAGTTTTCTTCCAACACTACAAATCCAAAGACATCTGTAAAGCTTCATTCTCTTTGACCCTCTTCTTCTATCAGCTACACTGACACAGAGTTGCTAAGATGTTGACAACTCCACTTCTGCACTCATTGTGTCAACTGTTTCATTTTCAGAGAGAGGCTTTTTTTTTTTTTTTTTAGATGAATAAAGAATTTAGACAAGAAATGAAAAATTGCTACTCGGGTCACATGAAAAAACCTGCTCTCTTATCTTTTCATCAACACCTGGGAATATAAATAGTACAGTTTAAAAATAATGGCTTTCATCTTCAATTACGCATCTGAATATTCACTGTGAGAGCAATGGTGCCCCCTTGTGTAAAATTTAATTAATAGTCAGATAGCGATGTGCATTCAAGTTGGATTCTAAAAAAAATCTGCAGATGACAGAGATTGTGCAAGGCTTAAAACGTGCAGTATTTTACCTGTGAGGTGCTTTCACCTCTACAGTAGGTTGTGAGGTACAGTATATTATCTGAACAGTTTTTATTCTACACTCGTACACTTTCCTCCTCAGCAAACATGTATTGATTCTCACAGAAGTGAAGGGTGCTCCCTTTGTCCGTGTTTAGCCTCTCTTGGTCTTCGCTCAGACTGCAGCTACCCACCACTGTCAGAGCTCTGGGCACTCTGCACTGCCCTGGGCTCAGTCAGGCGGTCGTAGGACAGCACCGTCATTACCTGCAAAAATGTACAGCGTGATATGGCTTTGGAGAATAGAGAGCACCAAGTAATAAGCAGATGCTATCAAAGACATGCTGAGTTAAAGATTTTACTGGCAAGCACACCCCGTAGCTACTGTTTCTCAGCTTGGGCATGTGAAAAAAAGAAATCTTAATCCACAGCTTTCTTTTAAAAAGACAAGATTCATACTGGGTAGAAAAGTATGCATTTTGGGTAATTGCATTGACTATGTCAGTGCAGGCTCCATGTGACAACATTATAGTTCAATATTTTTAGAAATAAAAGAGTCAGATGAGAAGACTGATATCGCTCTAATGTCTGTATAATAAATATGAATATGGTAAGCTTAGAGAGCAAATATAAGCAAATTTCCCAAGGTATCAAACTGTTAATTTACAGTATTATGTCACCAATTCTATATTTGTTTGTTGATTTTTGCTGCCTTGTTCTACTTACTGTTATCATTAGGAGGAGAGCCAGCATCATGCCCAGCATTACGTACAAATTAGTGGTCAGTCCTCCAGCCCACAACGGACCCAAGATGGTGGCAAGGCCTCCAACTGAGCGTCTGACACCTTGGCTGAATCCTTTAGATGATGCATTACAAAGGATTGCGGGTTATTTTGTTTGATGTGCCAACATTAAAATATGGTTTAAAAGAACAGTATGAATAAGTCTTTTCTCTTCATGGCATATGCTGAGCAGCAATCTGTTGTTTTAATATGTAGAATAACGTGAACGGCACCAATGTGAAATGAGCCAACCTTGTGTTTTCTCTGCAGTGACTTTGGAGAAGAGAGACACCTGAGACACGGCCACAAAGGGAAGCCCCAGCAGCTGCAGAAACACTCCAATGATGAAGGCAGTCAGCTCCCATGCATAACCACCTGGAATGGATGCAAAGATAATAACTCAGTATTACTGAATTATAGGAATTTATCATTTATACCAACTCCTGCATCCTTAAATCTATATTTATACTTTGGCAGCTTGCTTAGCTATTAAATTATAACATTTTGTTGCTTTTATTGGTGATATGTAGAGATAATGATTCAAAGTATGTGACTGATCATACTTCAGTTTTCCAGTTTCTCTTCTCTCGGTTTTTAAGTTCCTTCCACAAATGGGTTGGCACCACCAGAGATAGCTCTATCTGAAAACGAAACCACTGCCAAGCTGGCAGCCACCACATTTTTGTTCTTTGCTGCTTTGCATCATGCACATGTTTGTGTGAATTTGTGCCCACTCAAACTGTTGGATGTTCCTGCGTAAGCTGAAAGTCTAGAATATTATAATCAAAAAGCATTTTCTAATCAGACATGTCTCTTTGGCAGTGCATGAAAAAAAAATGTTTTTCTTCAGGTATCTGCCTTTTAGGTTTTATGTCTTTGTTTGGTTGTTTTAACTAACTGTAGCAAATAGCAAACAAATGTTGGATATGCTTTAACAAATAGCATTTTTTTCTCTAATTAGATTACTGTAATCCTTTTATGTGTACTCAGTCTCTCCTCAGCTCCAGCACCTGTCACTTGTAATCAGAGTGATAAACATGACAAGTTACAACAGACGCATGCCAACATGAACGTTCAGGAATCCAGTTTGCCTGCATGATCTCCTGCTGCCCTGCCAGAGCCTCAGTGATGTCATTTACAGAGGACCTGCGATCCAGCCAGTGTATAACCAGGTATGACTACGCTGTGCTCCACACAGAAGGACAGAAAGGATTTGGCACAGAAAAATTGCAATTTTTAAGCCTTTTTGTTCCTTTGCATGTGCATCTAGGTGTGTTTATATGTTTTCCCAGACAGGTCAGCACCTCGAGGGTTACAGAGGAAGATGAGGCACCAGATACAGGCGGTGGAGCAGATGACAAGGCCCACGGCCAGCACGGCACGGTCCGCCACCTTCCTGCTCAGCCAGCGCACAAAGAAGAAGCCCAGGATGACCTCCACCCCACACAGGCTGTACATCAGGCTGTTACCCAGCTCACCGAAACTGAAGTAGCGCTGCGTCAGAGGTGTCACCATGGTCTGGGGATTTTTAGAAAGATGTTCACAAGGTCAGTCAGTTATACAAAGTGATTCAGTCAGAGGTAGAGGAGGAGATTCTTATTAGAGCTGAAATGAGCAGCTTTTAAGTCCTTCAAAGCCTTGATTCAGTCCAGCTCAAAAGAAGTGCTCTGTTTTGATATTTAAATGAATATTTAATCCAGGTCAGCACTGTGTGACTTTTCAGTCACTGTAGTTTAATGAGAAGAGAGAAGACCTGTCTGCTTTTTACGTTCAGGACACAGACTAATTATGTGCAGTCATTACATCAGATTATTTTGAGTATTAAGCAACACTTTATTATTTTCCCAGAGGAATAGACTCATAAGGATGAAACCCTGGGTAAAATAGTGTGACACTGTGTGAAATGTTTGGAAACTCAGGCTGATTGATTTCATTGATAGGTGTTCTCACCTCCAGCGCTGTCTGATTGAAGAGAGTGATGAACTGAGCTGTGAGGAGAAGAACCACCTCTTCTCTCAGGAACTCTGCAGAGTGAACGACAAGAGAAAAGTCTGGAGATAATCATAAAATGGGCTCAAGGAGGACCATTAAATTGAAAGTTTAGACATGCAAGTTAGGCTCAGATAAAAGAGAAAGTTTAAAGAGAGAAGAAAACTTGAACTATCTGAAAGCAATCTTAAGACTAAAAGCGGCAGATGAGGCGAATGCCGACAGCTTCGTCTTGTTGATTGTCTAGTCCAATAAACAGTCTGCGTCTTTTTTAGAGATAAGTGTGAGTTACGCTTCTTCTTTACATCCAAAACATGATAACACAAGAAAAAAAAAGTAATTTAATAAATTCCAAATTTTGATACTAGCATTTCTGGAACAGCAAACTCCCGTATGGACTTGGAAAGGAGGAAAGATGAGCTGGGCTTGCTGCTAAATTTGGATATATGTGCCAGATGGCTGGAGGAATGGTTTGATATTACACTGTGAGATCTAGTGTGATTCAGTTCTCTATGTTCAGTGAACTATCATTTACCGATTACATTTTTTGTGCCCTGTCTATTGTGTACATGTTTTTAAAGTGGGATAGTATTGATGAGAATGAGATTAACTTAAAAGTAGACAGACGTTACTTACTGCTGCACTTCCATAAAGTTGGAGAGTTGGAGATGAGGCAGACTTTTTTCTAAATCAGTGTAGCTGAGACCAAGATAACCTGACTTTTAGTTCCTAGTGTGAGTGTACATCCTAAATTACTGAAGTCTACAGGCTGACAAAGGTCCCCAGGGAAAAATATAACTCTTTCTGTGTGTAAACTATTCTTCCTGCAAGCATATCTCACAAAATGTTTTACTGTTCATTTTAACTGTTACTGAATGTTAATATTTCTTAATAAATCTTAATATAAAATCTTAATATTTTTCTAAGGGCCTTGTGATATTTTAAGTACTTTCATTTTCCTCTTTTTTGGTCAATTCTCTTGGTTTAAATTTATCATGTACCTGTTATTACTCATCTGAATCATGTGTAAAATCTTTATGATTCCTCCAATCTTATGATTCATGATTTGGAAAAAAAAAAACGACTTTGTCTTATTTTGCTATCGTATTTTAATTATCGTGATGCTTTGGGTTAAATTTTAAGAGTTTCCACTTGTGCTAGATTTCACAGCATTAACATTAGATCAGGCAGTTCTACAATATAGTAAATATTTATGAAACAATGACAGAATTTAGATTGAAATTAATCAATGTTTCTTCTGGGTATGAAATTCTTTTCAATAATATAACAAATTAAAAATAACATTCATTTATCATATTTAAGATGTTGAGAGGTTTCATGATTCTTACAGTGTCAGGTGTGAGACAAATTGTTTATTTTTAACATGTGACGTTACCATGGAGATAACATTCAGATTCTCACAGCTGACTGATGAAGTCATTTGTGACATTACGGATCATGGCTGCAATGCAGAAAGCAGAGTTTATAAATAGAGGTTGACATGAGATCAGGTCAACATGGGTTCCCTTAGATGGAATCCCTGGACCTACCCCACACCTTCACAGGTGAACCAGTTGAGTCGCCGACCGTCTCCAGACTGCGCCCCACTCTGGTAATGAAACGTGTGTAATGTATTTTTTATATTAATCTCTCAACTTAAATGTCAATACAAACACACTCCTACAGCAGGTGCGAGAGCCGCAGGCATCCTACAGTTTTACTCCCTAGTTTGTGGTGTCGTGGGTTTTCTTCAAAACAAAAAGTCAATTAGTGAGAGGAATGTTGGCCACATTACCAATCCTGTCAACCACAGCAAGCCAGTCAAAAGAGAAGGAAGTCTGTTTTGCCACATCTTCAAAGAGTTAGAGAATCGATTGGAAGCTTTGACACACACAAACACACCTACAGAGAGAAGAGAGAGACTAACAAAGTACAGAAAAAAGTTAATCAATAACAAGCACACGATCACTGCTTGAAGCCCATGTTAACGTACTATGACACTAATCCATCAGGATACCTGACATCATCCGTATATACACACACACAGAGGCACATTGACATAAACCAGACACATACATACAAATCCAATCAATACACAGGGAATCTGATCTGACATGCCATGCAGAACTGCTCAGAGAGATGTGGGGAACGGAAAAGAGTCCGTAGGTATGATTGTGTCTGTGTGTATGTGCACACAAGAAAATCAATAGAGCAGATACGAAACATGTGCATTGGCAGTGACACGTCTTCCTACCTGAACCCAGCAAATAGGGAAGAGAAAAACTGACAATCATTGCTTGGGACAGACAGTCAAACCTGCTCACTCACCTCTGCTGGCATTGAAGTTTTTGAAGGGGTTGGAGATCTCAGAGGCGCCGCAGACGGGCTGCGTCTCGCATGAGGTGGAGGTCTCCTTTTGGTTGGAGCTGACAGCTCGGTAGGTGTGCACCGGTTCCTCGTCAGACCCCATCAGTGGCACCTCTTCCTCGTCACCCTCCTCTTGTTTCATCTCCATCAGCACAGCTCCACCCTCCGAGCTGATGGATGGTGCATCCCAGTACACAGCAAGGATGACGAACTGAAGCAGCACCCACAACAGGCACATGAAGATCTGAGCACGGAGGAGAAAGACAAGAATGTCCTCAAATATTTTATAATATAACTTCAAAAGAGGTTCTTTTCACAACATCAAAAAACTAGAAAGAAATCTATCAGGAGAGATGAATTATTTCATATGTCGGAGTGCTCAAAAATGAAATAACCCAATTCAGTGAAATCAAGAGAAATGCACAGTGTCAAATTATGTGTAAAAATGGAAGTAGGCGTGGAGGAGCTTTGTTCTGTCTCATTTAAGATATATCTGTGTTACAGGTGCTTTATTCAGAGAGAATCGTGAGATCTCTCTGAATAAAACAGAGATCGATACGGGTTGTTACAGGCCTGAGTATTGCCGCAGGTCTTTTGTCTTCTTCTGACTCAGCAAAGAAAAAAACAAGAAAGAAAATACATGTGAAGCCGGGAGAAATGCAGAATGCAGAGCGACTATTTCTGGAAACTGCTTCTGTATTCATGAGGCTTTTGGAGAACTTTAGATTACTGATTATATGGATGCTTTTACCCCAGGAGACGTATACTTGTTCACAGCAAAGGGCCCCAGTTTGAAATCACACAGCCGCAGGAACAGGTTGAACGCCGGCCCTGGAGAGACAGAAGGAAATGCTTTAAAGAGGAGATGGAATAAAAACAGGATGTTGCAGTCTGTAGCCTCCAACTTAGTGATTTTATTGAACGTTTCTTTCTCACAGTAGAAACTAAACATCAAAGAATACATCATAAAATCCTTCTTTATGTCTGATGTGTCTCGTAAAAACCAGGGAAGTAGAGAGAGGTGAAATGACACCTCTCTCTGCGGTAAGATGAAGGGGGAAGGGACTGACCGACAAGTAGGCCAGCTTGTCGACAGGCCATGATGGCAGCAAAGATACCAGCGCGCTCCTCTGGCCGAGTGCTCCGAGTCAGGAAACCAAAGATAGAAGCACCTGCTCCTGCGCCAACACCTGAGAGGAAAACATCATCTTACCCCCAGCGTTAAGATTTTAAGATAGGTGTAGTGTGTGGGTGGTGTGGGTGTTGTTTCACTGCATGCATGTGTGTGTGTGTGCGTGTGCGTCACCTGCTACAAGTCGACTGCATAACAAAAGCCATTTTGAATATCCAATAAAATACATGAAGTTACCTGAGGACAAATAAAAATGAAAATCATGCTTGGACACTAAAAAGCATCTCCAGTGTGAATTTTTCTTGCATTCATGAGAAAAAGAAACCAATGGCTGTGTCCAAAATAGTTCAGCATGAAAAATACTAAACATCTCAACTGCTATTTTATGGATTGTCATGAATTTCAGCACAGGCATTCATGGTGCTCGGACAATGAATGAGTTCGATTTCCCAAGTAGCTTTTCCTCCAGTGCCATCAGCAGCTTCATATTTAGGATTTTGACTGAAATGTCTTAACAGTTATTAAATGAATTGCCACAAAATTAGTTTCCCTCCAGAAAAATCTAATAACCTGAACTTTTTATCTATCATCATTTAGTATGGTAACATGCTAAACTAAAACAATGCATGTTGTAAACACTGTTAAAACTGCATTTTGTCATGTTAGCATCGTCACTGTGGGCATATTAACATGCTGACTTTAGCTTTTTGCTATCTGTTTTCAAAATCACTCCCTGACTGTTAATGTAAATACATTAACTATCTACTGCCCTCAAACATTTCGTAACACGTATGCTACTTCATTCTAACAAACCCAACGATAAAGGTCCTACATTTTATAGATTACTGACACCTTCACATTCTGCTTAGACATTTTTGGTCACCAGTTCATTGTTTCTGTTGTAGTTTTGTCCAGTTTTCTAGTTCACTATTTCTACTGTATTATTACTGTATCTCATATTAACCCCCACAATGCACTGCAGAAATGAATAGTGTACATTTCATGACATAATGCATTGTGCAGAGGAAAGAAGGAAACAAAGACAATTTGGATGAAAGGAACAACCTAAAATCTTTTTTTGTAATCTATAGTGAAAGACTATGAGCAACATGCAATCTATCATGTGACCTGCCCTTTGTTCTGACCACTCACCGGCAATCTCAAAGAGATTGGAGAAAAGAAGGATGGATTTTGTAGTTTTGCTTCGGTCTGACCAGAACCCAAAAAGCGGGCCTGTGAGCAGCCCGGTCAGACTGAAAGCAGACAGACCCAAACCCAGGAAGTACGGAGGGGCCTTCAAGATCTGCAGATAACTCCATATCGTAGGCAGGATGACAGCTGAGGCCATCAGAGACAAATGATGGAGGTTGAGTGTGGAAGACAAGCAGAGAGATTTGTAAATGACAAGCTTGTTTACGCACAGAAAAATAGATTTGAATTAAATCAGATGCCATAGCCTCTGTGATGTGTGAGCACAGCCAAAATACCAGGCAGATTTTTATTCCAGTCTGCTCTAATGAGAACATTATCTCATGTCTACATGTCTACAAAGCTGTCATAATAAACTTACCATACTCAATGCCGCTCAGCATAAATATCAGTCCGATGGTGAAAAAAGTTAGGTTTCTCTTTTGGTGATTATCCATTGTGCTAAGTGGCTTGCTGTCTTTTACACGCCGACCTCTGTCTGAACAGCTTGTGCAGAAATGTTGTTCAGAGCTTTAATCACATAACAGGAGACACTGTGCGTCCAATTACAACCGCTGGCCTAGATAATCAGAAGAATTTGTCGCACCATTGCACAAGATCATTTCAGAACTTCCTGAGATAAAAAACAACTATCATATAAGCCTTATAGAAGTAGTACAGCAGGGTTGAGTCCTAAACTGCAGGAGAGAACCCTATCCAAACAGGGTTGGAGACATTAGAGTCCAGTTTCAAATGATTGCAGCAGTCCATTTCCATTAGGCATTTATGTTAAAGATGAAATTCTGTTTGAGTCACATCCACAGTGCAGCACCACACTGCAAGTCTTACGGTCAAGGCAATGTCTCAGGTTACCAGGTGAGGTAAAGTACACTGAGCTTTATACATTTTTAATCATGTTTTCTCCTGTTTCTTCAAAAGCATTTGATTCTCCACAACCTCATGAAAGAATGTTCCACAGTTATATCTAGGTATGAATAACTTTACTATCTAAAAGACAACAACAACTCCATTGCCTGTTCACAAATACAGTAAATCACATACAGTCATAAAGTCATACAGGTAATAAAATATATCAGATAAACCATAATTACATTTCCCAGAATATGGAGTTTTAACACCAACATTCAAAATAATGCTCTATTGTGTTCAATACTGAATAAATTAGATATGACACCGCTGTCTGTTTTATTGAATGGCTGGCTCCATTTCCAAACTGCTGTGGTGTTCTAGCCTTGGGCTCATATTAAACAGAACTGTCACCAAGTTAATACTGCCATATGTTTTTCTAGTAAGCCATGAATAATACAAGGAGTTTAAATTGTTTGAATAACACATATAAACTCGCTCAGCATCCTGCGCTCATATCACACACTGAAGGGACTATCTGAGAGGTTCCAAGCTCGGCAGGACAACGAGATAATGAGAGGTCACAGGACACATGTGTTTGGGTCAGTATTCTGTCTGTTTTTTGTGTGTAAATGTGTGTTAAGATGGTTCATTTGGCAATCAAGTGCAACTTTATGCCTTTTTTCCAGTTCTATTTTTGATGACTTGATAGAGAAAGGTGTGACTCCGAACAGTGTCATCATGCATGTGTTACATTTTGTACAAATCATTCATAATCTGCAAGGGATTCAGTTTTTCCATGACAAAGTGCTGCATGCAGCTCAGTCTCACTGGCCCACTGAGAGGCCATTAGCATCCTACCTGCCTTACCTGTGGTGGTTTCTATAGAAACACACATGAGGGCGGAAGGTGTTGTTGCACTCACCTTTGAGCCTTGGTAAACAACAGGAAGCTCCCTGGTGAATAAATTGCAATCTGGTCCAGCCAGTCAGTCAGCGCGCTGCACTGGAGCCTGCTGGAGATACGAGATGATGTCTGAGTTGTTGACAGAAGGAAATTTGACTTTCAGATAGAGACGAGCTTGTTAGGCAGCTATACATACTTTGGGCTGGGAGGTGGCTGAGATAGGAGTGGGCATGATCTTAAACACAGCTTCTCCCCGGAGGTCGTTCAGTATCCCTATTAACATCAACCTGCAGGGTCCTCGCAGGCGGCAGACACGGTAAGAGAAGACTATCGACTTTGAAAACACAGCTGGGAGTTCATTATGAAGGGAAAAAAATGCTTCAAGTTGAGATTTCCCAACGATATGAGTTTTCATTATTATACATTAGCTAGATGTGTGACCGTCATGGGTGGAAAAAAAGATTGATGTGCCAAAGGTAAACTGATAAAAATGTTTATACTGACTAAAATCACTTAACATTTTAATTCCACCAATCCCACACTTTAAAGGATAATGTGAAAACTGTTGCATGTCTTATGTCGAAGATGTTCTGAAGATGCTTTCTGACAAAGTAGCCCTAAGTATTAGTAGAGTACTTTGTGGAGTTTTTGTCCACAAGTGGTGCTCTGGAACAATTTTAAGTTCAGTTTTATTTTCTGTTTTATTTTACACATGGATGTGTGTTAGTGTGCTGATTATAATCAATATAATTAAGTGGTAGTATGCAAATCTACTAATACTAGTAAGAAAACATTTTTCCATCAACACAAACAATGCAGGATTCAAAATACTACAAAAACAGTTTCTCTGTCATTTTTATTAGAAAATCAGGATGTCTTGACCTCTGCTGCTTTCATTTACATTGTTCTTTTTAGAGATGTAATGTTGTTTGGTCAGACCACCAGCAGCACCATCATGTCAAAATCCATCCATTATCATAACTCACTATTCCTGTGTATGTAACTGCATATGTCTATGACACAGGGAGGTCCTCCACACAGGGGCAGCGCAGGACCAAGAGTGGTATAGAGGAGTGGATGGGCATGTGGGACAGCGAGTTCGGACCCAGATGCCAGTGATCAGTGTTGGGGAGGACAGAGCCATCCTGCTGGGCTTCACCATGATTGCCTTCTCAGTGCTTATGTTCTTTGTAGTTGGCATCACTGTAGTCAAACCTTATATTAACAGGTACAAAGCCCATGCTACTGTACATGTGATGAGACGATACATTACTATTTTGATTGAACTGATTGACATTCAGTGGCTCAATCTTATAAAATGAGCCAAGCTATGCTATAGACCAGAAAAAAGAAGCACATCCTCATGCCAAATCTAACCAGTAAATTGTTTCTGCTTGATAAATGACAAAAACTAACTGATTAACTTTGGTTCTGGTTAACTTTCCATTGATCAACTTGTTGTTTGAGCACTATTTATGACTGTTAAACATTTCTCAAACATCAACAGAGGTGAAATTAAATTACATGAAAGTTTAGACATTATAGATATCCAAATATGTATAACAGACTACGTTAAATTTATAGTCAAAATAATGAAATAGTAAGCATGTCATTATTTTTGTTTGTTTTTTTCTTCCTTACATGCTACAACATACATTAACAAGACAAATGTCTACAGCCACAGTAGAGGCTCTGTGAGGCTGTAGCTGGCCACAGAAGTGCTTTTTACTAAATACTGACTTTGTCATTTACACTGTGGCTATGCTAACATGCTGTGTGTAGCAGCTCTCACCATCATCTAGAGTATTAACATGATAATATGCTATTAGCATTTAGCACAGAGTAGAACTGAGGCTCATGGGAACATCATTAGTTTTGCACATATCTAGTCATAATGTTAATGAACAAATGATGCTCTAGAAGAAATGTGTGCTCTCTGTGAACCATGAATATCTGTTTTCATGCCAGTGCATTCAGTAGTTGTCAAGAATTTAGTTAAAATCCAAAAGGTCAAACAAAAACACCCTTCACATCACAGATCCAATAATTTATATGATCAGTGATTTCAAATGTCCTTCTGAGTGTGTTGGGATGTAAGAGTTGGGAACCACGAGGTAGGTGCAGTGACCCTTTTGTGGCTTTTGTTTTCCAGTAACTGGGTGGAGAAGACCAGCTGTGTGCTGGTGAACACTGACATCCTGAAGGACTGGGTGGACTGCAGAGGTGTGAGCACCGTGCCATGCCTCAGGGTGACGGTTAACCTCACAGACTTCAATCAAAGTGCTGTTCTACACTTTAACGAAGAATCGGTCCTCCTCACTCCTGAGGTAGGGATTCATGGCAGTAAATTCCAGCTTTTACATTTCAGCTTACGAGCCTCGGGTTTGGATCTCCTTCACAGCAGGTCTGGCTTTTCGATCATCAAGGAGGAAGTCCAGAAGGATACTCAGGGTCCTGGAAGAGTGGATTTGAGGACTAGAGCTTTATGCCTATGTACTAGCACTAACATGTAGAATTACTTTGCTTAGTAGATCTTAATTTTGCTTCTCAGGACTTAGAGCTCAGACTTTTCATATTAGCCATCTAAGCAGGGCCCTAAAAAAGCACCAGGGAAATAGGTGCAGGCAAAAATTTGTGCTGAACTAGCTGACACAATGGAAAACCTGCAGTCCTCTGATTCCTGAGGCCTTGTTAATAAGCCAGCATACATTATTAGATTAGATTCTTCTGCTGCACTTCTCCATTCAGAGACTAGTCAGTACCTGTGCAGTAAATGGAGGCTGTTCTTTTTTAACAGACAAAAACTGAATAAAAATCGTTGCACTGATTGCAATCAGCACTGCCAACTGTAACAAGCTATTCACTTGATAAAAATTACACTTGAATCATATCCTTCTTTTCCCAGTGTTTCTATGTACCTAAATGCCGGATGGACCGAACAGATCTTCAAGATGAAGTCCAGAAAGTGAAAAAAGTCTTGGACAATCAGCTGGGGAACATGTCATTGTGCTTCACGGACCACATGAGCCACCCCGGGGACGTCATCTTAAGCAGGAAGTACACTTTGAGGAAGTCACTGTTTTCACTGCTGTGGCCCTGCCTGATGCTGGGTGGTGGAGTGCTACTTGTTGGCCTTGTGAAACTGACACAGTGTTTAGCTCATCTGTCTTCTGAGATGTGCAGTGAGACAGCAGGGAGCAGGCTGACATCAAGATACACCCAGGGCAAACTGTACAGACTCCTCCAGAGATCCAGCATGCAGTCGCCCTCATGACACGGAAGTGTTTGTGCCAAAAATACTGAATAATCAAGTAACTGCACATAATGTGAGCCAGGGCCAGTAGGAATAAGGCCACTCAGAGTAAACCTTTGGTTTTAAAAGCATCAAAATGATAAGAATGGCTAATAAGTTTTGCTCTTATTTTATAATTAAGGAGTGCCATGCGGAATTGGTCTTTGAAATTATTTAGAGAGGGCCATGATGTTTCCTAAGACAGGTACGGGTGACTAACAAATGGCTGCTTTACATGCACAGAAGCAGAAAACACACAACTTAGAGAAAAAGTCTTCACGGAGATGTGTTAGCAATTAGAACATGCAAATGGAAATGTAATGTAATCAATATATTGTGTTTTTGATATTAGTTATAAAAGTTTAAAGAAAGGACAATAGAATAATTGTGAGAACCATCTGTGGTGGTCCTAAAATATTTTTATGTAAAGAAACATTAAGTTTAACTGCTCCTGTTTTTCAAAGCAAAGGCCAAACAGTATTTACATAAGTGGTTCCCTGGCAAATTTATATATGGAGAATAAGTTTAATTGTTTTTTTTTTAAATTTTATTTTATTCACTGCCCTTCAAACTCACAAAGATTCTTGTATTTTACAGCTCAGCTCATATATCACTTATTCCACATTTTATATGTTGTCATCATTAACCAGACCTCTAAAGTACCACCAACAATAATTTATTAAGTTTTAATTGTAAAAACTTTGCACTTTGACACTTTTATAACTAACATTACAAATATATACTTGTAATATATGAGTTATGTTCACACTGAAAAGTTACTAATGTGCCTTTTTTTAAACATTGTCACAATATCTATAGGACGAAATTACTGTAATCGGCTCCTAAGAATCACACTTAAGACGTGTCTAAAAGCATTTTTATAAGCTTCTACATTATTTCTTTCATTAACATTAGTTTGACTAATACGTGTGAGGATGGTCTCACCACTTTATATTTATTATTTCAACATAATGGCCAGGTTGAGCTAGTAAGGAGCCATATGTGCTGTTTTCTCTGGTAAGGTGAGAATATTCATTGTTTTTTTTTTAACAAAACAATGCATAAGTGCCTTGTAAATTACACATTTTTAAACCAATAAAAAAGAAAACGTCATAAACTAGATAGGGAGAAATGTTTTTAATTCAACAGTACAATAAATGAATGCATACAGTTTCTTATCAGACAAATGAGGGTGACTAAAGCAAGTATCTGAAGAGATTTTTATGACATATACAGATGGATAGACAATTAACATATGAGTCTGGTTTTAAAACATGCAGCTACTTCGACTGTATTGAGATCTACTTAGAGCAACAAATCTCCACCTGACGTGAAGATCATACTCTGTCAAGGGCATCAAGTCCTTGTCCTTCATTCAATATTTCACCTCTGCTTTGTCATTCATATCACTTCACCAACTAAAAGCTGTCCACTGGGTTCGTATGAGAAATGTGAACGTTACGCATGATTCCTCCTATTGGTTTTTTGTTTGTTTTTTTTTTGGTTAGCAGTTATATATACGAGTTTGCTTACATTTAAAAATACAAAAATATATTACCTCTGTAATTATTCAAGGAAAGCATTTGCACATGTAGTAGCAGTATCGGTATCTGTTACCTTCATTGTGACTTTGTTGTACCTCAAACACGTAACAAGGTCATTTCTATACATGAAATTCAAGTAAACAACAACAGGTCAAACAAAAAAAAAAAGGTAGATATTTGAGGACCTCATGCATAATGCAGTTTGAGAAACAGCAACCATAACATGTACAAAGGGAAATAGCATCATTTACTGTAGACAGTTCTGTATATGGAGTCTAGTTCTCTTGGTTTGGGTCCGGCCCACAGCTCTGTAGCCCGTACAGAAGCACATGCATCTTGATAGGATCGGTTTCCTGAGCATGTACATAAACAAATACTGGACTTTCAGACAGACTTGTCCAGGAAACCACACTGCTGTGTCTCATTTGGTAAAGCTACAACATTTATCAACCCCTTACATGCGAGTCTGTGCTTTGAGCAAACCTGCAAAGACTATTCTCAAACACATAAGGGTGACAATGACAGGAAAGGGGAATTAATTTCCATTACTTATTATCTGGATGTTATGATCTAAGACCATACTGCAAAGGAGAAGGAGAAGGTCTGTTTTAAATGATCTGTTGGATGTGGGATTGAGAACAAGCAGACAGAAGCAAAAAAACCTGTTACAAACATCTAAGATTGAACCTCCACACATGAACCTGGCAAGGAGAGGCAAAAGGTAGGATCCAAAGACATTTCTCATAGTTCCTTCAGCTGGGAAGAAGTAGACAGTACTGTTAGTGCAGCACTGTGCATTTTCTCTTCCATATACTGTATGTTCAAACTTCACTGACACACTCCTCCGTGTGACCAAGTCAGGGGAGATGTGTTTCTCTCTTCCCTATTCTGACATCTACTTTATTTGCAGAATACAGTACATATTAAGAACACAAGTTGCATAGTGTAACAGCACACAAAAGGAACACTACCCATCATTTTTTTTGCGTTTGCCATTATCAGACAAACAGCAAACCAATCCTTAACATGTTACACGTCTGGCTGTGGCTGCTTAGAAAGGTTTTCTGTAGTGTTCCAGCTGTGTGGAACATCTGACACAGAATAATACTGATAGACAAAACAAAAACAAATACTGCACATATCAGTGCTATGAGTACACGTGACAATTGGAATAATAGTGACTGTTACTGTTTTTTACAATAAGACTGCTGAGTAGTGGGGTTATATATGTAGTACTTTGGCTCAGTAGAAAACAGAATCAAAAAGGAATATGTGCACTGAATGCATATGAGTGTATGAATAAACTGCTGTACAAAAGTCAGTTATGTGGCTTTACATGATTTAAAAAATGAGGACATGTCTCCTGTAGGCTACAAATAAGCTGTTATTTCAGTTGTGTTTTCCACAATGCAATCTGTCAGTCCTGTACTTAGTGTTTGATGATTGCTTCTATGATTGTAAGGGGAGACAGGATTTTGAGAGCACCTGCCAGGCTTCTTTCACTGCGTTTCAGATGGCTTGAGCTGTCTGCCCATATCTCCCCTGTCTTCATGAGTTCGAAATAGGTAGCAGAAATAATGTAGGTACAGTTAGTTTATCTTTCAAAAAGGTCAGCTGTGCTCTGTATACAACTTTGTAATGTCCCTTGCTTAGTGCTAATGGTTGAAGGTGTAATGAAAGAATTTTAAAAATAATACAAATAAACATTTGTCCATAGTTAGTTCACATGAAGAAGGCTAGCATAGTTGAGGTCCATTAAAACGTTAGTCCTACAATTTAGGTTTAGTTCCTATGAAGAAGACATATGAAATATGAACTTCACCCTGCCTTCTCAAGTTCATAGTGCAGGGAGACAAAATTCAGACACCTGGAGCATTTAGGCATTATGTCAGAAGGAAGCCTTTCTGAGCACCCTTATTTTGTGGTATGCTGTCACGCAATGTTTCAGAGTCACCTGCTGGCATATATGTTGACCAGGCTTTAGTGTGTTTGAGAAAATACCTCGTTCGCTTCTCACTATTCTTTTGGTTCGTAGTGTGCTGTTGTTGCCACAGTCCTTTATTCATCTCTTTCCTTAGTTTCCATTTCAGTTCATGGCGTGCTGGCGGATTGTGTGGAAGATCCAGTCCATCTTGGTAGTCCACCCGCCGTGATGAGCGTCATTCATCTGTTTCATGAAGTAGTCAAGGGCCTCCTGCTCCGACTTGTCCAGGGCCAGGGTCTTTCTGATGTAAGCAATGTCATCGAAGGACTGCAGCTCTGGCATCCCTGAACCCAGCATCATTGAGAAGAGGTTGATGAAGAGGTTAGCATGCTGCCTGATTGCTAGGTACGCCTTGTAACACATCTCCTGGAACCTGAGGGGAGAAGGAAGAAAATTACAAAAGGAGATGTAGACTGAAGACATGTAGGAGATTATACAAATCTGCCACAGAGAGGAGGAAAATATTTAGTCTCATAATAGTTGTCAAACGTGTTGAGTGCTGGCGTTACCTTTCAAACTCCCTCGTTTTGGTGCACTCTTGAGTTCCTTTGCTAATCACAATCAAGAAGTCCTGGGTAAGCACAAAGGGCACACGCTCTCTCTTGTACCCAAACTTCTTCTTTTTGTGATCGAGGAAATGGCCAAAGTCTATGTGAAACAGCTGTGAAAAGAAAAGTAATAAAACAAATCACTGTTAAACAAAGAAACTGAGAGTATGAATATATAACATAAAAAGAAAATGTTATCTTTACCTGTCCATCATCTTTGACCATAATGTTGCTATTGTGTCTGTCTCCTATGCCCAGGATAAATGTGGCTACACAGTAGCCTGCACATGACCGTGTGAACAGATCTATAGCCTGGTCATACCTGACAAATCAAACAAAGAAAGAAACTTCAGTCTCAGAAAGCATCCAGAAACTGTGTGACTATTACTACAGAAACAGAGGAAAAGGCTGTGTAAATGTGAATTCCCCCTGGTCTTTATATCAACACTAACACCACCTCTTATTTGACTGGGGAAGTCTGTATTAATCACAGGTTTTGTCACTCACATCTCTCCCTTGTTCTTATCCTTGAGCCACTGATGCAGTGTGTGGCTGTTAAACTGCAGCGCCCCCTTCAGGCCTCCTTTACACTGGATCTGCATGATGGTGTGAGAGTTCCTCACCACCTCAATCAAACCCACACAGTCACCAATTGACAGACAACCGTATGGCAGCATCCTGTGAGAGGAACAGCACAGAAAGCATAAAGAGAAGCAGAAAAAAATTAGTTCAACCGTGACAGACTTTATAATAAATGACCTGAGGTGACTGGTAGAGGTTGCCATTAATCTGCATTCAGGCACAGAATAGACAACATGAAAGGTCCAGCTTTTGTTAATATGTACCTGCATCCTTGCTGTCATGGTGAAGTGAGGAGCCTACCTGAGATCAAGGCCTTGGTTCTGCCAGATGTTCTCCATTATCCTAATGATTTGCAGTGTCAGCATATCCTGCCTCAGATCTGCAGAGGCAGAGAGAAACGAGAAGGTGGATGACAGTGAGGTGAACACTAGCTGCTTAGCTGTGCTTTGATCAACATTGTGGAGCAGAGCTGTCAGACTCAGTTTGGTCACAGATGGTGCAGTAAAATGTGCAGGCAGCTCCACTAAAGTCTGATTCAAATAATGTGACTTGTTCTTGCTGAGCTCCATGTAAAGAGAGAGATGAGGTTGTGTTTGTGTACCATGAAATGCCCTACAGGCTTAGTCTGAATTATGCTGCATGCTCAGCAAGAGCATTTTGAAGTCTGTGTGTGTGTGTGACAGGGATAGACAAAAAGAGACGCAGAAGCAGAGAAGAGAGAAGCAACGGGGAAAATACACATGTAGAACTTACCATCTCCATTTTTGAAGATGATTTCGTTGTTCTGAAAGAGCAGCTCTGACATCATATCTGGGTTTTCCCAGTTAAGCCATAGAGGTCTCTTGGCTGATGACATCATCCTGCATTCCTCCAGGCTGAAAGAGACACAGTAATGTGTTTAATGAGTTTACCATAAAAAGAGACTGTGTTGCAAGAGCAGTTAGTACATTATGTCCCTACACACAAAATAATGTTTTATTAATTGTAATAATATGTAATCCTTGAAAAGGTGAAGTCAAGAGCAACATCTGCAGAGGACATGAATAATCAACAACCATTTGAGGAGAGAGAGTTAAGTTAGGAGAAGGCTGATGTACCGGAGGTTTCCCAGCTGGTGTGCTGGATTCAGTGGGGACGTGAAGCTTTGCAGTGCGTCCATATAGTCAGGCCTTCTCATCTGCTCCACCAGAAACTTCATTTGAACCTTAGCAGAGATAAATAAACGTATGAAATATTAATAACCCCAGAGGAGTAGGTCAGTCTGGTAAATATGCAGTAAGTACAGACAGCTCACTGCTGTTTGTGGTGTTGTAAGCTGTGGTGAAGAACACAAATCTGTACCTCTACTGCCAACCTCAGGTGAAGTAAAGGCTTGATTGTTGAATGTGGGCAAATACATGTTTGTGTGTACAAACCACTTTGCTGCTGGCAGCTTCACTAACCTTGAACAGTATAAAAGCAGAACACGCCCCAAAAACCAAAACTCATTTCTGGATTCCATGCTAGAGAACTGGCCTGTGAAAAATGATCCTTGTCGTTTTTTTAACTAAATTATGTCATAGAACTGCTGAACTGAAACTAATGAACGTAATACTGTGGGAAATGGAGATTCTGCTAAATGTGCCATACCAACGTCAAAGCACAGGTACCAGTAATTCACCTATGTTTCCACTTATTTTTCTCATTTAGGACTATCCTTTATTTAAACACCAACATTTACTTGATATTTTCTACACTGGCAGTCACTGTAAGGACTGCTCCATTTTTTAGGGAGCAGTTTGTTTGCTTGAAATAAATTTAGCTGCGAGCAGCTGTCCAAACTTGTATTACTAGACTGTTTTGTGGCATTTCTGTCCCCAGATTGGTCCAGATGTTAAGATCAGGCTCTACGAGTCAGTGGATCACATTTAACAGTTGCCAGATGTCAGATCACCTTCTGTGCCTCATCCTTCTTCTCCTGTTTGAGAAGGTCAGTGAGATTGATGAGTTTCTCCATGGCCTCCACCTGTCTGCTCAGGTGCTTCAGGTACATGCCACAGGCCCGGCAGTATGACTCCAGCAGCAGGCCGAACCGCTGGCTCACTGTCTTGTTGTGCATCTCTGACCTAAACACAAGCAGGCAAGAAACAATAAGACGAGATTGTGGGTGTTCTAATGGAAGATATATGTGTATAAGCTTCCATACACAGACACACACTATCCCAAAACATCAACTTCCTTGAATTCAACAGGATTTGGAACCAGACAGTTATGTGACATTCAAACAACAACAACTTAACATTTCAAGTCACTTGCAAAAAAAATTTCCAGAGAGAAGACCTTTTAAAATTAACTCACTTTAAATGCCAAAAGAAGAAATGTCCTATCCTCTGATTAGTTAATGCCTTTTTCAGCAGGAAGCGTGCAAGTGGGTTATCAAGGTACTGCTCATATTTTAGAACCTGGGCAGACACAAAAAAACACAAAATACCATAAAAACCTCTAGATGAAACATGAACCAGAATAACTAACCATAATGAAAAAAGTTCACACTGTTTTCTTGCATTGACAGCCAAATAAAGATGCAACACACCTGAACCAGCTGAATGAGGTACTGTGAGAGTTTGTCATCGGTTAGGTATTTCTCAAGGCACTTCACGGCAAACTCTCTGATCATAGGATCAGGGAAGTTGCAATCCAGCAACTCCATGGCTTGTTCTGGCTTGATAGCAGGCCAGTCCTTTAGAAGGCAATACATCTGAAAAGAAAAACAAATGTATGCTGACTACACATACATAGGTTTACAATAATAAACCACCTCACAATGCAGGAGCCAGCGTGGACTTTCCTGTGCACAAACCAGCTTAGTTGCATTAGCATAACAACTACATTAGGCACATATCTATTTCCCCACGTGATGTCCTTCAAAATAAAGGCGTGTCAACAGTAGAAACGTCAGCTTACCTGTGCAACCTCATCTCTGGAGTTCCATTTCACAGCCAGAAGGATCTTGGGAAGGATCTCTGGCATATTGACACAGTCTTGTCTAAGACAGTTTGGAAATTTTAAATAGTTAGTTTTATATCATAAAGATAACATCTGATGGTACAATGACTTTTGTGTAAAGTGTAGTATAGACCCCTCATACACCCTCACAAACTCCATATGATGGTTTACACCATGCACACATTACCTGTGTCTCCACAGAAAGTCTTTCTCCTGCTCAGTGATTTCAGACAGTGGGTCTCTGTTACACACCTGTCGTAGCTGCTCATTGTCGGTGTCAGTCAGAGGGTTGTCACGTGCCAGTCTGTTACTCTATATCACATAACACACAGTTTAATATGATCAACTAAATAATGTCAGGGCCATACGCGGTGTAGACACTCAAATGGAGATATTAAATTACTGCCTGTGGTGTGACTGAACTACAATAAGGTACAGAAATAACATGTGATAGGTTATAATAAAAATATATACTCCTCTCTTACCAAACCAGTGTGGCAGTAATTAAAGCCAAGCTCTCTGGATATATTCCAGTTTGCATGGTCCTCAATGGTGGTCATATCTGGGAACTTGACAGGGCAACTGAAATGGTCAAACTCCAGCTCAAGACAAGGGGTTTCCTGCATGTTCAGAAAGTAATGCAAGGGGAAAGGTCATTCAAGGTGTTTACTGTAATGAAAAAAACAAGCCTGTGTTAATGAGTATTTAATTAAGCAGCATAAGAAGCTTTGTTGCTTAAATCGAGGTGGCTTAAATCCAGCTCTGAAAATCTACAGGTTGTCACTAGCTCGATTAATACGGGGTCATGAGGCTTAGAGGTCAGCAGTAGACACGAGAATAATATGTGTTTAAAATGCTTAATATACTGGGAAAATACCATGTTTTATGCCATGGTATTATAATTTCCTAAATTTTATGGTGATCTCAACATGTGCATTTTAAATTCTGTTATAATATTTTTGGCATGTACACTTTTCTGTTGCAATTTGTTTACAAAAACATATTTCCTAGCTGACTACCAAACAACACTCTGATAGAACAAGAAGAGAGCAATGCCTCTTATGTCCAGCACTCAAAAAAAATTAAAGAAAGAAAAAAATGCTCCACTACCACAACCATAGTGAGCGAGAATAATGTCCAGACTGTTTACATTTCCCGTGCTCACCTTGTTGGGGTTAGAACCTGTGACGCCGATAGGATTGAGCAGGTCTTCCAGGCCATGTGGGACAGGCCATAGGTTGAGGGCCATCTTTCCTGTCACTAGTGTGTGGGTGTAGTCAAACAGGTTAATGTTGCCCCAGGCAAGAGGACAGTGCTCCTACAGGAAAATACCAGTAAGATGATGCATATGAAAATAATTAAACAGGAACGCCTCAAGGCTATGAAACACACAGGTGCAGTGCAGAGCACAACCAGGTTGTTTATTCCCCATGCCTACATTAACCAACTGCTGTGACTCATTGAACAAACAAACTGAAATGACCATACTGCATCTTAACATTTGGCTGGCTCTTATCAACTGATTGTACGCCTCCAAGTCTTTGACAGGGTAACTCAATTTACTGTGTCCCATGTGGCTGTTAATGGCATGAAGGAAAATTACTCGTGAACTTTTTTATTATCACACCGTGACTTTGTTTGGCTGCACTGTAATAAGCAACTGTAATGATTATTGGGCTTGCTAAATCAACAAGGATTTAATTCTTAAACTTATAACATTAATGTAACATTTCTGTATTTTACTGCTAACCTCTTTAGCTCCCTTCCTCCCTTTCACAGAGCAGATGGAGAGACAGAGTCGGGCAGCACGGGGAATGTCTGGAATGTACATGTCGTAGTTGAGCCACTCATTCCACCTAGAATAAACAAGAAAATAACCATTAAATTAATTAATACCACTACTGTTACAAAGCTGAGTGAAGTCCCAGAGCATTAATCACTATTCTTCATTGTTCACTACCTGGGGTTAGAACAGGGCACGCGTTGAGTGTTCACATTGTCACACAACTGCTCTCCACCATGGTATATCCCAGTCCTGACGTAGATCTAGATCAGCCACAAAAACAACAGATTTATATGCTAATCCACTGATTGATAAAGTAATCTTTCACGACACTTCTGAGTGCGTAAAGTGACGGACATTGTCTCCAAATAACTTACTAATAACCAACATATCAAAGATCTGAAATTGTACTCAGAATCTATTTTAGTCAAATCAGAAGAGAGAATCTTTACAGACATTGAGACACATGGTAGATTCAACAACACCCTGATGTGCAATATTTGTACCTTGTCAATGTCTCTGATGTTGACATTGACGTACGTGGCACACAGTATCCTAATCCTCAACGTTCCATTGATTGTCCACAGAGACTTGGTGGCTGTTTCCCCATTCATGTAGGGCGTTGCTGTAGATATTCGCCTTGCATATGACGGCATGGTGAAGTTGTCAATGGGTAGCTGGGAATACAGGCTGTCCTTTGACATTAGCATCAAGTTGGGCATCCGTCCCAGCATAATGCAGCTGCGCACGTACTGTTGAGGACAGATAAAGTAGCATATGAAAATACTGGTAACATGGAACATTTGAAGCGACTCATACAATTTTTTCATACAACAACCTGCAACATATTGGATTTCAACTTAGCAATACCTGAAACATTCGGCACTTTGTTCTTATCTAATGTTACATACACAGTCTATTCTTGAATCAGCACATTTGACAGGCAGCATATTTTCTCATAAAGTTCATGTCATGAATGTCAATCTCATTTAGACTGGATAATAATTTCATGTGAAATAGATCTCTTCCCCCACTGAGAACAACAGTATTAGGATGCAGCTATTCCCAGATTAAATTAGATTACCTTGTACTGACTTAGAGGATATTTCTCCAGTAAGTACTCATCACAGCCGCAGACTTTGAGGATATACTTTCCCTGATACTCCTGTACACACATCTTTAATTGCTCCTGGGAGAGCAGCATGCTGCGTGTCTTCTTCCGGATGGCTTCTGCAATCACCTGCTCAGGCACATAGTCATGGTTGATCTTCAAGGTGTACTTCTGCTTGTCATTGCTGGGTGACACAATAACCCAAATAACCACAATGATTTGACCTAAGGGAAAGAAAACAAAAAAACATGTTTAAAAAGTTTGCATTTCCAAATGCAAACAAAACAAAAATAAATTGAGGATATTCTTATTACAGCAAACACTCTCAAGAAGGCGGAGTAAATATTCTTACCTTTATCTAACTTGTTATAGATGTGCCTGGGAAGTTCTGCTGATGATTCTACATTAGGTGGATAGACATACAAAGCTCTACTGTGGGGTCCATTACTGTCTCTGAGGTCCAACGCCTCTTTGCAAACATTTAAAATGTTCCTTCTGAAATCCTGCACTTCTGTGTCTTTCACCAAATCAAATTCACATATAGGCATCCCAATAGCAAAACCTACAACGAAAAATAGGTGATTTAGAAAAATCAGTTCAGAGCCGTTTAACCACAAAATGTTTTATGATGCATTTTTCATGATGTGAAATGATAATGCAGTGGTAGTGATAGTGCAGCTCATAATATAATATTTATAGTGACTGGTTAAAGCTAATGGTATTATGTTAATCCTCCCCACTGCGGACAATGACATTGCCATGGCCAATGACTGTTACTGCATAGTACTGTAGGTTGTTTTGTAACTGAATAATAACCTAAGAACCATACCTATCTCTCTATTGAGAATTTTCTCCTCTCTGTTGCCTACTGGCTCAATAACTTTGAGGAAAGGCTGGAAGAGCCTAAGATCACACAACCTCCTGGTCTCATCATAAAACTCCTCTCGCTCTGCCTCTTGGGTGACACTGACGAAGATGTAGGAACTCTCCTCCTGCAGCAGATGGTAAAGAGGGTACTTCCTTGCCTCTTTGAAAAGATCATGCTTGACTGTGATCAATGTAGCCTCCCGGAGGCACTCTAATGTCAGAATCATGCCATTTGGCAGAAGACAGTCCACTAGAATGCTGGGGGGCATCAAGTGCATCCCCCATAGTTCTCCTGATGAGGGCCTGGGAGGCATAGTTGTGCCAGCAAATCCACTCTTTTCAGAGGCTGGTAATGCTCAGATGTGCATCAAACAACTGTGAGGAAAAAGGAAACGCTAGAATTATGTAAGAACCACAGCCCTGTGTACAATAAATAAAAATCTCTTGTGGTAAATATTTCTTCAGTGATGGTAGAGACGTAAATCCATACTGAGGGTATCCCAACTTGACCTGTGTTGCCACGTTTTATGAAAATTATGAAAGCACATTACAGATGAATGCCCATATGACAACTTTATACTGGTTTAGTGTCTTTGAACTCACCAAAGTGGTTATAGCTATTGTATAACGTTACGTTCAGTTTGACAATAACAACAACACATTATAACAACTCGATACTTACTTTAACGACGTTTGGTCCAATAAATAGAGATGACACTACGTTTATTAGATTATTATAACGTTAGCACCACCGTTAAGCTAAATATGTCATGACAAAACAAAACGGTTTTGGTGTTAGTAAGTTGGTGTTAAACTAGTCCATTCATGCTAAATGATACAGAGAAGCACTGAACAGAAAGATGTGCAGGATTAGCGACTGAAATGACTTAAAAAATATCATGTAAACAACTCGTTAGCATTATGCCCACAATGTGGCTAACACTGCTAATGTTTAGCTTTTAGCCTAAACTTCACAGTCATCTCAACTAGTTTCGGTTGTGTTCTTGATTGGTGGGTTAACGTTAGGTGTTGTTTCTAAGCTAACTAGCTAACTAACCGTGCTAGCCAAGTTCAGCCAAGCAGACCAATGTCATCTGTAGTATGAAAACTCATATAGGAGCTTGACGTTACAACAACAATGTGGTTGCGAACCGGAGACAGTCTACAACAGTAAGAGCGAGCACGGAACAACACATGAAAAACAAATATAATGCTACCTCTGACAGATAGCTAACGCCAACCGGTTAGCCGCGAAGCTAGTCAGCCAACATAATCATTAGCAGCGGCTAGCTGAGTAAATCCCATTCGTGCCCGCTGAGGAAGTCTCAACCATCGGTGCTAGCTCTAACGTTGGTCCATCCAAACTAAGGGGTCGGGACAGGTCCAGTTTTGTGCTACAAAGATGCCCCTAGCTCCGGGTGATGTTGTCAATATGCTGTCGTAGACTTAGTCTATAATACTTCATGATGTTCTTCATCGCGCTGTCCCAAAAACAAACGGCACAGTTTGGTAGTAGGTTAGCTCCACACAGTTAGCCTGCTCATCATCGTGGAGCGCCCTCCCACACACAGCGCGCTGGGCTGTGAAGAGTAGTTTGTCATGGGATGACTGGGAAATTCACGCTTGTTCACTGTATTTTTCGATGAAGGGAGATGAAAGTCTCCTTAATAAATGCCACTAAAGAGCATATAACAGTACCAGGACTGTTATTCCGCTTTCCAAAAGCAGTCATATGCAGAGCCCAAAGCCTATTATTTGCACAAAGACGATAGTTTTTTTAAAGTTGAAAGATGAGGTGAAATAAATTTACAATCTGTGAAAATACAGGAAAAGAACACAATGTCACACTATCCGCTGGACCAGGACTAGATGAACAGCTTTAGACTGGATTAAAGGGTAACATCACATATTTTTGCTTTCTGTGCTTCTAGTCTGGTGAGTGTATGCATATGATTGGTATTAAACTTCCTTGTATTAAATCTTATTGAAGAATTCTTCCTCACAAGTTTTTCAGATGAGATAATAGGATCTGTCAACATGAACTACCCCATGCCTGGAAACTAGATGAAAGCAGGCAGCAGCAGAATGGGACAGAGACAAAAACTGCAGTTAAGACAGACCAAGGCCTTTACAATATGATGTGGATACTGTATTGTATGTATGTAAACACATTTGTGTGAAAGCTGCTCTTCCGGAATCTATACTAAAGCTACTTTCTACATGTTCATCCTTCACATTTTTGGGACAGTTGAGCATGCTCTCTAGCGATCTCCTCCAGTCATACCTCTCAGTTTCCCACATACTAAAACATCTGTGGGCTAAAACATCTGCGCATGAATCACAACAATTACCAATAGTTACAGTATGTTTGTGTCACTTCATACTTCAAGACTAAAATCATTAATGTTCATTTTGTGATTTTGTCATTTCAGAGTAATATCTGTATCTGTATACTGACTATACATATAATAAATACAGGTTTCATAAATTTCACTGTAAATTGTGTTGTATTACATCCAAATAGGACATTATGTTTTGTCCATATACAAAACTGTAAACCATACAACATTTCAATAGAATTCAGTGGAAAGCAGCTCTGTTACGGACAGGTGAACACGCGATTACCAACCTGCTCTCAGGGGCTATCATACTTAAGTCATAGACGCATATTATCAACACCATCATCAGCTAATTAGTGTTTTTATCTTTTCCTCTGTGTTTTGATGCAACTGCAAATTTTACTAACTAATTTCACATGATTGCACAGCTTTGCAGAGGTCGATAATCTTTGTGTGCTTTATAGTACTCAAATGTCCTTGGGAAATGATCGTATATTACAGCTGCAGAGCCACAGAGCAAAGAGCCATACTGCTTAAAACAGTCCAATGGCAAAATCACCATAGCATTAAATAAGAGTTTTTATGGTGGAAGTATTAGTTGAATGTAAGCATAAATGAATGAATAAGATTAATTTCAAAGAATGTGCATAGTATCATGTTAGGCTGTGTGTTTCATTATAAAGCACAATATTTTATAATAGACGTCCTACTGCATAGTAATTGGTCACTGGGATAGTGGGTATAAAATATAAAAAACATATCATTGTTTCAGAAAATTTGTGATTATCAAAAGACAGGAACATTTAAGAAAACAAAGCATGTCAGAAAATTCGCTATCATTGCTTAACATTAACAACCACAAATGCACAAAAACATTTTTGGAAATACAGCAGCGTTCCTCTGTCCAGTTGATATTATCATATAAATCAAATTATGGCAACCACATGCTCATGATACACCATACTTAAGATTGCAAGCATAATAAACATGTTTGAAATCAAGTAACCTCAGAACAATTTACAATGTGAACATTATGCAGTCATAGTTTCTCTGTGGAACTGTAAGTTACATGTCTGACAGTTTCCACTTCAAAATATTTACACTTTTATAAACACCCTCAATCCAGATTCAAAGTCAGCTGTTCCAAATGTCTCTGTCAAAGAGGAAAGTTTGCGAGAGGTCACAACAAGGCTGTTGAAACAATCTCTTTCATGTCACATCTCCGAACTATCATGTGTTTGACATTCACAGCTGCTGCATGTTTCACCTCTTGATCTTCCCTATCTCTTCACACAGTCTGGAGAGATACTGCGTGAGCTTCACCATCACAATGATGAGGGTCCCTCCTGTGAGCATGCAGGAGGGCCAGAGCAGTGCGTGGAAGACAACACTGCGGTCGTACAGCCGGGTCAGGAGAACAGTTTCCTGCTGCTCGCTGGGGTCGTAGTAACAGGGGACTCTCTGGTTCATCTTCAGGTGCTCTGAGATGTTTCTGATCACACTGTGCATGGCCACGCTGTCCTTCTGGCACCTAGGCACATAGAAACACTGCAAGGACAGGATTGAAGGACACTGAATTTATTTAGAGGGCAATAATTTGGTCATACTTTTTGTTTTCCTACGTTTATTGTATTTCACACTTCTGAATACATTGACCTTCACGTATCATCTTTCAGCTTGACCAGGAAACATTCCAAATCCTATCAGCTAACATTTTCTGAACTGGGAGCGGAGTATGTCTATAACCAGGCCAACATCTGACAGCCGCTGTCAACATTTGAAACGCTTCAGTAATTCCCTGTATTTTCCCTCTGGCACAGTACTCACTTCAGAGCTGGTGTCCTGGGTGTCTTCATTGTGAGATAAACGGCTGACACGGCCCGTGTTATTGACGCTCACGTAGACCTGTAGACATGGGTATTTGGACACTCTCCAGCAGTCTGACCCACAGTTGTAGGAACAGTTCATGTCTGCTGTGACCGTGGAGTTGAGCACAACACACACACCCTCCTCTGTCCACACACTGTGTTGACATTTAAATGAAGATCCAATTTAATACAAAAAAGCACTTTGGGGGTCTCATGGTATGAAATCAACTCGGCTTGGGGTATAATTTGCTTCTCAAAATCTGGCTTCATAAAGTGTGGCAATTTTCAGGTTGAAAGAACACTGAAGCAGTTTGTCAACAAGAACATCTGATGAATAAAACATGCTTCTGACAAGAATATTGAAGTCAAGTCCTCTGTAGGGTGTAAAACCAGCCTGTACCTGTCTGCATAGGAGCGAAGTATGGTGATCCCCAGGACAAAGTACATCATGACAGAACAGAGGATCATTCCAAGACCCAAGAGAATGGCTCGATCTTCTCCAGGCTTCAGAGCTGTCACGGTATTCTTCTTGTCCAATAAATCTACCTCACGAAATTTCTGGTAGATTGACCTGTTGAAAAGAGGAGTCATTGTTGAAGAGTATAAATACAACTACATACAAATGTGATGACATAAAAATAAAGGTATATACAAAGCCCTTTTTGGCCCTTTTAGTCTGAAGTGGTATAAATCTGTTACCTCCTTTCATTTACTCGCCCCGATTCTGCAGTAGTTTTGGCTCCTGTCACAAAGAACATCTTTCTTGATGATCCACCTCCTCTTCTGTTCACTGAAGCAGAATCGAAAGATTGCCGAAAAGACCTGTGAAATATAGCCGGTTTTAGCTGAATCACATCAGTTAGTTTTATCACACTGAAATACACTTTCACCAAGAGGATCACAAACTGTACAGACATCCATGCAAATTTGCTAACTAACTAATTATACTCTACCTTTGGTGCATGTTTGCCAAATTTGATGTAAATTCTTTTTTTTATTTTTAATATATCCAGTTTTGTAAAAACAAAATATAAAGTAGGAGATTCTCGTAGTAACCCTTCGAACACGAGTTCCTGATTGTGTTGGGACAGGAAGTACCCTTGATATAGTGGGCCTAGTAGGTAAATATCTAATTTTGAACACAAAGGAAGACTACAAAGGTAAATAAGATGACAGATTGCCACAGATGAAAGGTGTTAATGCTGATGAGGTAGTCCATGAAAAACCTACCTGATGTCTCCTAAACGCTTCTGCTGTCAACACCAAGTCATTGGGTCCTCACATGGCACAACAACACCTTGCATGTGCCTCCTCTCGCTCTCTGCAGGTCCTGTTCTGTGTAGGAAACACAGTGTTCAATGCTTTACATGCAGCTTTGGGTCCCATAAATAACATTAGCCTTGATTCAGATGCAAATGAATGGGCAACTGAGACTTAGAAATATTTGTTATGGGCTGACCAGAGGTTAGCGTTAAGGTGAGGGTCAATGCAAACACACTCTTGAGATTGGCAGGAATTTATTCATGGAAATGTTATTAGTCATATTCAGTTTGCTGCATAATGATTCAAAAGTGAACATGAAAACCCAATTTAAAAAGTGGGAGAGCATGTTGTTTATATATATTCCTCTTCAGATGCAGAATAATCAGTGCAGAATACATGTGATTTTAAATAAATGGACATTCTGCAGTTACCATTTAGTCCTGTAACACTTGCACAGAACAAGCAGGCTGTTTTCATTTTTGTGGGGGATAACAACCTCAGCAGAGTGTGGGTAGCAGAATAGTTAGAAAACAAGCCAACAAGTTCCTTTTAGATGAGTAATTTCCTTATTGTATTACATTCCCAGCTGCTTAGGGGAGATGTTGCTGAGAGACAACCCCAGTGTGACACAAGACATCTGAAGAAAACCATTAAATGTTATCTACATTTATGCGTCTCTCAAAACATTCCAAACTGTTTGGCATGCACTCCCACAACAAAGAGTCACACTTACATGAATTTTATGCCCTGATTTTCCAACTTTACTCCTCTGTAATAGCACACTGATCATCACCTCTCGAGTGCCTTAAGTTCCACACATAACTGTATTGATTTCAGCTAAACATGGGCACAGACTTTCAGAAAGACCGCCTTACGCCTTGTGTCTACCTCACAGTCATGCAATACTTTTAAAAGGGTTTTCAGAACAGTATATTTGTTGCTCGCCTGCTTAGAGGCTGGACGTACAGTGGCAGGTGACTTCCCTCCTAATAACTTACAAGGAATGGTGACACTGTCTTTAATGATATATTAGGACAGTCTCCGTCGTGCTTAGAGCCTGACCTTGCAGGGCCTTTCAAACAGACTCTAGACATGTGGACAATATGTTCAATATGTATAGTACACATTTTACACATTCCAGAGTGAAACAATGTTTTTACAAAAACAATTTCCTACTCACTCTCACAAACTTGACAGTGGGGGAAATTAGATTTGAGGCAACATGAAGAAAGTGTGAAAAAAAATCACACACCCCTGAAAATGTGACATACGAAATTATAATTTAAGTGAAATTGGTAGCACTTAACTTGGGTGTAAAGGTATTTGCATCCTTCTTGCATATGACTGCTTTAAAAAAAAGTCACCACATAAAGCAGTGGAGGGAGAAAGTCTTTGTGTGTCTGAGGAGATGCTCTATCACCCAGCGCTAGTGTGAAACTGCTTGTCCTAGCAGGAATGCTCTGTTCAGATTTTCCTATTCACTTTAATGAACTATGTATCCTGAGCTAGAGGAAGATTTATTTTTCATGGATGCTTCCTTGGTTCATATTTCTTGTAGCTGCCTCTCTCCCATATTGTGATGTAATAAACCCAAATAGCATGTGGTAGTCCTTGGGGCTACTGGGGCACAGGAACCAAAGGGTTGTGTGACCTTTGGACAGAGTGCAACCCCTCATCTCCAGTTTGAATTAAAAACTGTAGTTACAATGGTAGCACATGAGAGTTCTGTTTGACCTGCAAAATGACACGAAATGGGACACAAAGCAGCAAAAAAGAGATGCAATATGCTCATAGAGACCCAAAACAACCTGAAGAAGATGCATAATGCCCATAATGAGGAAAAAAACTACTTCACAATGAAGTGAATGAGAAGCAAAATGACACAAAACCAATTTAAAGATGTGCAGAATGACCACAACCACAACACATAACCCCCCCAAAGTTGTAATAGTAAAGCTTAAAAAGATGTTAAACAACCATATAAATATTAGAAGTTAAAAGACAAAATGAGACAAAACAATCACTGTCTATTTCTAACTTTTTTTTATTTTTTAAATTTAAATTTTATAGAACTCATATTGATTTCATTGACTCATATGTACACCATAAAAGTGAAATTAAAATAATATGTATAACTTACACATAATAACCTGAGGTCTGATGATCCAGCTCTGTTCCTGCACATTTTGAAGCAGTAGTTTATTTTCGCCCTGCATGCTGAACAACATTGTTGAATTCTAAGCCTAGCTTGCTATCAACACATTCTTTGATGGAGAATGTCTCAGGATGTATTTTCTGTCTCATCCTTCCAGTGATGATTGCTCCCCTGTCAGGCGTCCCAGTGTTTGATGCCTTCAAAAAGTCACATGCTCCACTGCACAACACCAGCATAATAAAGCAGTAAACACTTACCTGAGATGCACGCACTGGCGACTGAGAAGCGTTAAAGGTGCAAGGCATACTAAATCACCAGTAACAAGCTTGTTGTACATGCTGTTCTCATGGTTGAACATAATTTGATGTCTGAACCCAATCATCCATTCTTAATAGTATCGTGTGTTTTGCAGTTGCTACTCTCTCGCTCCTCAAACAGAATGAAAAACAAGAACAAATCCACACTGTAGCTGAATCTACACTTCTAAAGGATAACCACATATGAGACCCGTAAAAGATTAAAACTTTCTTATACGCCTATCTCTGTGAACAGTGCCTGTTGACACTCTGTTGTGTGTTAGAACATTATTAACCACATGATCTGTGTTTGATCCTACTGCCAGCTATAATCTCTTTCTTTGTGCATTGAAATTACAGTTAGCCCCAGCGTGTGTGTGTGTGTTTGTGTGTGTGTGTGTGACTAGTGTGTGTTGAAGTAGCAGTGATAATATATCCAATCTGTGAGGTCCTACCTCTTGTCGCTGATAATCCAGAATTTGGACTACAACTGTCAGCTGTGGCTCCAACATGGTCTGGGCTCCCAGGGACAGCAGCTGCCTACCTCTTATTTAAACCCTTACCCCAAGTGAACAGGATGCCTGCCATACCTGTATTAGTAATATGAGTTCCCTGTACAATGCCATCATGCTTAAAATGAGTTGCTGCAGCACAATAAATCTCCACTGTGCCTCCAAACAACTGGCCCTGAGGGCTCCACTGTGGGCCTGTCACTAAGTTTGTTTCAGACACTGCTGCACATCCACAGCACAATTTAAGAGCAGTTATTTCAAACACTGTCCTTACATGACACTGAAATGTACAAGGCATGTGTTTGGCAGTCCTGTTTCAAAAACTTTTACAACAAAACTTGACCATATATGTCCACAAGGTGGCTCTGCAACCTCAGAAAATTGAGAAAGACACATTTGGGAGGGAACATGTGGGATTGGGGTCCTTTTTAAGCGATAACCGTCACAGATAAATCTAAATTTTATGTACATCTTTCTTCATTAGTAGACACAGTAAACTACAAACAATGGTTTCTACAAGATGGACATTAAACACTGCCCAACAAGATATTAATTTATTATGCAGATGTATGTTAGAACTTTTTTTCAATTTTTTGTCATAAATGATATAAATAAAATGTGGTGGTGTTGTCAAGATATATTCTACAATGCATCTGTAAAATAAATAAATGACATAAAAAGACAAAGACCTCTGTGAAATTAACTTAATTTGAAAATCTTTAAAAATGTAATGTAATATGTTGCGCTGTGTATTTTTGGTGAAATTTAATCAGTAGGTCCTATTTAGTTGTTTTCAAATGCTATATCTGCCCTGCAAGCAGTGACATCTACAACAGTACTAGTCAGACCAGATGGGGGATTCTCCCCAGCAGACTCCAGCTGATGAGCCATCTTGGCTGCAGTATTTAATCACCCATCTTGGTGCATTTGATTATGAAAGTCTGTCACTTATAGCAGTACCATCATATCAGATGCTGTTAGAAGTCTGCACTGCATACCACTTTATATTCACTACCTCCTCCAAGCTCCATTCAGTGACGACCAGAGAGTACAAGACAACCTCCCTGAATAATTCCAGACCTCCACTGTCCTTAACTTAAATGCTTTCACCTTTAATTATACCCTGGCCTTGGATTTATCCTTGACAAAATAACATCCCTTTTAGATATACAAGATAGCACAAAAACATGAACAAGTGTACAATGAGAAAAAAGACTCAAGGGTAGATGGAAAGGCATCCTTATTTATTTGAGGTTGGACCTAAACATAGCTACAAAGAAGTACAGACTGTCTTTAGTACCACATTTGGAGGTGAAATAACACAGTTACAGGGATGATGAAAGGTGATTCTGCTTCTTTGTTTCCTGGAATCTAAAAATAGCTTCTGCTGAGCAGGCAGTGAGGCTGAGCTGCAATTCATTCTCTTGCACCATTTGTTCCCTTTTCTGTTTCTCAATGTCCAGCACACATGATGAATCATCTCAATGACACGTGTGACATGACTTACATCAAGTTTGTATTCAGTCAAGAATTGTTGTTATCTGTTCTGCATCTTGGATACAGGGAGTGTTATTAATATTTGTATGATGGTTGAGTAGAGGTCCATGTGTATTGTTATGAAGCCCTCACAGTGGATCCCAATCTGTTAGCTGGGACTTTCCAGTGTACACAGGATCTGTCTGTGTTTATCTTTCAGATCAAATCATTGACTTTTCTATTCTGTGCATGTACACTTGTGTCAGGGGATCGTAAGCAAGTAATACTGATTTGAGGGTTTTGCACATCTTGACATCTTTGTTTCAAAACTTGTTGAAAATTCTATACTACTTGGGTAACCTTACTCTTAGATGAAACTACTAATCTCTTCTTTTGTCTTGTCTTTCATCTTTATGCACAGATATACACAAATAAAAAGATAATGCTGCTGTTGCTAAGGCAGTTGATAAAGCTTGGTGCCACTTGTGTGACTGTATCCAAGCAATTACACAATGCCAACAAGCCCAGCACATATTTATCAGTGTTGCTGCTGTGCTCTCATCCCTAGCAACCTCATGTTATTGTCCTGCAGATTAATTCCCTGCACCCACACAGATACCATATACCAGTGTACTTGTTGTAGTCTTATGGAGGGAAACAGTGATAATTGCATTTTAGAGAGAAGTGCTATACTATACCAACAAAAACAGAACTCTATTTTTAGATATTTTTACAGATGCATGTAGACACATATCTATTTTATATCTATTAATGTACAGTATATAGTATGTACATGTGCTGTGGATGACAGATTTACAGTTGAAGAGATGAGCCGATTCACAAAATCTGCCCCTAGATTGAATCATATATTGTGTAAAGCCTGGCACTGGAGATAAGGAATTTGCTTCACATTTCTTGACTGACAGCCAAAACACCCTCACACAGTGTGAGTGATGAAGCACATATTTCACATATTTTTACTGGCTTGAGGAAAAAGAAACAAGAGGTAGAATGTAGGCAGTCA
>JAUBNQ010000009.1:6460642-6476164 GCA_032353495.1 Ctenopoma kingsleyae
CAGTCAATGCAAAAAAAATATTTAAAAACACACTGAAACTTGAACCTGTTTTGCAGATTCTTCTGTATAGTTTTGTGAAACAATATTAAAATCCTACCCAATCAGAAGAAAATTACAGAGCTCTGTGTTATTTAATGTGAGATTAGGTCTCTGGTGGACAAGTTGCAAGGATCTTGAAATTGAAAGCCACATGATCACTGACATAACTGAGTGAGAGGAACAAGAGCCTGTGAGACCGGCTGGTAGCAGAAATCACGCATATACATATATCTGCTACAGACAGTCCATCACTCGCAAACACAGTCAAACAGATATAAATGCTAACCTGTCCAACTTTTACAATACGATTTTATTAAATTGGCGTACTATAGCGTGCTAGTATAGCGTAGCTATGTTATCAACACTGATTTGGCTACAGTAAAGATGGTATATTAGACTATTTTGACAATGCTAATTTGTCTCATTAAATGACACGTTATTTTGACTTTGTGGCTTTTCTATGGTTTTCTTGTGTTTGTGAAGATGCAGAGAAACATGTAGATAAAAAGGACATATTATAAGTGCATTTGTATTCCCAGAAGAGGTTATTAAATTGGTTACCAAGAAAGTACCCTGCCTCAAATTATGTACTGGAGATGCTGCAGAAGTTAATGGCTCCCAATTCAACATTTCATGATATGTCATCATCTCACGTGGGAAAAGGGCTGAAGCAGTGCAGTCACTTACGAGGGGACTTACAAATTAGGTACGTCTAACTAGGTAGGCTGTAATGCAAAATGCATTATACTGAATTTTGAAGGTCAACACAGCTCAAACCTTGATATTTAATGAATAATCAATGATGGCAGTACATGGCGACTACTTTAAAGTTATCGTCGTTGTTGAGAACACTGGAGAAATTAATATGATCATGGATTATGTATGCAGCTAAAAGAAATCTGTGTGAAACACAGATTTCACTGATGATGTAAGCTTGTTGACTTTCCCAGTGTGAATGACTGAGCAGAGCAGAGGGGGTGGGGTGTCATTAATCTATGGCTAGTGGTGACCACACAAGCGAAAATGAGGTGTAGTGGGGGATGGGCGAGGACGCTGTTGTTATGACTGGCGCTTGGCTGCGGGACAAACTTCCAGAGGCCTCGGTATTTTTCACTTTTACATCTCATTGGTTGGTTTCAGTGAGGAAATGTGGATCCACTTCGGTGTGAAGTTGTGAAACGGACCAGGCTGAGCGGGCTAATATTTATTCAGCCCTGGATGACGGGATTCAGCTTGACCACGCCACGAGGTGATATTTGGTGTGTTTGGACAGTAGGTTAGTTATCATTGAAGAGATTTATTCTACTTCTGTTTGGTTGGAATGAGGAGGTCGATTCATTTGGATTTGGTGGCTCCTATTCTTGCAGAAATGATCCTCCCCAGTTTAGTCGACAAAAGAAAGACTGAGCGTTTTGCCCGTCCGTCGTCTCGGGTTTATCGTTAGATTGAGCTTTAACGTGTGTCGCTTTGAAATAACAGTAGTTCCAGGCAGCTCATTTTGGCATGTCGGGTCACTCCACTGTGTCGAATGTCTGAAGCCGTAGCTGGCTTCTTACCGCCTGGTTTTAGCTTTAATATTGTAAACTAATGCTAACTAATATATGTACATGCTAACATGGTCTCACTTGAGCACAAGAGCTGTTGAAGATACCGACAATTGAAAGGTTTTATTCAAGTAGGTACGAGATTATGGCAGCACTGTCACTAGCACAGCATGCTAGTGTTAGCCAGCTAGCTAGCTAACTTGTTAGCAGGTTTAGAGCGATAGCGAGCGTACGATCTCATGGTAATCACCACAAACGCTAGCTTTATTTCAAAGATAACTAAAGTGTTATTATAGTAAAGCGCAAAATTATGAAGCACAACGCCAACTAATATATTATTATCAGCATTAGCTTGATAGCTAGTTGTTTGAGACTTCCTTCAAATTAACGACATTTTAGACCGCCTTGCCCGACTGGCATGTGCGGTGACGGGCACGGCCGCCGCCAAGGCAAAACTAATGTTAACTTACGTGTTAGCCAGTGAGCTAACTTCACCTAGGGTGTATCAGTACAGTCTGACCACCGCGTGTAAATTGGTTTTTAAAAAATCTGCTTAATACCGTTGCATTATTTTGCTTAGTAAATAGGAAGAGAGTGTTTAATAAATCACAGTAAATGACCAATAACGTGGGCAATTACGTTACAGTTACAGTAATGTCAATTAGTTGATTGTCACATTCAATAGAAACGGTGCTTCAACATCTTACAAAAGAAAATACATTTGCATTCATTGGCACGAACTGGGACTAGGACAGTCGGTTGGTTCCTGCACAGACTTTAGTTTCAGTCCATTTACCTGCCACCGTGTCTGGGGGATGTGCTATGTATTTCCGCAACTAGCTTGCCATGCTATCTTGCTAATGTAACAACCGGCAGATTAGCATGGTGACATAACGTGCACGAAATCAGTCTGACCTGAGTAGGCCCAACAATCACATAGACGACTTATCTTCTGAAATGGCGACAAAACTAAATGTGAATAACGCACCTGAATGTAGCTTTATAGAAAAACGGAGTAAAACATCTGTCCCTGGTCTCCGTTTGAGAGCCAGTACTAGACAGTATTATAGGCGAGAGGCCACTGAAATATATCTTTACTACATTAAATCGAACAATGACATGCCTTTGTTTCATTGTGTAGGTGCATACGCACAGCCCTGCTTTGATTATAACATTTAAGAAATAGTTACAGTATGCTTTGCACAAATAAGGCCACTAGGTGTTTAGTATTTCTACTTTGCTGACCCAGTTTCTACCATTGTTTGACACGCCCCTTTGTTCAGAACACTTCACTCTGGTTGCCTTTTCACCCACTCTCTGACACACTGCTGCCAAAATTTTAAAATTAAATGTAATAGTTGTCAAAGCACTGATAGAGAAATACTGTCTTCTGTCAATTCTGGGCAGAGTCTGTATAGTTTTGGTGGATTAGTACAGTCTTCTCACAGCAAGAAAGCTTTAGGTTTTAACCTGTTGATCAGTTTGGGTCTTTTTGTCTTAAGTTTACATATTATTGCAAGCCCACTGTTCCAAAAAATGCAGGTTAGGCAAATTGGCATCTCTGAATTGCCCGTAAGTGTGAAAGATTGTGTTTCTCCATGTGTCAACCTGATGATAAACTGGTGACCTGTCCATAGTCTACCCTGCCCTCTAGAGAATAATCTGTATAGCTGATGGATGGGTGTTTTTTGTGTGTGTGTGTGTGTGTGTGTGTGTGTGTGTGTGTGTGTGTGTGTGAGTGAATGTTTGAGCAACTTACACACTGGATGACCAGTGTAACTTATATAATTAGCACTTCTCAAAAATTAAGGGAACACGTATTTCACACATTAGATCACGATAAACAAATTATTGAAATTGAAAATCTTTACATTGTATAATTTGTTCAGAAAAAAATATTGTAACAAAGGTCAGTGGAAACCAAAATGATGTAGGACTGTATTCACAATCATACTCAAAGTCAAAGTGAAAATTTGAAATCACAGGCTCATCCGAGTTAAGTGAATTTAATTACGGCAGCTCATAATGTGACTCAGAAGTAGGTATTGTGCTATGACTTGGAGGTCTGTGCAGCCGTCCCAAGATATGCTTCCCCAGACCATCACTGACCCTCCACCAAACTGGTCATGCTCGATGTGACGGGTCACACATGGTCACTGTAAACCTCATCTATGAAAATAACGAGGCACCATTGATCGACTTGGTGGTCTCTGGTGAATGCCAGTTGGGCTGTGAGTACAGGTCATACCAGAGGACATCAGCCCGTCCTGCTATTCTCATGAAGTCTGTGAGACTGTAATGGGAGATTGATACAGCAAACTTGGAGTAACTGGACTACCTGTGCAACCTGCTTGGGCTGCAGGTACTGCCTCATGCTATTAGTAGTGACAAGGACACTAGCAAAACACAAAACTTGAGGAAAACTAGTTAGGAAGGATGAAAAGAAAGCATTTGTCTGTAGGCACATGGAAAACTGTTCATTCTTTGGGGGGCTGTCTTTCTTTTGCCTCTTCATTGCACCTGTAATTTGCACCAAAGCAAGTGAAGGTGATTGTGAATTGATATCCATGAAGTCTATCTGATTTATATACTGTGATGATTAAGTGTCCCCTTAATTTCTTAAGCAGTGTATAGTAGATTTGATGTTCCACTCTGTTCTTTTATTTTTGAGAAGGCGCATTAATTTTCTTTCTCTTTCTCTTAGACCCTGATAGATTTCACTGAGGGCAACAGAGCTATGATGCACATCTGAAGACCTCTTGATCACATGGGTAGTGTATTGCACTGTTTATTTCACACCCTTTATTTCATTTTATGTATATTTTGTTGTGGCATTTTCACCAAGCTGCTTTAGACAGTTTGGACTGAATCTGAGTGTTTAAACTTTTGTTTTTGTAGTTTAAATAATGAGACCTGAGACAAGCATCAAGTGTGAGACTATCAGTGAGTTTAATACTAAAAAGTAAAATAGATTATCTCCATTGCAGCTGCTTGAGCCAGTTGTACTTGACAAACTGTTATTCAATGGCCCAGAATCTTTGGGAATTGTAACTTCTTCCTAGCTACCTGATAATTAGCCTGTCAGATTCTTCATCTCAACTATACCTGCAAATAAACACCTATAGATGTCTGTAATATGACATCACACTCTTCATGTTGTGTGTGAGGAAAATTGGTTTAACATTCTCTGGTAAAAGCAAACTTCTCTCATCCTGCTCATGATATACTGTAGCAGCCTTAGAAAAAATGCACTCCTATGGGATTTAAGTGGCCCCCTTATACTGGTACACAAAGGCATTGCTTAGCAGTCGAGCCAGACTGGGTTTCTCTCATGTCTCTCAAATATTTCCAATCATGCTAGTTGTGTCACTGTGGTAGGTAAGTTTAAAATGACATAATTGGCACTCAGCTTTGGTCATGATTTAAAGTGATCCCACCTTCACTGTGGTGGGTGAGAGGGATGTCAAGCTTCTAAGCTGAGATAAAGCCTATGTATTTCCACGTTTTTAATTTGACTTAAATTATTACAGACATTCAGTTAAAAAAAAAGGAAATCAACCACTTTCATCTCAGCTGTCTGTCTTTGAACAGTTTGATAATGTTGATTGAGCAATTGATAAGGGCTCATGTTCTTAAAAGACTGAAATACCAGGCGCTGTGGTGGCCAGATGAGTTGGTCAATCTATTCGTGTAACTGAGCTGTGACCCCGTTTACTGCTCTCATCACTTGTGTGGTGGTGACATTTTGCTGGCACTCTTTAAAAACAGGCGAGTGCCAGATCATTGTGCTTGCAGTGTACTTTAAACATAAGGAATTTGAAGGTGATGCAATGGAAAAACACAGTTTGTTATAATGTGAGAATACTGGTGCAGTGGAAAAGACATTTTGTTAACACCATGCTATTTTTCTACATTGAAACATTATTTATTGTTAGGGCTATCCATAATAGAAGTCCATTCTAGACCAGACACAGTGCTGTGAAAAAAAAACTTTCTCCCTCCCTTTTTTTGCATAGGTGTCACATTGAAATGATTCAGATCAGCAAACTAATTTTAATATTACACAACGATAACCAGAGTCAATACAAAATGCAGTTTTTAAATGATACCTTTATTTATTGCGGGAGGAAAAGGCTATCCAAATCTGCTTTCCGTGAAAAAGTAATTTGCCCCTAAACCAAATAACTGGTTGTGCCACCCTTAGCGACAACTGCAATCAAGTGTTTGTGATAACTGGCGTGGTGAGAAACAGTAGCCCTCAGTACTTTCTGACCACCTTGTAGGGCTTGCTGAAGGGCTTCTACTAGATTCCATGTCTCTAGGTTTAGTTGGTCTTGGATCTCAGCCTCTGAGATGCGGCTGGAGACATGTTGACTTTGTCATCGGGCTGGCATGATGGCAACAGTAGAGGTTCTGTCTCTGAGCCAGACCCCTTGTTTATTTCCACAGCTCCATTCAAACAGTACGGTTCGTGCATGAATAAATATGGAGGTCGGATATAAGCACTGGTTTAAAGCTCATCTATTCCAGACATTTTGTCCAAAATACCCAGCCTACCTCATGAAGACAGCTGGTAATTATTTCTGGTTGTAAGTTAATGAATGGAAACTGGTGCCCTGCCTAGAGCCAGGAGGCTACTGCAGCTACCAAAAGTGGAAACAAACACGGCATTCTTCTTTATCAATTGGCAGTCTGCATTTGCAAACTTCTCTTTTTTGAAGTTGTGAGATCTAGGTCAATCTACGTGATGTTTCTTTTTTAACCTATTCCCTTCCCACCCTCTGTGCATTTGTGTTTTTTGTATGGGGCTCAGTGCCAACCTTTATCATCTTAACTTTTACCCCATTTATTCTGTGGGGTGTTAATACATGAGTGACAAATTATTCTTTCAACTAATTTTGATGGTGTGTGATGATGTCAACTCTGGATGAAGACATTCTGCTTTGTAATTTGTCTTTACAGGCTCCTATCGTATGCTGACCCAATGGTTTAATCACCAGCACTAAAAATGAGCATAAGTAGTGATGAGGTCAATTTCCTGGTTTACAGATATCTACAAGAATCTGGTAAGTATTTTCCTACTAAACGATTTGCTGTGAATTGCACCACTTTAATACACTGTTGCTCTGAACTCTCTGCATTCGAACTTTGACTCTATTCTGCATTACAAATGATCTGTGCTTCTTCCAGGCTTCTCCCACTCAGCATTCACCTTTGGTATAGAGAGCCACATCAGCCAGTCCAACATCAATGGAGCCCTGGTTCCCCCTGCAGCCCTCATCTCCATCATCCAGAAGGGCCTGCAGTACGTAGAGGCTGAAGTCAGCATAAATGAGGTCAGTCTCCATTTTTACACATCAGCTACTAATTGATGTAACCTTACATTATACTTGCCAGAATACAATGTGAACTTTGTGTGTCTGTGGGCCTATGCACTGTAAAAAGTTAGCATTTTGGTGATGTGCAATAAGTCTCTTTATTTACATGAAAACTCTGGTTATATAAAGGTAAATATATAGCATGTTTTCTGTCTAGGACGGAACCCTGTTTGATGGCCGACCCATCGAGTCACTGTCTCTGATCGACGCTGTGATGCCAGATGTAGTCCAGACCAGGCAGCAGGCCTACAGGGACAAGCTGGCCCAGCAGCAGGCGGCAGCTGGCAGTGGCAGCGGCACAGGGCCCCAGGGAAGCACTAAGAATGGAGAGGGCGCTGCCAACGGAGAGGAAAATGGGTCCCACGCCTTAGCCAGTAAGCTAGCATATGCTTAACAATCTCTGAATCTGCTCCTTAACAGAAAAAAACTATGTTTATTTGTTAAGGGTGGGGGGTCATAATATCATTTTTTATGATATTATGCATGGTATGACGTTGTGCCTTGACATTGTCCAAAATGTCACAAAAAAACTTGAATTGTACAACTTAGGCCTGGGTGGTACAACCTAAATTTATGTGAGTGTGTGTAAAGTTCTGCAGTAAAAGTCTACTTCACTAGTCAGTAGAAGATGATGAAATGCTGTACAAGACTGTAGGCTCTTTGTTATTGTATGCAATTAAATCTAACCCTCTCTGTTAACCAGTATTCTGGAGGAAACCCTGTTGGTGTGGAGCTTTGTGGTCTGTGTCCTTTGTTCCCTCTTTGTCATAACAGCTGCAGTTTAATTTTTTTTGTATCAAAAGGCTGTGGCTTGCTTGGTATTACATAAATCTACTCTGGTGTTTTCCTTATACCCACACGTGTCCTCATGTTTTTTTTCCCTGCCTATGTAGCACCATCTGCATGTCTTTACTCACTTTTTCCTAGTGTATAGTTGTTTGTTTTTTGTTAGTGTAAAAGGAAAAATGTGGTCTGGTTGTTTCCCTCAAAAGCTCCCTTTGTGACCAATATGTTTTCTATCACACTTGGATTCAAATTATAGTTCTGCTGATGGGTAAATTCAGTCTCTGACAGGCTAAAGATGAGTCCAACATTGTGTTCCTGACTTACAATGTCTACTGTTGGTTGATAACCTGTATTTTGTGTTCACCTTTAGACAGGTGTGGTTTGGTACAAATACTCTTGTACCTAAGCTGCTCTTTAGCAGTGAGCTGTGCTCAGGTTGTTATTTGTTGCAGCACAATTTACTTGTTTGAATTAACAATATTAGACAATGACGTACTCGTGTGCTGCTGTGGGACAGGTTCTTTTTAGATGATGTTAGATGAACCCTACAGTTGTACAGATAGATCACATTTTCTTGCCTGGTCATTAATGATTTGCTGGTTCATCCACATAAAATCTTTGTGTGAGGGGAAAACCCAGGTTATTCATTAAAAATAATTTTACTTGAAGTAAGGATTTATTACATCTTGGTTATATTCCATTATCCTCCGCAGTTGCATCCTTTTCATTTTAGCAACAGTAGGGCAGTAATTTCTAAATGCTGTTATGTAAACTTAAGTAGAAATTTTGTTTGTGCTTTTCTCTACTTCCCCTAGATCACCACTCGGAGATGATGGAGGTTGACAGGGATGTGGAGATTCCCCAAAGTAAAGCCATGGTCCTGAGGGGCCACGAATCCGAAGTTTTTATCTGTGCCTGGAACCCAGTGAACGACCTCCTCGCCTCTGGGTGAGTGTCACCATCATTCCTCTCTGTGCTTATGCAGTGTCTGGAAAGTCGTAGAAACGTGCTACTCTTAGTGGGACAGTGAAGAGGAATAATGCATTAGTTTAATACTGGGTATTTTGGTCACATTATTGCATCTAATGCATATATCCTTTTCATGACAGCCCTAAGTTATAAGGATCTGAAAATATACAGCAGCTAATCTAGTCTCGGTTTGAGTTCTTTACCGTTTACGCACTTCCATAAATTAATCGAAAGCAGTCTCTTTGGCTCTTATCAGTAAGCTATTTAATTTTCAGGAGGTAAGCATTTCTGAATGGGTTTAAAACATAACATGGTATTGTTGAGTGAGATATTATTAGAATAATACACATGTAGAATTATTGTTTCTTTGCTCCCCTCCTTATGTATCAACACTAAAAGAAATCTTTGACTAGAGTCATTGTTTATCCAGTGTCATTATCCCTCTCCAGATGAATTCAGTCATGTAGAAGAATCTCGGACAATGTAGAGTTTATTAAATGTGATGGTTTTCCCAGTAACAAATAATGACTAAAGGCTTTTTGCTCATAAAGAGCAGTCATTACTCAATTCTGAAATTCTGAAATAAATGATTAAATTAAATTAAATTAAACAATTTAATGTTAATTTATAAAAGCTGCAATACCGACAGAGGTGAGTGTTAAACTGGATACATACAGAACAGTCTACTTTATTCAGAAGTCTCTTCGTAAGCATGGAATATCTATCAACATTTAATAAAAATGTAGAGAAATGCAATTACTTCTGGCAGAGTTCTACCATTTAAGAGGGGCTTCAGAAGATCCAACATCGACACAAACCATTTAAACATTAATATATTTGTACTTTATTCCAGAACCGATGACGTGAAAAGTTTTGATAGATTTGGTTTGATTCTCTCTCTCTGTCTCTCTGTTTTTGTGGATTGACTTGGGCAGATCTGGAGACTCAACAGCACGGATCTGGAACCTGAGTGAGAACAGTACAGGCGGATCAACCCAGCTGGTTCTAAGGCACTGCATACGGGAAGGGGGCCAGGACGTACCCAGCAACAAAGACGTCACCTCACTGGACTGGAATGTGAGTCTGTGTATTTGTAGTTTAACAGTATGATTACATGTGTCTGTTTCATTGAATGCAGTTGTGGGTAACCTAATGTAGTGCTATCTGTAAACTCTACTTCTGCTAGAGGCATTTCTTCCAACTACATATATTGGGCAGAGGCACTCCCACAAGGGAAAAGGCTTCTTATCCTTATTCCCTGAGTAGTTCAAGTCAATACACAATGTTGAAATGTGCAAATTAAGCTAAAATATTTCATGCTGCTGACTGTAAACTAATGAGACTCAACTCTGTCTTTCAGAGTGAGGGAACATTGCTAGCAACAGGGTCATATGATGGCTTTGCTAGAATATGGACAAAAGACGGTGAGACTCGGCTTCTACTACATCTAGCTCTGCATGGATGGTCAATTGTTTTTGCTTTCTTTCTGAGTTGTGCTTTTTATATTTCAGGTAACTTGGCCAGTACTTTAGGTCAACATAAAGGTCCTATATTTGCACTTAAATGGAATAAGAAAGGAAACTTCATTCTCAGTGCAGGTGTAGACAAGGTAAGGCACATTGATCTTAGCTTTAAACCTTTAGGGAATGGAGTTGAATGGCTTTTTCCCCCAAATGCCAAGTCATCTTTTGCAGACAGCTGGCAAATTGGCTCCACCAGCTTGATCTTGATCCAACTCCTAATATAGACCATTTTACTGCCTACGTCATGATTGCATGACAGTTAGCTGGAGGCACAACAAAGGAAAATTGGAGGCAAACACGTTTACTTTAGGCTTCATCAGCTACCAAAAATGTCATCTTGCTGTTTCTGGGTGCCTTAAAGTTTTATCTCAACCTACTGCCACTGCCAGTCAAAAGAATGAAGATTGTAGTTAAACAGGATAAAATGAAAAGTTGGACGTCAGGAAGGCTTGTTTGTTTTTGAAAGTGAAGTCAAGTATTGTCTATTGTACTATGGATATGATCACCTCAGTCCACTTCTTTCTCTTAAGATTTAAGCACAGTTGACTTTGTTGTTGTTTTGTTTTTGTTTTTTTTGACTGGCAGTAGCAGCTGGAATGCAATAAAACTTCAAGTTAGAGCTGTTACGTCTTTAATTCTGGCGCTCAGCTTCAGTAGGTGATGTAATTACAGGCATCTAATGTCTGGCCACAGTAGGTCATAGAGTTAGCATTTAACGGTCAGAAAGTCCGGTCCTGTAGTGGTAACTTTTTTCTTTTAAGTGACACTTCCAATCCCAGAGAATGAGTGACTGTATTTAAAACATAAACTTGTAATTTATTCAGTCATATTAAAATACAAGCTACGTCCTGCCCACAAAAATGTCATATTTACTAACTGTAAAGGGGTTTATGATGATAAAGGATACATTTTCTTTTGAGCCTTTTCTCAGCACTTGGTTATAATTTGCACAGTAATTGGACAGAAACCTACTTACTGAGAGAGGTTATTGTAAATTGGATATTGGTTTCCCAGTTTGATAGGAGCATTGAAATTGGTTGACTACACAATCACTGTCAAAGATGAACTGCTTCCCAGGAAATAAGTCTTCGGTTGACACCTTTTCATGAGTCACTCAAATCCCTTTTTGGTCGGTCACTATTTTCTCTTGACAGGAGTGTAGATAGAATAAAGGTCTAGTGGTAATTTGAAAAAGGCACAAGGCATTATTTGTGGATTTTTAAGTTTCTTGACTTTCATTGATTGAAGTATTGAAACGGATCTAGTTGATCTAGTCCTGTTACTAAAGTCACACAGATTTACAGACATGGGTCAACATTGCCATCTAGTGTTCTCGAGTATGACATGACACAGTGTCATAATGCTGTTGTCCTACAGACATTTAAAGGCCTTCAGCGTATGTGATATATTAGCTTCCATGTTTATCTCCTCTGCACGTTATTTAGGCCAGCTGTGTTATATCTCTTATCTAAGTGTGTTTTTTTTTTACTGATTTACTGCCATGCCGATCACTAGTTTGTTATAAATAATGAAAATCTCTTTATTGACACAGACCACAATTATTTGGGACGCACACACGGGGGAGGCAAAGCAACAGTTTCCTTTCCACTCGGGTGAGTGAAAGGAGTCGACTGGTCTCTTTTTAGATAGTTGTTTTTTACTGAGACCAGTGATAATAAATTACATTTTTCTGTCATCCACATATTGTAACTAATATTTTTGACATATTATGTATGTTTTCCAGGAAGTTGCAATGTTCCAAACAAGTTCAGCCAGTGACAGAATTTGGGCAGGTTTTCCAAAGAATTGCAGTGCATGTTTGATGTTTTTAGGTGGTTGCATCCATTTCATTATTCATTTATGTAAACCTCACTTTACTGACTACCTGAACTTGCATTTGCAACATTGCAACTTCTGATCCAGTGTGGCAATAAGAAACCTAAGACCATCCTATTCACATTGTCTTCTCCTTATGTTCCGTCTCCATAACTCACTGCTGCAGCAGCCCTAAGCTCTGTCTCTGCCTCCCAACAGCACCTGCTCTGGACGTAGACTGGCAGAGCAACAACACATTTGCCTCCTGCAGCACAGACATGTGCATCCATGTGTGTAAGCTGGGTCAGGACAGACCTGTCAAGACCTTCCAGGGACACACAGTAAGACATGACTCCTCTGTACTCCTTTCGCACAGAGAGGAAAATGACTAGCCATGTACATGCCAAACGCACCTGTGTGATAACATGCAAGGTCTTATTGGGTCACCATAAGTTTCTGATTAATGTTTTTAAAATGCAACATCTCTACTTAGACACAATTCTAATCACTTCCTGTCCCACAAAACCTCTCATTGCTGTGACAACATAATTTCATACAGTATGTTGTTGGTATGCATAGAGACACTGTATATTGGTGTAAAAGTTTACATTATTTCTACATTAACTGCTGCAAATCAGTCACATTTGCTGTTTTAGTTGTATTTTTAACCGTCATCTTACTCACAGAATGAGGTGAACGCCATCAAGTGGGATCCCACTGGCAGCTTGCTGGCCTCCTGCTCTGATGACATGACACTTAAGGTCAGTCCATACAATGCAACAATACATGTGAATCAACAACTGCTAAGAACTTCAAGATGGGTGTTAATCAGACACTTTTGTGATGCGTGGTGACATTGAGCCATGAACCAATGTTAACAGCTGATGTGTTCTCATCACCTCTGGCATAGATCTGGAGTATGAAACAGGACTCATGTGTCCACGACCTCCAGGCCCACAGTAAAGAAATCTACACCATCAAGTGGAGCCCCACGGGCCCTGGGACCAACAACCCCAGCGCCAACCTCATGCTAGCCAGGTGAGAGGATAAAGTTTGATCTGAGCATAAACTTCAGTTTGTCAGATCCCTCATCATTCACTTGTTTGTTCCTTCTCACCCACTTGTTTTTGTTTTTATACCTTGCTAGTCTGACTTTGTTTGTAATTTCTTTTTGCTGATTATTCACACATTTAAATTTCTTTTCAGTTTCTTTAAATGCCCTATAGAAAAAATGCATTATTAAAAGAGGCGGTCCTGTGTTCTTAAACCTTTAGGACCTAATACAAAAAAATGTCCATCTGACTGAAGTGCTGCATATCAGTTTTCTTCCACAGAAGCTTTACTTTCAATTTATGTAACTAATTTCACTTTACTATCAAGTATAATAGATGAAAGTTTTACTGGAAACAAGCGCAAATTCGATATATTATAAAATCATTTGTTTTTCTTAAGCCATATTTACCAGTGTACTCTGAAATGTTGCTGATACTTGATTGCTCTATTTAGTTGTATTAATAAACCAGGATCAGGAAAGATCCTTTCAACCCTGCTGCATCACATACAGTCATTGGGCATAAGGCGTTTTGTTTTTTTAAACTCAATTTTTAATAACTTTAATAATTAAAAGTTAATAATTAACTTTAACTAATTACATTTCTGTCCACTGCACTGATCAGCTTCAGGTAACAGTCCCTTTCTTTGACAGAAGTCGTCCTTGTATGTACCTTAGAAGCCTCTTACGCCACAGTGGCTTAACTGATAATTACAAAATAACAGGACCATACAGATCTGAGCTGACTTTCCACCTAGTTCTGTCTGGACCTGTAGACCTGAAGGTGCCGTGTACAGTGTATTATGTATTGTTTAGAAAGAATACGCTGTAGGTGGCATGATGACATGGATGCTCATTTTCATGCACTGTTTGACATCTGGTTTACTTTGCTTCTCTTTCCCTCTCTCCAGTGCATCCTTTGACTCAACAGTGCGCCTGTGGGACGTCGAGCGTGGAGTGTGTATACACACACTGACCCGCCACCAGGAACCCGTCTACAGTGTGGCCTTCAGCCCTGATGGCAGGCATCTTGCTAGTGGCTCCTTTGACAAATGTGTCCACATCTGGAACACTCAGGTCTGCTTTCAACATATAAACCAACCCCACAATCACTGTAATAACAGTGTTATTACCATTACAGTCTAACAAATGTCTATAAATACATAAGAGAAACGTGATAAAGATGTTGCTGTTGTCTGTGTGTTCATGTGTTCGTTTAGACGGGTGCTTTAGTCCACAGCTACCGGGGGACAGGAGGGATCTTTGAGGTGTGCTGGAATGCTACAGGGGACAAAGTAGGAGCCAGTGCATCAGATGGATCGGTAAGTCTCGCTGTCGGAGCTCTTCATCTCACAAATAAGCAGCCACTTATAAGGACTATGACCTCTGTGTATTGTGACACCAGCCTACTGACCCAGGAACTTGACCCTGTGTAGCAAAGGTTTGACCCCATTAAGCTAACACCATAAAAATCAGTTAACACTGAGCTATAACTGGGTTCTACTCCAGATAAAAGTAAAGCGATGTAGAACTTTGTTTTTTCAGTAATGCAGAGTGTGAGTACAATAACTAATTCACGCAGTAGTGACAATCTGACAGCCCGGATGTTCTCCTTCATTAAATTGAACTCGTGATAGCATTTTTAAAATAACTAGGGGGATTTACTATTCTAAATACTATATGGACAGGTTTCTTCATATATTTCAGTTGAAAAATACACATTTCACAATTATCATTAATCTGTACACTTTCCTTCATAACTGAGCAGGCAGATTCATGATACCATTAGTTTATTTTAATGTAACTGCAATGTTGTGCACAATAATCACGATACTGCTTCTTCACCAAATATTGCTGCATATACAGCATTTACATATATTCTTATCCTGGATTGTTGGAGACCTGGAACTAAGCTTATTGAGATTTCTCAGCTTAACTGAAATGAAACCGTTAAAATGAGATCATTCACAAGAGGAACTGAGATCACCGTCTATGGCGCCTTCTGCAAAATAGTGAATAATGGCCCACAGTATGTGTAACAACATTCCCATGTCCAATTCCCACACTTACAAACAAAACGTGGCAGGTGTTCAGATTCTAAACTCTTGTACCACACAGTACGGCCTACTTTTCTGACTTGCTTACCTGCTTTACCATAGCAATTGTTTCATATATTGTTTGTACGCTTGATTAAACAGTTTTCTGGTCTTTGTTCACACTAGAGTTATACAGAATTACAGTAAGAATTTTCAGATCAGGATTTTTTTTTAAAGACTGTGATGATATTTTAGCCAGATAATTAAAAGGTACAAAAGTGAGAAATGAGAAATTAAGTATCCACCTGTGCCGGTAACAGTTGTGATGTGGCAGAAACTAATACTCTTGTGGCAGAGACCGTAGAGCTTTCTCTAACAGTC
>JAUBNQ010000009.1:6484706-6499129 GCA_032353495.1 Ctenopoma kingsleyae
TCAAAGCATGAGAAAATCTTTCAACACTACATGAATGCACTGGTTGTATTGTGTAACACATATCACACAAGTTGTTACACAAGAGCACAGTTCAAGCCACAAATGTATGCTTCCAGTAACTTGTGTATGTTTTGCAGGAAATGAGGAAGTGAGAATAAAAAAAAAATGCAGTAAAAACATATGATACTGTGACATTATTGGGGGGAAAAATATTTGCTATGAGTTGTAAAATAACCACTAATGGCACCAACATGTGGCCCACATATATTTCTCTCCATCTGAATGGCGCACGTTACAATAGTCACATGACTGCAAACTGCAAGTTTAAGGTCATGGAGATGTCGCCCTCTCTTCACTGCACCCTGACATGCTACGAATTGTCCTGATGTTTATTTATTTCACTTCACCATGAAATGTTAAGTTGCGCCGGACTAGCTGTTCTCCAAACATCTGCTCTGTTTCCACGGCAACGAATACAGAAGAATAAATCACACAAAAGCTTCAGACAGGACTAATAACACGACCTGCTGCCTACATCTGTTTACTGAACCCCAGACCCCCTCCAACTGTCTGCAGGTTAATTTTAAGATATTTGCTTAAACAAATGGTACATATGCAATTATATAATTGAAATATGAATTCAGTTTTAAGTATAAATGAGAATATCTGATGTGAGCTCTTTAGTTTAATTTCTATTGTAAGTAGAAACTTTTTTTTGGGCTGCAGGGGTGCTGGAGCCTGTCACAGCTGTCACTGGGTAAGAGGCAGGGTTCACTCTGGACAGGTCTCCAGTCTATCAGTGTATAGTCAGTAGTTCTGACATATAGAGACAACATTCCCATTCACACCTATGGGCAATTTAGAGTCACCAGTTAACCTAATTGCATGTCTTTGGACTGTGGGAGGAAGATGGAGCACTACTACTACACCACAGCGCCGGCCTGGCTCAGCTGAAAGGTTATTTCCACCTGTCTTTCTGCTAAAGCTCCTATTTAGGAATGAGAGAGTTGAGTGGTATCTGACAAGTATAAGCATATTTCCTGAAAAGTTTAATCAACAAAACTATTCATAAGAACAATTTAATATCTTTGGTACTCCACCACAACAGCCTGTTCCAAATAATGTTACTATTTCAACTACACTGGTTACAAGAAAAAAGATATGGTTTGTTTTAAACATATTTTTTATTCTAAAAAACCAAGATATGAACAGATTCAATGTGAAGCGGTGCAATGTGCGTGGGTGGATGTTTTCCCACTTGTCTTTAGCACAGCAGTTGAACCACAGACTGTGTATGGGTTGAACAGGTTTGTATCAGCTAGCTGTGTGTAAGCAGATATCATAAAAGAGGTCAAACTAGGAGATGTCTATAGACTACAAATACTGTAGTGCATTTTGTGATAGCAGGTGGTTTCACCTAAACTGGGACAAAATTATGACACTGAACAATCAAACAGGAATCTTAACTACAGTCCTTGCATTCTTAGTGCAAACTTGGCATCATGAGGAAAAATGTCACTTCTGTGCTTTAAAAAATGTATTCAAATTCAGTTTTTATTTGCAATGTTTCTACTATTTCTACTGCAATGAAATTAGAATCATCATATCTGCACCTTGAAATATGTGATAGAACTACTTAATAGTAATAGACCGAGAGTGATGCACAAGGCTTACTACACAATAACAAGATTGGAATCAGATTAAACACACTTTGAATCATTTACCAGAAAATAAAAAGTCATAAGGTTAATGCAGATTATGTTTGACAGTGTATGTTTTTAATGCCTACCAAGCAGGGCAGAAAAGACTGCATTACATGTAATAATCTCTCTGGATCATCTCTGGAAACACACTGTTGCTGAGGACAAATATAGAAAATTACAGCTTCAATGCAGTCTTTTCCATAGCTACACTGAAAGGCAACACTTTTCTCCCATACTGTGCTGCAACCTACTTATTATTTGTGACATTTACAAATGGAACAAATAGGGAAAAAAGAACTAAACGCAAGTTTTAATAGCAAGAGTTCATGATTTTAAGTTGCCGTGCTGCTTGAATTTTACACATCGAAGCCTGTTTGCAGGTGTTTGTATAAAGGTCGATGTCTGAAGCATTTTGTGTTGTGTAAAAAATTTGATTTCCTTAAATAAATCAACTAAGTTTCACCAAATCAGACACTGGATGATAACTTTACTGTGGTCTCACATATTAACATATTTAATTACATATTTCCAAAATGGATCACTCCACAAATGAAGGCAAGTTTCTCATTTGAATCTGCATCTGTCACAAAAGTGATGTTAGGGCACACTCAAAGTGTAAAATGACTTGAGTATGAATACCTTTCAGAGCCAGAAGAAATTTGTATAATCTGTGCATACTGAGTGGCAATAATTAATGTCTTTAGACATGTCATGAGGAATCTTAGTTTTTAACAAATCGTCACTGATAAATTGCCTTTAAAGAAAAACACCACCCCCTTTAGAAAAGACACATATGCACACCACTTCCCAGGATTCTTGGATATTCAGCTTTACTGCTGGTTTGACAGTAGGTGGTGCTCTTTCATTCTCCCAATGCTCTTGTAAAACTAGTGTTTAGGTAGACTGCAGATGGAGGCAATATCTTAGGTTGAATCCACAGGTTGGGAACTAACAAGAAAGTGTAAACCATTACGCCACAAACAAATTCCAATGTATGCTTTAGGCCCAAAATGTCTTCATACTCCTGTAGTGGAAATCACACCTGTTTTTGTTCAATCTCTGCAGTTTCTTTGCCATTAAAGCAAAGATTTAATAAGCTGTGCATACTCATCAAGTACAAACGTCAGTTTACACAATTCCACAACAGACCAAGTTTACTTACAGCAATTTTAGTTTATTAAGACATTCATACAATTTTGGGAAGGAGGGAATCTGAAAAGTAGTCAAGGGGAGAAATAGCAATATACTCTGGTAAGGGTAAAACCACTTCAGCAAGATATGGCCAACCAGTGAGGAATTCTGATAGAGCAAGTGGGATAAAAAAATATGATACATTTAAATTAACACATTCACAAAAGAACAAAAAAAGCAAGTGAATCTACAGTATAACATGACAAGTGCCTCTTATTAAGCAGGCCCACGATACATCGCACATATGTTAGCATAACATAATTTGCAGACTTTATACAGCACTTATACCTTTTAGTCCACAAGTAAGTTACTAAATGGTGGAGAACATCAAATACACGCATCTTATTTGAACATTGAAAGAAATACCTGATAAGGACCTTAATGTTTACAGACCCCATGGCTTTGTAGCTCCAACCAGCAGGCTGTCGAGGTTAGAATCTACAACTGTCCGAGAGGGACCACCATAGAAGTCACCTCGCTTTTAACACATACCAAAATTCTGATCCAAGGTTTAGCATTGAGAAGTTTTTTTTCCCCCTCGAATAATATAAGCACAATGCAAGTGGACGATCGCTATCACTGCGTTTAAAACAAAAAAGAAAACCTTAGGGCTCAAATCAGGTCAGCCACATTCATAGGCATCTCCTCCACAGTCGTATTGTAAAACGTCTCGATGTCCCGAAGAATCCTCTTGTCCTCCTCAGTGACAAAGTTGATAGCAACTCCTTTTCTGCCAAAACGGCCACCACGACCAATTCTGAAGAGTAGAGATGAGCCACGTTAGACTCCCTTTAGGACTGAGATACATCTAATGTAACATGCAGGCAACTTACCTATGAATGTAGTTCTCTCGGTTTGTAGGAAGGTCATAGTTAATGACCAAGGAAACCTGCTGGACATCTATCCCACGAGCCTGAGAAAGGAAAATCATTTTCAAATCTTTTTCAACTCAGACAAGAGTTTACAACACTATGCACATGTTAATGTTGCCCATGTATAAGTAACAGGTTCCTACAAAAGAACCCATTGTGGAGAATGAGCCTTACTCTCCCAAAAGTTTGAACTGCTATGTCATTTTAGGACTGTTGCAGGAATAAAAACATTTTGGGTTTTCAATTATTCAATTGATCTTTTCATGATTGACAAATAATGTCTATCAGTACCCCTACTACTCTGCCCCTTATACTAACCAGAAGATCAGTAGTGATCAACACTCTGCTTGAGCCAGACCTAAATTCCCTCATAATCACGTCACGCTCCTTCTGGTCCATGTCGCCATGCTGTCAGTGGAGAATAATTTTAGTTAGGAAAATGTGCAGCATTAACAATAGTAAGCTACACACCAGTATCGTTATCTAAGGTTAACAAAGTACAGATCGTACCAGAGCGGAGACTGTAAAGTCTCTAGCATGCATCTTCTCAGTCAACCAGTCAACTTTTCTCCTGGTGTTGAGGAAAATGACAGCCTGCGTGATGGTCAAAGTTTCATACAGATCGCACAGGGTGTCCAGCTTCCACTCCTGGAAACATCCATCACAAACAAGTTAAACAATGCATTGTCAAACAGTTAACTTCAAATAAATTTAAAAAATAAATAAAATCACAGCTCATGTCACACAGAATCTTGAGACAATGGACACTGGACATTAAGAAAGAGGTCCCCCCGAGCCTCAATTCAGATACTGTGATTTTAATATCCTTCCCTGGTGTACCCATGCTTACACGGCCACATGAGCTAAACCTGTAAGGCTTGGCTGCTGCAGTTTTAGCAGGGTGCTTTGAAGAGAAGGGATATCTATTATTTTTTGTAGCAGTCTGATATCACACAAAGCTTGCTAAATATTACCGACTAGACTTAAGTGAACCCACCTCTCGCTCCACATTTATGTAGAACTGCTTGATACCCTCGAGGGTAAGCTCTTCTTTCTTCACCAAGATACGAATGGGGTCTCGCATGAATTTCTTTGTCACCTCCAATACATCTGCTGGCATGGTGGCAGAGAGGAGGACCACCTGAAGAAAATACATTATTGTAAGTGCTAAAAGTGCACTCAATCACCAACTAATGTAGTACAGTGTTTCCAAATACACTTAAAATGCAGACCCAATTGTGGCACTGCACCTTGAGACAGAGGCCAATGAACATTAAGAAAGAGGTTCGACCACATCTCATTTTCAGTACAGTGCACAATAATCTCCTTCCACGCAATCGTCTGCTAGCATTATTGCATGAAACAGAAGAACTGGATCAAACAATTATAGCAGACGTCTGTTAATGCAGAAGGGCAAAAGATTAACCTTAACCGTTGCATCTGTGTAAAAATATACTTACTTGAATGTTTGTGCTCAGTTTCTGGAAGATCTCATAAATCTGATCCTTGAAACCTCGACTCAACATCTCATCAGCTTCATCCAGAACAAACATCTTGATCCATTTTGGGGCTGTGCAGAAATGTGATGTAAACATTCTCAAACACTTGCAGTTAATTTATTAAAAAAAAAAACAACAAAAAAAAAAAACATTTCATCTGAAAAGAGTATGTGTGACACTTACACAGGTGTCTCCTGTTCAGCATGTCATACACACGTCCTGGTGTGCCGACCACTATGTGAGGGGCCTCTGCCTGAAGCTTCTGTATTTCACTACGGAGATTGGTCCCGCCGATGCAGGCATGGCAGGTTGCCCCCATGTAATCACCCAGAGCCAGAATTACTTTCTGGATCTAATAGTGAAAGACAGGAACAAAAAACAGGTTCAGGGTAATGTGGTACACATGACTGAACATACAAACTCAAAACTGCAGAATAACTGTTCAAAGTGATCAGTAAAATAAAAGGAACTCTCCATTTCAGAAGTCAGTCCCGAAAGATGGTATGCCATCATATCACCCAGTTTTCCACAGCAACACAAAGCACAATAAAGTCAATCAAGCCAGATCACCTTTTAGACCAATGCAGCCATGGATAGAGACTACACCAATCTTAGGAGGATATTCTGTTTTAAATTTTCAGAATTTTGACAAATTTTTAAAAATGGTACCTTAGCACTTGAATCAGTGTCCTCAATATGCTGCTTAGGTCTGAGACACTGTTGAGGTTATCGTGACCTCAGGAACAGCATACCTGCTGAGCCAGCTCTCTGGTGGGAGCCAACACCAGAGCCTGAGTCTCCTTCTGCTCTATATCCAGCTGCTGCAAGATAGAGATGGCAAATGTGGCCGTCTTGCCAGTGCCTGACTGGGCTTGGGCAATGACATCAAAGCCTAATGGTGAAAGAACAGGATTACTTGCAGTAAAAAAATGACTTATTTAAATTATATATTAAAAAAAACAAAAAAAAAACAAAAACATAGTCTCCACACAAGACACATTATTACAAGATAAACTGTGTCACTGCACAGCAAATTGACACAGGTTACTGAAAATCTAAACAGTAATGAGTGATCAGTGTAAGAAAATGTTATCCCCATGAATGGGTAAGTCCCGAAAGATGGTTGAGCATCATTTCACTCAGATATAAATAAATTGTCTCTGGGTAAATGTGGTTTCTGTACCTTTGATGCAAGGAATGATTGCCCTCTGTTGAATGGCAGATGGTTTTTCAAAACCATATGCATATATTCCCCTGAGAAGAGTCTCCTTCAGGTTCATATCATCAAAGTTATCTGTAATCTCGTTCCAATTGCTCTGGATAATAAAAAAAAAAGAAGAAGAAAAGATTAGCCTGTGAGTTAAGGTACATACAAATTCTACATATAAAGTCTCCCCTGTAAAAACATGTTTAATCATGCACTTACCTCGATGACACCATCAGGCTCCATTCCATCTGGCCCCCCATGGTCTCTGTCTCTTGAGCTGTGGTAATTAATGCCATTAGTTCACTTGAAATCAAAATTTGAGTTCATAGCATCATCATAGAAAAGCAAATCTTCAAGTTTTGTGAACAGACTGCTTTATATAGTGGTGAGAAGCAGAAATTCCTTCCACGTGTCAGGTTATGAAAGGACTACTATCACCCATGTCACTAGCGTTAGGTCGCCGCTAAACAAAAATCCTTATTTGACGTTAGCTTTAAACGACTAAAACATAAAAGCTACGTCAAACGTGTAACGAGTGGGTCTACAGTGGTCCGGGTTACGCCCAGAGTATCTCGTTACACAGTTCTGGGCTTCGCTGGGTGCACGTGTCAAATTCCACGAGCAGGGCTCAAATACCTGCACTAAAAATGATCACTTATGTAACCTCGAAATGTTTCAGACCGGCTCATATGCCCACCGTGGTTCATGTTAACCTCAGCGTCAGAACAGTAAAAGAACCTCCGTGCACTTCAGCATGTCTCAACATGGAGCTCTGCTTCCCTCGTCGTTAGCCAATATGTCGGACAGTTGGGCCTGTGCTACCAACGGTGGCTTCTGCTGCCTGAGGACTAGGCCCAGCTGTATTCTGGCTAGACGTTTTCTCGGACTTCGAAAACTACCTGCCACGACACCAAAATGTTGTTTAAAGTCGAAAACCTAGTGCTCGTCACTTTTTAACAGGAACAATTACACAACTGAGTCAAGTTTAATACAAGTGGTTTGTAACGGCAATTTGGAACTGCGGTGTAGCTGGGCAGCTAACGTCACATAGCTAACTGTTAGCAACCAGACTGCCCTGACACCGTTGCACCTAGCTAGCTAAATACTAACTAATTTGGGCACATAAAGAGTACAGACTAATAGGACATGGTTATAAAAACCCAGATATCGAATACTGTCTTTAACAAACGAATGATTGCACGATTGTACCTGTTGTAATCAGCAGAATCGCTAGACATGATCCGTTCCCAACTTCAGCATGCGACTGGAAAGATCGCTGATGGCGCTGCCGACCGCCTTTATGCAGCCGGACTATTTTCACAGATCAACTTAGTGATCACTTTTGCTGCCAGTATTGTATTTGTTGACTGACGTAATATTTGGTTCAAACTACAGGATATACATATGTGGTATATACAAATGTATATGTCAATAACCAATGGAATTATGAAAAATGCATCAGACTATATTTCTCAGCGGAATGATATTGCAGTAACAACGGGTGGTTGGGCTGCTACAGCGTCTCTGACAGGTCAAAACTAAGCCTGACAAGGTTGTGCAATATTTTTGACAGAGGGTTCGTGTGAGACCAATATATGTGTATTTCAAGGAATAAAGTGATATTTGATACAATAAAAACAAAAATAACAAACTGAAAAGACGCTGGTGTATGTTACATTGCACATAATCAAGAAACCTGACTGGACAGACAAACCTGTGAAAAATCACTGAAATCAAAATTCTTTTTATATACCAATAAAGAGTATAACAGGACAATATATTGTGACACTGAAACAATTCTTAAATCAAAAATTTGTTGCATGTTGTGTGAAAGAAAATTTAGGTACAGTTTTATCATCAAAGTTATCATCAAGGGGCGACAGTGGTGCAGTAGGTAGAGCAGTCTGCAATTATTAATTGCCTGTGAACCCCAGGGTTGGTGGTTTGTGACCCGATCCCTCCCTGATTCCTGGCCACATGTTGAAGTGTCCCAAGACAAGACACTGACCCCCCGAACCTTGGCGCCTCAAGTGGGCAGCCTGTCCACAAAGAATTTCCCCAAGAGGATCAATAAAGTTATTACTGTTATCAATTTATTTAGCTAATTTCAATTGTATCTTTTAGACTTCAGTGAAGCACATTTTCTTCTTTACTTTCAGCCTCTCATTTTCACTCTGATCCTTATTATAAGAAACAATGTATTTTGATTGTTGAAGCCCAGCATGACCAAGTAACATGATCAGTTTTTTATGTACTGGACCTCAAGTGTAACAGTACTCTTATAAAATTAGTCTTATTAGCTAATAAAGCACTTTGACAAACTTCTAAAAGGTGCTATACAAAAAAAGTTTGAGTGATTAGTGGATGGATCGAAGAAAGCACAGCAACGTCTCCACTTCTTGCATTCACTCAAAAAGGTGATCTTCCTCTCTCTGTTCTTACCATGTGCTACAGAGGCAGCAATGAGAGCATCAGGACCGCTTGTGTGACTGCCTAATATAGAAACTGTAAAGTTTCTGAACACAACTTTATGGTGAACCAACAAAACATTATCTGTGTTACCGTGCGTCTGTCTGTTCCTTAAAAATTCCCACTTAAGCTATGGAGTCCAGGCATATAGTTGAAGCGTACTTTAATAATAAAAACTGCGTAATCATGTTCTTCTTCTTCACGCTTTACTGAGGCTTTCTTCGAAATACAAAAAAGGAAAATTACATAGAACCTTAAAATTAAACTGTTTTACATGGTAATTATAGTTAATCAAAGACTAGTGTGCTCTCTATGCTCCAAAGCTGAGTCTAAATTAAGAAAATATAATAATCAACATAATGTTCATGCAGCCCATCAAATTCCCATCCAATCAAATTAAGCATGTCAAATGAAAGTATAGAGCCAGGTATCCTTAGCAATTAGACATAATATAATAAAACACAAACCATAACAATAAACCTGTCTATTCAAGAAATGGCTCTAACAATCTGTACTTTGTAATTTGAAAACTAGTTACTGGTTCTTTTAAAGGTTTTTATTCGGCACCTTTATGCACTGTACAGATTAGAGACTAGCCAACTGTATTAGATCTACCTCCATCACAGCATGCTGTAGACATTTAAATGTTTAGTCAATAAAAACAATCACACTCCAAAAAAAGGACTACTCAGTATTTTGGATTATATTTAGGTGCACTTTGCTAACAAAGCAAGCAATGTATAATACTGGACTGTACTTTGACTCTAATGCACAATGGTGTAGTAGTTGGAGAAAAGTTCCTCCCCTGCTGTAATGTCTCTAAGTGATACAAGAACAACACAACGAAGAGGCCTCTGTGTATCCTGGCTGTAGTTTACATTTGGCAGATACTGTCGGAGCTTGATGGGAAACTTGTCTGGCACATCATACTCCTGGTAGCACACGTTAGCAGGCTGCTCGTTGGAGCAGTTGTTCACATACTGACCCACAGCCAGTGGGTTCTGTGGGGTGGCTGTCAGCCAGCTGGTGTCAGTCATCATGAAGGGCCCTATTCTGTCTCTGCCACTGCATGACTTGAACACCATTTTGGAGATGCCTTTGTCATTTCCATCAACCAGGACACCATCAATACACCTGAATACAAAAGGGTTTCTGATGGACTGGAGGAGAATAGGCTCATACACTTGATACACTGTGCCAGGATACATGGCAACTATAGATCCTCTGGGTACAAATCCTTTGGTGACAAATACTCCAGTTCCTGCAAAGGGTAAAGTGCTAGGCTTCCTGTCAATGCAGAATCCCAGAGAGTGTAACATGGCACCATGTCCACAAACATGATTTCCTCCGCACTGCTCTTCTTCAATTGTTATCCGTTTCAGAAAGTGAGTTTGACCTGCTCGGAGCTCATGATTAGCCCCGTGACTCCTGAGCAGGACTCCGAAGAGCTTCAACAGGCTCTGTGAAACCTCCTCATCTGGGACTAGTTTGTCTTTCGCGCGCTCCGTCACTTGCCGCAGAGTCTTCTCATTTTTAGACAGATTTAGTACAACCCAAGGCACAAATCGATGTCGGTATGATTTCCATTTGTTCTTAAATCGTGTTAGAGCTGTTCTAAACATCCAGGTAGTGGTCTGACATCGAAAAATGAGCGTACGTTTAGGACTTCTATAGTCACTTCCGAATAGTTGCTTCAAAATAAGAGCAACCCTGTAAATATTTCAAAATTAGTTTCTGAATTTTCCAACTTTGCTAAAAGTGATATGGTAAATTGGTATCAACTCTCCGGCAAAGAATAGAAAATTGAACAATGTAACACTCGTGTGTTTATCAATAAACACTAGGACGTGACATTATTGAGGGGGGAATATATTTTGGACCTTTATTTTGAAGAGTCGTACTTCAACCGGAACGACTTTTTACGTTAGTCGTAAAAACTTTACATGCATTAGCCAGCTGGATGGGAGGAAAGGAGTCAGGCGAAGACAAACATGGTAATAAATTATTCTTTTTACCTTGTTGATGTGGTGTAAATGTGAATGCTGTTCATACACATAAACTGGTCCTTTCGGATGATCTATGTAGTCAAGAAATAGCTCTAATAATCTTATACTACCTTTCTATAATGAAAACAAACCTAGCTTTCTACGTTAGCATTAGCTAGCTCAGCTAGTTAGCTTGCTAGGATTTAAGCCACTGACAAACAAAACTACACTCTGCTTCAACGTTAGCAAAGAGTAGTGTTACGAATGTAAAGATATCAACCAGCTGACCTATTCAAACTTAGTAACTGCTGTCAGAATAGCACGCTGTTCATAGTTCTCTCATTCTTGTTATTTTGATGTTTTTCACCATGGTTCAGCGTTTCAGTGGCTAACAGTTAGCATTCTCTTCGTGGTTATTATGTGGCATATTGGATGACAAGAGTCATATAATGATTTGTAGATGATTGTGTAAATAAACTGCTTTGACAACTGATAAACACAATCATTACATTAGACAAATGTGTGTGAATTTGCTGTTGCTGTACTACATTACTTTAACCATGAATGATTCTAACAACAGTTTTGGGTTTTGTGTGTTTGCTTGCCTTTGTACAGAACAAGTTGAAGTCCTCACAGAAGGATAAAATTCGCCAGTTCATGATTTTCACACAATCCAATGAGAAGACTGCATTAACCTGTCTAGCACAGAATGACTGGAAACTAGATGTTGCAACGGACAAGTTTTTCCAAAATCCAGAGCTCTATGCTTCAAATCTAAAGGGGACCTTTGATAAGAAAAAACTTGAGCAGCTGTACAACAGATACAGAGGTATGGAAAACCTGTTTAATATATAAAGATAAACTCTCAGTATACTGTAAAATTTGTTGTAAATGCCAGTTTGTTACATGTTTTATAGCCTCTCTGAAAACTTTTTCATTTGGCTATGAATTAATAATTAACCAAATTCCTCTTTAAACTTGTACCCTAGATCCTCATGATGACAACAAAATTGGTATTGATGGAATCCAACAGTTTTGTGATGACCTGGGTCTGGATCCAGCTAGTATAAGTGTCCTCCTTATAGCCTGGAAGTTCAAGGCAGCAACACAATGTGAGTTCTCGAAGCAGGAGTTCATGGATGGCATGGCAGAACAGGGGTAAGAGCATAATTTTAGATGGTACATTCAAGAGAGGAAAATCTTTTTTGTTTCCTGAAACATCTTCCTTGTGTCCTTATGAATTTACAGACCTCAGTTGTTACTACTATAATTCAAATGTTGACTTAAGTTAATGTCTGCTGTACAAAGGGGAAAAATATGTTTGTCACATCAGCTATAAGTATGCTTCATTAGTTTTTACATGAGAAAAAAAAGAATGAAAAATAAGTGTTTTATTTGTCCAGATAAAAACTTAAGTTCGCTTTATGTTTCCTCAGGTGTGACAGTATAGAGAACCTAAAAGCTCAGCTGCCAAAGATGGAACAAGAGTTAAAGGACCACGGGAAATTTAAAGACTTTTACCAGTTTACATTTAATTTTGCAAAGAATCCTGGCCAGAAAGGCTTGGGTAAGTGTCTCCTAATACTCAACATTTGATCTGTGTATTTGTTGTTTAAAGTTTATAAAATTGTTACTGGTTTTCTTACAGATTTAGAAATGGCAATTGCATATTGGAATTTAGTGCTGGCTGGAAGATTCAAGTTCTTGGACTTGTGGAACAAATTTTTAATTGTAAGTTAATAATCACTCTCAAGCCTACTCTAAAAATGCCAAGACTCTTAAGAAGAGTATCACCAACTTAATCCCCACATGTTTTATAGGAACACCACAAAAGATCAATTCCCAAGGACACTTGGAACCTCTTACTAGACTTCAGCACAATGATCACAGATGACATGTCAAATTATGATGAGGAAGGTTTGTACAGTTTTTACACTCAAGCTATTTTTTACCCTGGAGAAATGGCTAAAAACATCACTGTTATCCATGTCATATGCTCGCCTATGTTGTGAAAAGTCACACTTTGTAACACTTTTGTTTGTTTCCTCAATAGGAGCATGGCCTGTCCTGATAGATGACTTTGTGGAGTTTGCACGGCCACATATCGGGACCAAAAGCACAGCAGTTTAAAGGCCTCTCTCTCTGGAGAACTATCCCTATGATGTTTCAGCAAAACAGAGCGCAGTACAAGGAGGACAAGGAGACCATGCTGAAGTGAGAACGATGTTGCCTTTTCAACCTCAGGACTGAAATATTTTACACAGCAGAGACTTTATAAATGTGTGTTTATGTACATACATAAAAAAGGCATATGTCTTTGTTCGTCTACCTGTGGTGCTTTTCCAAAGCATTGGGCTTTTTGTATGCGCTCAAGCCAACTAGAGGAGTCTTAGCCTGTGTGGTTCATTAATGTGGCTGGGCTCCACTCAAAAGCAGATAGACACACTTTTGAATGATCTAAGCGTGAGGGTTCACGAAGGGATGTTGTACTTTAAATATTGAATTTTAATACTCTTGTGTGCGTTCCTGGTTTTGTTTTTATGATACATTTGTGTGACAAGTCAGTATAAAACATTGATTGTAATTTTTTTAAGCGAAATGCTGTTTGTTTAAACACAAATGTTTAAAGATAAAATAAATGTTTCAATTTGCTATCTTTAAAATCGCCAGGACTTTTTGTTTCTGTGTTAAAACAAAAATAAATAAATAGATAAAGGTTAATAATAGCAGGTATTTCCACCTTTGGTTAATGAACACTAAAGGTTGTTGTCTGTATCTAGATAGGTTATACATTTGAATAATGTTTTGTTTTTGTTCAGGTCATATTCTTATCACCACAAGACGTATTTCTTCCTGTCGCTGCTTATGGATAAACAATTTTAAAAATACCCCACCCCACCCCCCTCAAAAAATAGAATTATTAGTTTTGTTTTTAGTTTAACACCATACATAACATGGCAGATAATGGATGTTACAGTGACTTGTTTTCAACATGCCTGCTTTTCTTTAATGTATTTTAGACACGTTGTAATTTAACTAAGATACGCAGCAAAAACGGCTCGTGCAGCACCGCGGACAGGGCCGCGTGAGTTCTCGAGTCGTGATGCGCCGTCTTTGTGGTCTCGCGCTGCCTCCCTGTGGTGACAGCAGTGAAAGGCACGCGCGGTTGCTAAGGGTGACGACTGACAACAGACAGCGGTTGAAGAGCAAAGTGGACAAAGAAACCATTGGAAGTAGCAGCTAATAACATTGTAGTGGAAGAAATCATCACTGTGAATTGTTCTTTTGTTACGTTTTAGGGGCTTAGAAGTATTTTGTTACATTTTAAAGGCTTAGTAGACGCTTAGTCAGGAAAATGTCGAGGATTCTTCATACAGTTTTGTCTGAGATAGGCTGGGACGAGCGCTTTGCTATCCCTGAACCTAACGCTGAGAACAAGGCTTTGATAGAAGAGGTGAGTGTGTGAACGTTTTACCCCACTATTACTTTCTGGTGAC
>JAUBNQ010000009.1:6499229-6511721 GCA_032353495.1 Ctenopoma kingsleyae
ATCATGCCAAACATCTGGTCTATCTCATGGTAGCACAAGACACTATTTTACAAACAAATTAGTTGTAACATAAACATCTCTCTATGTAGAAAAAATACAAATGGTCACTGAAAAGAAGTTTCAAAGAAGTGTCAAATTTCTAAATGATCTTATGTCACACCATCAAATCTTTTATTACATAGACTGACTACTATAGGGGCTTCATCAGATGAGATTATGTAATGTTTATTTATAGGAAATTAGATTTTTTTTTAAAAATATAATGTAATATTTTGCATAATTATAATTATAAACATCAACAAAAAGCCCCAATAGCTTGGGATCTGTGTAGTTAGTTTTATGTTTAGGTTTTATGTCAACACACAATGGGCCAGTAAACAAGTGTTTCAGGTACTGTAAACGGTAAATCCGTTCACATACCATCACGAGGCAAATACAGTATTTGTAACTGCATGTAGTGATTAACAACCTTTTTTGACAGCTCTGAAGAACAACAGAAATGCTGTAGACAAAATATATGCTGTTTTTTTAATCTGATCACTTCCATACAACAGATTCGTAAGAAAGATGCAGAGTTGGTGCAACTGGAACACAAACTCCAGAAAAACAAGGATGAAAAGCAGTTAAGGGCTGAATATCTCAAAAATGCTAAACAAGAGGTAGAAAATACGGAGGTAGGTTTCTCAAAATACATTATTCATGTGTCAGATGGATATGTGTCTCTTCTAATAAATGGGTTCTAGTCAAAGTATCAGGGTGTATTCTTAATATCTCATTTTAATTTGCTGTGCATATAGGCACTGTGCAAAGCCAAGGAAAGAGAGGAAGAGTTGGAGAGACACCTCACAGCTCTCGCAGAAAGAGAGACAGGCCGTCTGGCACAGGAGACTACTAAGATGAAGAATGACCTTCGATCTTTAACAGAAAGGAGGAACATGCTTGAGGTCCATGCGGTCACCAACAACTTTATAGAAATATAGAAACAATGTTAACTGTTGGTGCCAAAATGTGCTATTTAAAATATTGTCATTTCTTCAGAACCACATCTTCAAGGCCAAACATAAGCTTGAAGAGTTTAGGAACCAGATGAACTGGGACCAGCAGACCATGAATGCTTTTCTGGAGGAGTCAGCACGTAAAGATGATGATACAATGGCCATCATCAAGTACGCTCAGCAAGACGAGCAGAGGATCAAGGTAAAGTTAAATACAAATAGACTGGGTTTTTTTTACAGCTCTGACTTATCCTGATTTAACACCTTTAAAATCTCCTCATTCAGACACTCACTTTGGCTATAGAGAAGAAGACCCTGGAGGCCAATGAAAAGCGCAAACTACTTGACAAAGAATTGACTGAGACTATATCTGCACAGGTACAGTAAGAAAACACTGCACATTCTCCTTGCTAATGTGGCAGATTATTGTCAATAGTATCAGTTAAAAAGAGTTTGTTTTATATTTACACATTTTGATTTTACAGCATTATTTCCACTGTGGGAACCAGAGACCAAGTTGTTCAGTGTGATTGAAATGATGAAATTTTTTCACACATTATATTTATATTTTATAATGAGAGGAACATCGAAAATGAAAATGTCTTCTCTATGTCTTCTCTATGTCCTTTATTAACAGATTGCTTTGGATAAGACTACAGAGAATTTGCAGCAGGCCCATCTTGATACACAGCAGCTCATCCACCAGTGGGAAAACACCATCAAGCAGATGAAGCATCGAGATGCCGACATGCATCAGTGTGCACTGGTAAAGGCTGTGACCTTGTATTTTTGCTGACTTTAACATATTAATGCATATTAAGTTCTGAATATTAAAAATGTGACAGAATCTGAACATACACTGAATTGTGCACTTGAGTATCACCAAGGTTTTTCTTTTATTTCTGTTTCATTCACTCATCCTTGTAGCAACTTGCTGAAGCCAACCAGAAAATCAGAGAAAAGAATGCTACCATTACAGAGTGGAGGCACTTGCTGGATACGCAGAAGAACAACAACAAGGAAACTGAAAGGGAGATAAGCATAGCCAAGCAACAGGGTGTAAAACTGAGGCAAGATTTGAAGGAGCAGGAGAACAACTGCAGCAGACTGCAGGATGAGGTCATCTTTGCATCTTTTCATCAAAGTTTGCTGAATGTGTATAATAATGTTATAATTAATCACAATCCTCATCTGAAATCTAGTTTCACGTTGTAAGAGCGAATTGATTCTTTTTCGTCCCCCAGCTTGATAGTTGCAAAGGCACACTGGATCGAGCAACTACCGATGCGGAGTCTCTGACATCTAACATATCAAAAATGAACAGAGACATCCAGGATTTTAATAACAAGTCAGTGAAATCATATCGCTTGTAAACCACTAACCATTTTAGTGCTTTAGTACATGAGCTCTATGTGTATATGTGTGTGTTGTAGACTCAAGGAGGCCAGGACGTACAACGCTGCGCTGGAAGAGAAACTTAAAGTTGTGACTCAGACTGCTCTTAGTGAGGAGGAGCGAGCTGCTCAGATAGACCAATTCCTCAAGGACGAGGAACAAGCAGTCAAGGTGAGCTGCCTATCAATCCTGAATGAGCTGCAGGATGAGATCATCCTGAACAGGTACTCCAAGAATTCCAGTTAATCTGAAACCTGATCTGGGCTCTAGCTTGATATTATAATTTGCAAAACAAACACTGCATAGAGCAAATTCTGATTGACATCTTTATTTTCTTTAGTTTCATTTAGTTGGCAGAATTTCTCATGGATGTTGGCCTCTTGCTGTCAAGCTGTCATAATACAGAACAAAGAAGCTCTGGTTTTCTAAAACTGTTAATACAATTATTGTCCTGCAGTCACATGAATAGCAGTGTGGAGATTATGGATTTTTTTGCCACGTGATTCATCTCTAAGACTGCAGTACTTGAAGATATCTTGTGCTTGCTGGAGATAATTAGGGCTGTATATGTCCTGCCAGAAGGAGCTACATATATCATACAGATACTAAATACATAAAAATATTTAATTTAAAATATGTATCTAATTTATGTAAATCACCTAAATTGGCATGGCACCAAAAATAGTGGCACATCGGTCAACTGGTATATTCCTGATGTTATGTCCTCAACTGTGCTTTACTTTCACTGTTTTTATGACAATGCAGTGGTAGCTATGGTTATGGCTTATTGTATGGGAAATGAAACTATTATACACAGAAAATACAACAATTGCAAAAGGTGAATTTTACTTAAAGAGACACCACTTGCTCCTGGCAGTATATTTGCACTACTGTAATCATATCTGTGGACATCACAGACATTGATATGTTTCCATTCACAAACAAATTCCCAATGCATAATGATGAAAAAAGCAGTGAATGTGATTGGACATACTGTCAAAACATCTAACTTATATATGTATGATAATGTATTCTTCCTGATACTACCAATGTGTGCTGCAAAGCCTAGCTGCAAAAATACCAAAATAAGTGCAGTAAGCAGAGCACATATGACTAGACTACACTGTAGAACCTTAAATATGAGTTAAAATTTCATAACCCCACATGACTTCATTATTCAGTGTCATACAATTTTAGAAATGCAGCAAACAGCAGGATTTTTTTTTCTGGTTGAATTCCCTAAACAATGCATTATTGTAATAAAAACTGTACATTAGGAACCAGTTTTAAATGATGAGCATTGTGCTGTTGTGGTCTGTGCTTTGCTACAGGATTTGGATGTCAGACTGCGTGACTGCAGGGAGGAGCTGTTTTATTGCAAAGAGCATTTACAGGATCTAAAGACAAGGGAGAAAGATTCAGTTGCCCAGGTTTCGAGGAGCAAATCCACCATCACCAGGCTGAATAACCAGCTCACAAAACTGGAGAAGGACTTGATAAAACAGCAGATGACTATTAGTGAACAGGCATGCTTACCAAAACACACACAAACACAAATGTAGCCGTTCATAATGTGACTAATCAGCTTTCTGTGGTCTACTAGACTCCGCAATACCAGTATTGTACATATGTTCAGTTTTCTCTCTCACTTTGCTGCATTATAGGACTCTAAGATTACCATCCTGGGTAGGAAACTGGATCGGCTACAAGGTGACATTCACTCAGATGAAAAACAAATGCTAGACATAAAGATTGCTGAGTTGACCAAAGCCCTAGAAGAGAAGAAGAACACAGCCAGCATGCTCACCAACACACTCAAGGAATCTGAGGTTTGTTTTACTGCTGTTTATCTCATTGTTTTATAAAATGAACCAGTGAAAAAATGATCTATTATGTACATATTATATCTGACAGGATGATATTCGCAGTTTGAGGAAAGAGGTGGAGAAGTCAGAAGCTCAAGAAAGATATCTGACCGAGAAGGTGGATGAACTGATGCTACTACGTACTACCAATGAAAAGGAGCTGAAGCGACTCAGACTCAGGAAACAGGTAAATAAATTAAATCATAGCAGCTATAAATTGATAGTAAGTCACCGTTTTGAAGATAAAATAAATCATTAATACAGCTCTGTATTTAGGTACATAAATTTTAATTATGTGTTTAATTATTAGCACTGACATGTTTGCGATGTTAGTGCTAACATGCTGATGTTTAGCACATAAAGGTACTGTATTTAACATGTTTAGCAGCAGCATGCTAACATTTCCTATCACTGCTAGCACTATTTGTAGTATGTAAAATAATACCATGCACTGTTAACTTTATGTGTTCCTCATCAGGACAACATGGTGGAGCATAACATCCTGAAGATAGAGGTCAAGCGTATTAGAGATCTGCTGTACAACAAGACAGACACTGTACTGTCCATGGAGAAGAGGAAGCTGGAGCTGCAGAAAGCCATAAAAGTGAGAGAGGCTGAGATCAAGGTCTACAGAGAAATGCTCAGCCAGCAGCTCAAGATCAGTGAGCAAGACAGACAGAGACTCAGGTAAAAGCCTAATCTGGAATACCAGCTGAGTAAATCTTATATACATACAACTTATATACACACAACTCTGTTTCATGTTATGTTTTATGTCATCTAGAGCAACATGTTACTAAGCTACTTGAGTGTCTTTTTAGAGAATATATTTGTAGAAATGTTACAAACAGAATCACTGATTCTGTTTCAGTGTTGAACTGAATGAGAAACTATCCAAGATTGACATGATGAAGAAACGCTTTGAGATTGTGACACTTTCTATGGCAGCTCCTGAGGGTGAAGAGGAGAAATCACAGGCTTATTATATCACAAAGGTGAGAGGTTTTGAAATCCAGGTCAGATTTATTCCTCTAGGTAACACCAGCACTTTGAATCACTGCTGTGCTTTTCATCAGGCTGCACAAGAGAAAGAGGAGCTCAAGCGTAAAGGAGACAGTCTGGATGCTAAAATCCACAAGATGGAGCTGGAGAATAAAGCTCTGGAGAACACTACCCAGTTGTTTAACAACAGTAATGCTGCATTTCGCAAATCCCTCAACAAAGTAAATGAATCTGGTATGTATAACAACACTCCTATCAGGGCTCATGAGTGGGCAGTTAAGTGATATTGTATGTGCCTAGTTTTCATATTCGTCTGATAAACTCAGCAGAGCAGATATCATTAAGTCATTTATTTTCTTTTTGTTTTAGGTCCAGAGTTCCAAGAAAAACTGAAGCTAGGGGAACAGTTGAGGGCAGCTGAAGAAATGCTGAAATACAAGAGAAAACAGGTTCAAGAACTCCAACTGGACTTGCAGGTTATTTCTATTTATAGCATCTGTTGAGCAGAGAAAAGGGATTTAGAGATTAATGAACACGGATAATTACACTACACTTTAAACAGGTTAAACTCTATTTTCAAACTTGTACCAAAACTTCAGAAAAGTTAAGACTAGTTATTTGTAGAGTGGTTGCTAAGCATCTGTAGTGTTGTCCAATTCAACTCTTTATCAGCTACAACTACTATGTTAACAGGAATCCACTTCATTATTGCAAGCTGTGACATAACCTCCAAAACATTACACTGCTCAGGCAGGAAATAGGTACCACTTCCAGAAGTACACTGTAAAAAATAAAATCGTAAAAAATGGTAAAAAGTACAGCAGCAAAGTTGCCAAACAGTTACCGTTAAATTACAGTATAATACCAAATGTTATTTTACGGCAAATTTCCATTGAAAATTACAGGTTTTTTCTGTTGTTTCTCACTATGATTTTATGGTCTATCATTGGTAAAATTACAGTTGTGCACCGTAATAAAGACATTTCCAAATCTTAAAAAAGCAAGGAATCACTTACAAATTAAGTTTGATTTACATCATTTGAAGGCATGGTTTCTGTAAATTATAGTACAACATTACTGATTTGGATGTACGCACTTGTTTTTGGTCAAAATTAGACCATTAATTGCCACTTGATATACATTTCTATATATTGTGACAAAATATAGCCGAGTTACAAAGCAAGTCAGTAAAACTGCTTCTTGTTTTTTGCAAAAGCATGTTAATAACTGTAGAAGCAGAAAATCAGCCACATTTTATTATCTTAGTCTGAATAAGGAAGAACACCACTAATGGTGCGACCACCTACACATATGGTGTAAAATGTCTGCATCTAATAACTGCGTAAATAACCAAAATACAATGTGAAATTCAAAACAATGAACACGACAAACAAATAATAGAACTTGCAACTTAAAGAATGTGACATGAAAAGCAGGAAAATAGAGAAATTATGTTCATATGCTCAAGTATCCAGAAGCCCCTAAGCCACGCCAGCTTCTCACAGGTCACTATAATATGGAACAGATAATCTTAACAACTTAATGAACGGTGTTTCTACACTGTCTACCTACAAGATCTCCCTGTTGGAACCTTACAGGTTCATTTTGAATGATTGTTTTTGATTTTTACTTTCATTTTAGAGACATTTTTACAGAAACTAACTGTAAAATAACAAATAAATTAATTTACCGTAATTTAATGGTAACTGTATAGTAATTTAACTCTCAGAACCATTTCAAAATGGCACAACCGTGTGGAAAAACAGTAGATTCTTATAATATAAAATTAGACATTTTTACTTTAATGTTACAGAACGTCTATTTTAAAAAATGATTTACTGTATTTTCATGGTATACTCTTGCAAAACAAAAAAGATGGCAAATAGCTGTATTTTTTTCATGGCAAATTTCTGTAAAAATACATTTATTTTTTACAGTGTACCCACTACTTACATGAAATAGTAGAGGCAGTTGGCACAAGATGAGTTACACAATACGATCCACTATGAAGTTCTTCACAATGCACATTTTTTTATTGATGCGTTAAATCTACGTGACCTCAAGCCAGTTTACAGCTCTTGTTTCTTAAGCACTATGTATGTACTATAGCACATTTACTACTGTGTCAAATCATCAGCATTTCTAACTGTTTTTCAATTAACATTTCTTATTTCCTTTTTAAATTATGTTTATATTCAGTCAGCTGCCATTTTTCTCTTTAGAATTTAGTTATTTGGTTTAGTCTTTGTGAGAGCACTAGTTAAAGAAATCTCACTGAGCATCTCTTTGAATGAGTTGTTTGGTGAAATGAGCCTTGCTTGAACCTCTTTGTATGTGCGTGTCTCTAATACCTGTTGCTTTTGTCTGCTCGTGTTTTTTTTTTCGTGTACCACTCTCCATTTCCAGGACATGAACAATACCTTGGAGAGTCTGCTGCACGAAGAGCAGGTGGAACGAGATAAGCTAGAGCACAAACAATCACTCATCAGTAAACTGAACAAAGAAATCACTTCGCAGCAAGACAAAATAGACAGAGCAACAAAACAGGTACAGTGTCCAACTGGACCAATTTGTTTAAACACGTTCATTAAATATGTTTTATTGTTGCTTTGATGCAATTTTTACTGATTTGTTCTGTCTTGCGGCCTTGCTTGCTGTAAAAGTACATAATGGATTAATATTGTGTGTGTGTAAAGTACAATACAAATATCTACAAGTATCTTGCAATATTTCAGGTACTGCAATCACATTTTAATTTTGTATTGTCCTGCCGTTTGCTAGTGCTCTAAACTGATCAAAGAGATCCGCTCAGCAAAAAACACCAAGAGTGAGACTTTTGAAGAGAAGGACATTAGGCTGAGGGAGTTGAAAGAATTCAACAAGACTGTCAATAAGATGTTAAATGAGGCCATGGAGGACAAACCTGACCTCCGATCAGTTCTGGAGAAATACTTTCTGCAGGTTTGAAACAGTTACACTGCATTGTTTTATAGACTATTCTGAAGCCTCATTAAGCTTGAAACCATGACACGTTGTTCTTTACACTCTACTGTTTCTCCTGTTGTCTCTCTCAGGCAAATCTGTCTCTTCCACCTCCTTCTTCTGCTGCATCCAGCCACCGAGGCTCAAAAACCAACTCTGCCCGCAGTTCTGCATCTCTTAGGTCACACTCAATAAATTATTTATAAAATCATTTCTCCAGGGAAACTGATAGAGACATGATGATGATTTGTTGTCATCATTCATTGTTTTGTCAGTGGAATATAACCAGCTAGCTTAGAGGAACTAGTTTTACTGGGAGTCTGCAAGCGTTGACTGGGCACTGATTTGATTTTGTGCTCTGCATTGTAGGTCTCCTTCATCCTCAGCCAGCAGCAGCCCCAGGGCCTCTGCACTTCATTCCCCTGTACTGAAGACTGTGGACCTGGGCTTGGAGTTGACCGTGACTTCCCCTCCTCTAATCACCTCCAGACGTTCCAGCTCTGCGAGCAGCAGCAGCAGCAGCAAAAAGCTGAAGAAACCCCAGTGATGCACAATAACTACCTTTAACTACTGATTTCACTACTTTATTTGTAGTGAAAATAAGCAAGGATAGTTGGTGTGTAGTGTTTTAACGTGTTTTTACGCATTCTTCTTAATTTCAGTGTTATTCTGATAATTGTTAATATGCTATGGTCTCTTAATAATCATATTTATTAATGTACTGTAAACCCAATAAAGCTTGAAAAGACTGACTGTCCTCACAACACACTTGGACTGTTGTTTGTGAACTTTTTTCTAGTTCTTTTTCTAGTTTCTGTCAACAGTGACAGCAATGCCAGTCACCTCATTAAATCAAAATAAACAGCCTAAGAAAAAGGCATGGACAATGATGTCACATCTAACTAACTTTATGTAAGCATATTTATGTTAAATTTACCTACTTCCAACTATACATTTGAACTCAAAGTAGTGAAAGAGTGCACGGCCAGTTTCAGACAGAGGACAACTAATTAACAGTGGAACAACTGAACAATTGTATGTGAAAAATGTAAATAACAAAAATCTAGTGCGAGAGTACACATGTGTGCGTCCTCATCAGGTCTCACACTTCTCACAGGAGAAGATGAGTTAAAGACCTTAACAGTGAAAGTGGTTAGGTAGTGCACCCAGAAATGCTGGGCGTGTGTCATGATCACAACCTGCTGCTGTTGGCCATGTCTCCTTTTTCTTTCCTTGGACTTGGGAACTGGGCATGGAAGTTCTAACTCATTCTGCTTGTCTGAAAATAGAAAAAAGACAAAAAAAAAGAAAGGGTTAAAAGAATAAGACAATATAACTTTAGTTAGATACAAAAATATTTCTATACAAATGTAATGAGAATGTCAAAAAGGCACAAAGGGTCAAGTAGTGCTCATGAGATGATTGTAAACAGAGGACAGAAGATGGTGTGTTTGCAAGGAGGCAAACTGATTGGCTGTGTGTCGTGAATCACTGCTAGGCTTTTAAGAGATCGGGAAACTCTGCAGTCCTCCTGATGAATATCTGGAACAGGTATTGTTCTACATTTGCCACACCCTATGAGGGCAATGTCAAAGGTGTCGTTTCCTCACGCAGAACAAAAGTCTCCAGAAGCTTTGTGGCAGCAGAAAGAAAGCTTTCCCACGATACAGCATGTTTCACTCTACTTTTGAAGTCAACATGCTGCTGGTGGTCCTGTTTGCTGGATGTTTGGTCTTGTGTGCTGCACAGACGAGTGAGTAAACCGGCAGAAATCGCTGACATCATTTTATACAATATTTATATTATGTGTGAAGTTATTGAGCTGATTATCTGTGAAGGTTCTCAGTCATCCAGCTTTTTTTTTTTTTTTGAGTTATTGAGCTGATGTTTGTAGTAAGAAGTTAAAGTGCGTAGACTTTAAACATGTTCTGATATATTTGAATGTTTCCCCAGCATCTGAGCCCTTTTCTACAACAGGGATGTCAACTACAGCATTTACTATGTTCACACAAGCAACCGGGGCAACGACTGATTCAATTAAGAACTGTAAGTGGGTTTTAAATTTACGCATTGTCAATAATGTTTAACCACATTTTAGTAGTTTGAAATGTATGCATTGTTCTTATTTGGTCCACAGTCGTGGCGATCCTTCAGACAGCAGTTCAATCCAGTCAGGAGCTAAATGCAACTACATTTGCTCCAGTTTTAACTGAGGTAGCTGATTAATGTTGTTCACTAAACTACTTTCTTAATACTCAGTTCTATATTTTATTTCTATAAAACAAATTCAGCATTAAAAATCTGAAGTCATACGGTAGTTATTGATGCTTTGTGTCTTTCAGCTCCGTGGAATTATCCAGCAGCACACACCAGACATCAACTTCATGCTGACTATAAAGAACATCACCAGAGTCTGAAACACACGTTTCTCTCTGCTTGGTCAATGTTTTTCTTTTTAAATATTTGTTAAAGTCTTAAATGATGTTAAAGTGAAGAAATAAAATTGAGTAAATGATAGAGTAACTACAGTATATTATCTATTATTGATCAAACAGAGGTCTGTGGGAATTAATAATGCTGCGTGATGATTGAAATCAACACTAAACCCCACTGTGTCTATGTACAGCAGGGAGCCACTGTAAATTGGCTGCTGTCTGCTGACCATACATAAAAAAATTAAATAAATTTTCAAATTCAAGCTGAAAAACCAGTGTTCCCAACAATTTACATTCGATTACAATTATACAACCTTTATACAATTTATTTTCTTGCACCTGCAACATTTTTCTATTTGAAATACATAAATGTGTCAAATCGAGACATGTTCTCTCTTAAATGTGTTAGAATTGACTGTTTTGTGTCCATCTACGATACGAAAAACAAATAGCAAATAAAAACCCAGAACTAATCACCACAGTAATTATTGTCTATATTTAAACACCAGTGATTCTGTGCTATAACATTTGAAAGTTACAATTGAATCAAAGCATGTTAATACTTAAATATTCAAAAAATAAAGTCAGTAGCCTCATAATCAGAACGATTTATCACTTTATTTCACTTCACTTCTGCTATGTCAACTTTGTCTTTCCTTTTTTAATTCAATAAGGTTTTTAACTCTGCATCTAATTCTGCTCACTGTTCAGTCATGGCCAAAAGTTCTGGATTTAGATTTGGAGCGACTCAGATTCAGGACCAGGAAGTGTTCAACAGTAGAACCACAGCAAGCTAATATCAAGATAATGTCACAGCGGAACAAAAGACGAGCGCTGCAAAGAAAGATAATGTTACACAGGACAAACTGGACAATGAGAAAGACTCACAAATAGAAAACAGATCAAATGAGTGTCCTGAGATGACACGTCTGTGTGTGATGAGAAAAGAAGGCAGAAATTTTTCAGGCAGAGCTAGTTACATCAACCTGAACATGTTGATTAAAAATTAAAGTTGTCAAAACCTTTAACGGAAAGTTTTACTGTTGACTGACACAGTATCTTCAGATAAGTTCTTGTTACAGTTCCACTTTCAGCCACTAGAGAGAAACACGGGGCGACAGTGAAAACGGTCCTCTGACACAGCTGCACTTCCTCAACAGGCTCACATGATATATTTTCACCAGCCACAACAGAGTATTTGTGTGCACTGTTCTTTTTCTATGGTTTTGAACGTTGCATCTCTCACAAATGTCTGTTCACCTCAAAGCTTTCAATGGAAGCATTTGTCTGTGGATGTTCTCAGTAGTGTGTCATGCTCTGTAACATATGCTGTTTGATTTTAGCTGCATTTGTGTTGTTGTGTTGTGGTATTAAGACAACATCTGCCAAGTTTTGTCAGTCTGAAAACAAATCATCTCCAATGTGGTGTCAGTGCTGCTGCTCTTTGAGCTTCATGTGCAAATCAAACGTATCTGGAGTTTGAGCCTTTACAGAGATGAATCATCTTTATTATTTAACAGATGGAAAAATAAACAGTATATTTCTCTATATCCACAATGTATGAAATGACAACGTGTTTAAGAAGTGTTATAAACACACAGAAAAATATGACCTGACTCTGTAGTTCCTCTACTGTAAGCTGTGTGGAGCAATTTTTAGCATCTTTCAAGTCAATTGTTTTAGTTTTGGTTTTCGAGTGCAGTTTTAATGTTTCGATTCACTCTGTCTGCTCTCAGTGTGTGTGTCATTTTTGTACAGACATTTTATCATGTGAGTGTATTTTCCACTGCACTGGATACAGACCTGATTTACCTGCCC
>JAUBNQ010000009.1:6555455-6575996 GCA_032353495.1 Ctenopoma kingsleyae
ATCCCACCCCTCCTGTGACCCATTGTTTGTCTGTATGTGTATTCAGACCCAATGAGCAACAGACTTTCGTCGTCATAGTAATAATAATAATAAAACTGCGTTAACGTGCGAAAAAATAATTATCAGCGTTAATGAATTACCACGTTAACGCGATAATAACAAGTTAACGTGCCAGCCCTAATTATATATATCATTTTTTGAAAATGAAACCTACAGAGGGCTTAATTCAAAGTCATCAAGAAATTTAAACTAAAAAAACTGATGCAGCAAGTTAGTCCAATTTGCTGAAAAAGCAACTCAAAATGGTACTCAGTAGTTTGTATGATCCCACGCTTATGCATCCCTGACAACCTGGACAGTCTGAGGTGCAACCTAGCGGTGTTGGATGGACCTAAACATGATGTCCCAGAGATGTTCTATTGGATTAATGTCAGGCGAGCATGGAGACCAGTCAATGGTATCAATTCCTTCATCCTCCAGGAACTGCCTGCATACTCTTACCACATGAGGCCGGGCATTATCATGCACCAGGAGGAACCCAGGACCCACTGCAGCAGCGAAGGGTCTAACAATGGGTCTAAAGATTTCATCCCAATACCTAATGGCAGTCAGGGTGCCATCGTCTGTACAGTACTGTACAGGTCTGTGTGTACCTCCATGAATATGCCTCCCCAGACCAACACTGACCCACCACCAAACCGATCACACTGAACAATGTAGGAGGCAGCATAACGTTCACGGCAGCTTCTCCAGATCCTTTCAAGTCTGTCACATGAGCTCAGAGGGAACTTGCTCTCATCTGTGAAAAGCACAGGGCGCCAGTGCTGGACCTGCCAATTCTGGTGTTCTCTGGCAAATGCCCGTCGAGCTCCATGGTGCAGGGCAGTGAGTACAGGGTCAACTAGAGGACGCAGGGCCCTCAGGCCACCCTCATGAAGTCTATTTCTAATGGTTTGGTTAGAGACCTTCCCGCCAGTGGGCCGCTGGAGGTCACTTTGTAGGGCTCTCATCCTGTTCCCCTTTGCACAAAGGAGCAGATACCAGTCCGGCTGATGAGTTAAGGACCGTCGGCGGCCCTGTCCAGCTCTCCTAGAGTAACTGCCTGTCTCCTGTCTCCTGCAATCTCCTTCATGCTCTTGAGACTGTGCTGGGAGACACAGCAAACCTTCTGGTAATGGCACGTATTGATGTGTCATCGTGGTGGAGTTGGACTGTCTGTGTGACCTCTGTAGAGTCCAGGTATCACCTCATGCTACCAGTAGTGACACTGACCCTAGCCAAATGCAAAACTACTGAAATGCAGTCAAAAAAAGATGAGGGGGGAAAAAAACCTGTTAAACCATTCCTGTTTTTGGGGTCGTCTCATTGTTGCCCCTTTAGTGCAGCTGTTGGGACCACTGTTGTTAATTTAATTAACACCAAAACAGCTGACACTGATTAACAACCCCCTCTGCTACTTAAATGACCAGATCAATATTCCAGAAGTTTAACTGACTTGATACTATACTCTGATTAAAAAGTGTTCCTTTAATTTTTTTAAGCAGTGTATAAAAGCACTCAGAACATTCAGTGACGCAAAGCATATTTCAATACTGACAATATTTTTTTATGGCTGAATGCAGGTTGTGCAGCCACATCCCAATTAAATTAGGAAGAATCAGTGGGTGTGGTAGGAGCGTGGCCATCTTTGATACTATAAGTGCAGTGCAGTTTTGCCAACTTTACGCTACTGCGATTCAGTTCTCTGCAAGACAACGCAGGACAGGAAACAACATCCATGTACCTCAGGAAAATGCCATTTTAACCCAACTGAACATCCAGGAAATATTGGGGAGGGTCTACAGCACTGCACATTGCTGATCCTGTGCAGCATTTTACACGCTGGCATTTTTTAAAACTTTGTAGAAACGGGGCTTGTGCAACTCAACAAGATTTCAGGAGAAATGGACCGACATAGAACAACCGTTGCAGTTTTGATACAAATTTTTCAAAGGAACTCTTCCCCCGGAGAAGGTTGCTGGACTTTAGTGCCTGGGAAATAAAAACTACCAGCAGCTTACCAGTGGAAATGCAACTTTTGTGCCTCTATGCGAATAAGGTGATGAATAAAGTACAATACTTGTAGTCAAAAGATGTTTAAGCTTAGAAATACCTGTGGGAACGAGTGTTTGAGCTCTGCAGCCTGTCTGTATCCACTTTCGATGGCTGCCAGCTCCCCCAGAGCCCAAAAACGCCTCCTGCCTGACAATACTTCCACCAAGCCTGCCACACTGGACTGAGACTGGTTCAGCTAGAGAGAGGGGGAAAACAGAAGCTGACACATGTTGTGTTGCATGCACAGAATACCAAATAGATATGATAGCGTATGGTCATTTTGTAGACCAGGTTGCTATGTTTGCTTTCAAAATGAGAACCCACCTGAGACCGAACATTTAGCTGAGAGGGTAAGTAGACCAACATGCTGGGGATGTTCTGGACCACCTTCACCATCAGGTCCTTACTGGACAAAAGAACTTGTATCACTTGTGTATGCACATGTTTAATTGTCAGAACATATTGTTTGCTATTTAGTATTATCAATCAATCAATAAATGATGAGGCAGAGTGACTGATACCCATCTGTGCATTTACAGTACCTATGAGGCAGGTGGTGTCCCTGGATGATTAGAGCAAGTGAGGAGCTGAGTTCAGGGTTTACAGCCATGGAGCACCTCAGCTGTGAGTCAGTAAGTCTTCCCCAGGCCTCAACCTGCAATTACAATCATAGAGGTACTGAGCACAGGACAACAATGCACACACGGCGAGGCCAAGTATAATCCAGTGATGAAAGGTCTGTGACAGGGAAGTTGAAAGAAATGTTGAAAATTCAGTGCATGCTGCCTTACTTGCAGGGTGGGACTAGTTTGTCCCTGCACAGTATGTCTCAATGTGACTCTGGCATCCTTGGATCCTCCATGTGCCCCCCAGCCTCCTATGTCCCCCATCACTCTGACCCTCCAGTCTTGATGGTCAACATCTAATGAGGCACTCCACAGAGGACCTGCAGGGACGATCATAGCGCTGTTGTTAAAGTGTTGTTAGATACTCGACTCAGTCTTTAAAGGTTTAAAAGGACCTGTAGTGAAATAAAGGCGTCGTATACTTCGAGGAACAATATTAAAAACAGGCTGTAGGACACAAGTATGAAATCAAGCTGTTTATACGTCCTGACCTTTAAACTGAGCAGTAAGTGCAGTGTCCAGTCTGTGCTGTGCCACTGTTTGACTGGAAGCTGGGGGAGAGCAGGAGAGCTGCACAGCCAGACGTCCATCAGCCATACTGACATTCAAGCCAGAGGTGAGCAGCTTGTGTCTGTCCACAGTGAGCTGAGCCCTGGACTGAAGCTGAGGAAACACTCCCTGAATGGAACAAAGACCCTGGGACAATAAAAAAAATCCCATGAGAGGTGTTTGTTTTTATCACCACTCTTAGAAATAGCACATAATATGTTTTAAAACATAGACAAAAACTACGTTGACAGAAAATGTTTGTTGTATAATATAAATATATAATATGTTACCTCTACATTGAGAGGTAGTCCTCTGTCATGAAGCCATGACCAGCTGTGCCACATGCTTCCTCTTATCTCTTTAATCATAGGAAAACATTTCATCTTTAGTCTTAGTCCTGCCTGTTGATCTCCAAGCTGGGACTGTAAGGTTAACGCCGTCCCGTCAGAAGAACCAAGCTCTACCTGCACACATAGTCAGTGTCACATAAACATAATCTTTATGAGCTGTTAACAGTTTATGAACAGTCAATCAACACTCATTCATAGCTGATAAGTGGTACAATCTATTTGAGTCTCTAACCTGGATGCTATTGTTTTCAGGGACTCCCAGTGTCTTCAGATAGTTCACTGTATGTCTTAAATTACTCTTCAGTTTCAGCGCTTCGGACGCTTTTGCCACTGTCATCTCCTGCAGTACCTGGAAAACACTGAGAAAGTCAGCTACACAGAAGCAAAAATCAAAACGTGCACATTTTTAGACAGACAAAGAGCTTCCTTGTTTCTGCGTCTGTCTGAAATGTTCTGTGAAATGTTCAATATATTATTAGAATCCCAGTCTTAGGTCTTGTGTGATTTGCATTTACAAAACATCCCTTGAAAAACAGTTTAAGTACGCTAATATGGCTCTTACCATTTGATTTCCTGCACTGGTGTTGAACATGTAAAAGTACGAGCCATTACTGTGACTCCCAGAATTCACTGTTACTGCAGTATTTCCAGGAAGACCTAGCTTCTTCAAGAGGTTCACAGAGTGGTTTAGATTAAGAGATGCTTCGTTTGTATCCTGCATCAACAACAAAGAATTAAAAACAGAAAAATAAAGGTAAATCTCTATGTAACATATAACACAATAAAATGTTAGTTTAACTGTATTTTAAATACAGATAACTGAAATCTTGTAACAGCTGTAAAATGACAATTGTTTTTTGTTGTTGTACTTCCATACCTTAGTTTTCTTAAGAACCACTAAACCCTGTAACCCCGTATCATCTATTGCCATGAAGACCTCAGATTTGGCAAAAGTTGCAGAGACAACCAGTGACCCAGCCGCCTGCATCCTGTCAGGACTACCCCACTCCTACACGGTAAGAAAGTGATAAAGTGAATTATCATAGATTTGACCAGCAGTCTATCGTTCTGTGTATAAATTGATGGAATAATGTAACATCAGTGATATGTTTACTCTACCTGAATCACGGTGCAGTTGTTGTGATACACCAGCGACCCCTCCAGGCCTGGCTGTAATATCACAGCTCCACTGGCTCCGACAGCACACTCGTCCAACTGAACGAGGGTTTCGGTGTCATATCGTTGTTTTCCTGTCCTGCTGGTTATTCTCACTCTGCTGCGTTCAGGTAAACCTCTGAGAGCAGGAAGGTTGTGACTGAACTCACCTTCCACATTCAGCTCTGGCCAGGGAATCGCATTAAGCCTCAGCAAACCCCTTTTTCCTTCCAGATCAGTATCCACCGTGGCAGTCCAGGATCCCTCGGAGTCCTGCCACACTGACCCATTCAACTGCGTCTGGTGAGGATAAGAAGACTGTTGTAGACAGTGGTAGTCTGAAATCACCAGACACAGACTCCTGTGTAATGTTTTGTGATTAAATTAAAAAAGGCTTTATCATATCATACTGTGGACTCTTTTACGTTGACAGGATGGTTATTACAAAAAGGGCAAATAAATAAATAAATCTTGAATCATGTGCGTGTGTGTGTGACATCTGTTATTTTGCCCCATAAAGTTTATAATGTTTTAACTTAACTTTCAACTACATTAGCTTTAGTAATCATCCACAAAGACCTACCTGTAACACTGGGCACTTGGACTCCAGACCCCAGAGCCACTTTGTCCTTTTTTGGGACTCTGTGACTCTATTGGCTCTAATGTGACATGTGCCAGCTTTGATGAACAGACTCTGAGTCTGTAAGGAACCCCCAGCAGCAGTGACCTCTATGTTGATGATCTGGGGCAGACCTCGACTCTTCAGCTCAGGAAAGGAATGAGTGAAAGTCCCAGAAAGATGCTGCGGCCTGCAGGACTTGCTCAGCTCCAGGGAGAGGTTGTGGTTTTCTGCCCTCAGAGAAGAGCTCAGTGTCAGGCGGCAGGGAGCAACTGACAGCAAACCCTGAAGAGTGAAGAACACTGGGAGGACTGCTCCCTATGGTACAAACATACATGAAAACAATTCATTAGTTTGACTATTAAGACTATTTTGATAAACAGTTACTTACTGCCCTAGCAGCTGTATCAGCTGACAGGCTGGAAACTGTATTTCAAAGGAGGCTATGTTAACATGGTCTGGGTGGTCCTAACTGTAATGAAGGGAATAACGACGCATTATCACATTTGGAGGTAATAGCAATATTTACAAAGTTTATTCAGGCTTCAACAAACAGTATTAAACATAACTGATGTTTTCTTACCTGCAGAGCAGGACAGTAGTTTGTCACATTGACAGTGTAAGATGACTGGTCCCCTTCTGTTTCTTTAATCTTCCCCAATTTACCTTTGAAATAACAGCGTCCCAGCTCCAAGCCAACCCACACACTAGGCTGATGTGCAGCTGAGATATTCAGGATCACTGCTCCATGAGAGGGAAATCCCAGCGTCTGTATTTCCCCTATGGAATGCTGGAGCGATGCTTTCAGACTAACACTGGGGTGATGAGTAAGAAACAGAATAAGACTGCCTTTCTGCTTCCCCTTAACCTGGAGGATGGTACTGAAATTTGTGCTGCTGCCAGAACGGGTGACGGAGATGTTGACTGAGGCCTGTGGGGGCAGGAGAGTCTACAGAGAAGAAAAATGAAAAAAGAAAGATTAGGAACAGTATTATTCTTTACTCCCTAAAAACAAATTGTAAAACTGACTGAATCCCTATGAATAGAGAAGCACACTCATGGTTATCACAACAGATTTAACATTAATAGGTCATCTATCATCAATTAAACATGAATATACAGAAGTTCCCCCACACACAAGACCATTGATTCTACTCTATTAAATTTTACATAATATGCAGGGGAAGTTATTTTGTAGACCTTTCTCCTGAGATTGTGGTGAGCAAATATTAAATACTATCATATCAGTTTATTACAATGATTAGTACTTTCCTGTTCATTCCAGTTTGCTGCCAAAGTCATGGAAACACAGACATTTCTGCTTCTAATGTAACATTCATTGTTACCTAATCTTTTTTCATTCAGTACTGTTGTTATGGAAAGCTAAGAGTCATCTCCAATGTAAAGATGTTTCTTTTGCTTTCCTTATGTTGGGAAACAAGTTTCCTGAGATGTTCTCTTGTTTCCTCTCTAACCTTCAGTAAGACACATCGCTGCTGAACAAAAACACTCCAGCTGGTCCTCCTCTTCTCTCCTCGTCTGTGTTGATTTGTAAAGAGAAGCATGGAGCACACATCACTTCCCACCTCAAACTGGGCTTGGTTAGCTGTGGTCGACATGCTAACAGTGAGCACCCCTGGTAAACCAGAAGAGGCCAGGTTTTGCCGAAGTATGACCCTGAATGAGGGGGAAGGCTCCGAGGCAGCAGTCATGTCAATGTGAGCAGTGTGGGTATTACAAGAGAATCGAGCAATTCCAGAGAAGGAGGTGTTATGAAGCTGACCTGACCCCTGGAAGTCAACTCTTTTTGGGATGATGGAGACAAGAGAGGCCCACTGGTGCTGGAGGATCCAGCTGACTTCAGTCTTTTGGGCCTTTCGCAGTACAGACAACAGGCACTGGAGGGAGTCTTGCTGGTTTTCTAAACCCAGAGAACCTTTGATTCCATGTTCCCCTGCTTGTCCATGTACGGTTAAAAGAATTTTATGTGGCACACCTCCCTGAATATTTCTAGTCTGCACCCACACCAGCTTCCCCATCCCAATACATCGGACAGAAACCAACAGACTAGAGCTGACTGAGTCCCACACTACGACGACATCTGCCCAGATACGACACCAGCTTTCCAACCTCATCCAGCCTCTGACCTCAGCCTTGTGTGTAACACTGCGGGTCCCATACTCAAGGAGCCCATGCACGCCATACAGCCCAGGCCTTTCCAGCCTCAGTCCCACATTTAAGTCTGTCCTCCAAGGGCCTAACTCCAACCCGATCCCCAGGGCCTTCCTCTGAGGTCCTGGCCGGATCAGGAGCCTCAGACCACATTTGATGGGTATTCCCAAATACGTCAGCAGCAGCCCAGAGGAATCAGTGAGGTTAACTCTGAGATCCTTGTGACCGTTAGGACTGTAACAGCCTTTGGCTTGAGCACTGAGGTTAACGTAAGCGACCAACAACCCGTAGCAGCGTCTGTCGTGTGACCTATTCGAGCGAGAGATTCGTACCTCCACAGGATGAGCCGCCACATTTCCATAGCAGTGGGCTGAGAGTCGTTCTGCAGTGGTGTCCCCTGTGCAGTTCATCTGTAAAAACAAAACCCCTGTTGGCAAAGTTTGTTTTTCAAAGGAGAAACTGAAGGAGGAGATGGAAGAATGTCAGAGGAATTACTGAGCTTTAAACCACCCACATAAAACTTTTTGGTTCACCAACAGGCTAATATAAACAACCTATACTCACTGTTGATACAGTATTTCTGATTTTAGTGCTCCAGTGAATAATAATAATTGATACTTCATTGATCCCCTTGTGGAAATTCTTTGTGGACAGGCCGCTCCTGTGAGGCGCCAAGGGTCAGGGTATCTGTGTCTTGTCCAAGGACACTTCGACTTGTAGCCTGCCAGGACTGGGAATTGAACCACTCACCTTTGGCTCTTAGAACAACTGCTCTACCCACTGAGCTAGGAGCCCATGCACACTGTACAGCCTGGGCCTTTCCAGACTTCTTTGTAAGAATAATTTGATATTTTGGAAAATACACTTTTTCTCTTTGTTGTCAAGAGTTGCAGTATATGAAAACATTCAATATTGATTTACAGAAGTGTAGGATAATTATAAATCTCCAGACATAAGTGATTTAGCTTAGCTCAGCATAAAGACTTGAAACAGGGAGTAAGTGTTAGGCTGGCTCTGACTAACATAATCTGCCTAAAAGCACCTCTAGTTGACACAATAATCTTAAAGTATAAAAATGTACAGTCAATTTTACCTGTAAAGAGGTGGGCATGAGTCCTTGGAGCAGCTTCATCTGTTGCCATAGTGACACTACCAGTGTAGATGTGCTGTTTTTTGATGCAACATTAAAAAGGATGTCAACCACTCTCTCATCATCCATGACAAGGACCAAACCTGTGCTCAGCCCTGCTGCTTTTAGCTGCCAGTGGAAAGAATTCATACAAATATGAGGTAAATGAACATGTGTGTCATTTAAGGCAGAGAACTTATTAATGATGAATAGAAAATAGTGTATGGTCATGATGAACCCTGCACCTGGTAGTGAGCTTTGGTTTGAATGGAGCTTGACAGACCACTATTTAGCAGGGCTCTGACTTGGTGCTGCAGCCTGGAAAAATACTCCCATCGTGACATAAGATGGTCTGTCTTGCCTCCACTAAACTCTGCTTTTAAATGTTCTGGTCCTGCCTGCAGCTCTGCCAAGACTGACAGTCTACCACCATCCTGGGCCCACCTCAGCTGGGCACTACTATTGGCAGGTACACCTGTATTTGAAAACAAGAGACTGAGAAAGCTGCTTAAAGCTTAAATATTTTGGAAAATATAAATGATGTATGCTACGTGATTACCTGTGACAGTAAATAGATGGAAAGAGTGAGAAAGTTGGATGTAGACCTCCCCTCGTCCTTCATTCCACTGTTGGCGGCTCACATTCACACACACATGTTCCTCCCCTGACCAAACACACAGCCAATCACGGGCCACACTGGAGCCTTTTTCCACAATGCCTTCATCATCTTCTTTGTCCAAAGACTCTCCAGGATTCTCCTGATGCCTCAGCTCCACACTGTACAAGACGTCCTTTACTCGAACTCTTAACTGTCCTGCGGCATGCACATATACATGATATTTGTAGCACACTGGTTTAACTTGGACAATTTCATACTCTACAGTCACGTCACACAGAGAGACTAAAATCATTCATCATGCCTGTCAGGCCAAGACCGAATGTCTACGCTGAATGACACAAACCATGCCTTAATTTAACAACTATTATCATAAACAACATTTCCATATTAACCTCTACCTTCAGTGAGAGTGTCAGACTGTCCCAGTGCCCCATCCAACCCCAGCACTGGAGGAAGTATAGTGAGGCTGGCCATGGAGTGCCTCAGGTCCCCTGACACAGCCAGCTGGAGACCCCTGGTGTTTTTTAGAGAACCTTTCACCTGAGCTAGCAGAGCCTCATGTCCCTGTGTATACAAGCTATGCAGAGAAACACTGGGAGCAGAAAACACATCCAGATAAGATCAAAACTCAATCAACACTGTTTATTAGATTATAAACATACTGTCATGACAATCTGTCATTCAATGTGTTAAAATAAAGTGGATGTGCACACCTCTCTGATGACATGTTGACAGCCATGTTTAGATGCAGATCAGTGGCCACAGGCAGCAAGCTTTGGGATAAATTCAACCTCAGTCCTACAACTCTGTCTTCCCTCTGGTGGAGGTGGGACAGCTGGGCATCCAGCTTCACCCTGTCCTTCCCATCAGCCCTCACATGTACTGAGCTGCTGCCTTTACCAGACACAGAACACATGTCTGCAGCAGCCTTAACCTTAACAGAATAATAATAAGACAGCTGCTGAGGATATTTAACTTCACTGTTTATAACATCTTCCATAACCCAGATTTGTTGTAAGACTTCTGAACTTTAGCACCACACCTCTAGTGTTTTGGGAATCTTTGATTTGAAAGGATGGCTGACAGACGAATACAGTCCCATTCTGCCTGATGTGCCGTTCAGCTGTACAGAGAACTAAGAACAAACAAGGAAAACAACAAATTAATCAGAAACAGTGCTGACTGAAAAAGCAATAATAAAAATGCTTTTGCTTTACTCACTTGGCACTCCTGACGCTCTATTCTCAGCTTCCCTCTAGTCTGATAATTATAGGCAGTGTTGTTTTTAAGGTTCCAATGTACATCTCCCTCCATTATAGCAGAGGAGGGGAGCTGCAGCTGTAACATCAATAACAGGTCATAACAAGTTCACCTCTTTACTCTACACTGTTGGATGGGGACTTCATATATTACACTTTCTCAATCACCATATTCTGTATCATTCAACATAATATATATGTGGTATATACAGTATATTATGATGAATAATATGTACATGAATCACCATATATCAAACAGTAATTAAATATGTAACCAGGAAGTGAAATGTTTTTCCTACGGTTTACCTGGAGTTGGTGAGTGAAGTTGGCTTTCAATTGTATTGCTTGGTGACTTGACTGCAAAGGGCTCAACTGAACTTGTCCAAGGAAAGTCAGTCTTTCCTTGCTGCCAGCCCGTAACCTTCCTTGTATGTTTTTAAGGGTCTGAGGAAAAATGTTCCATATAACAACAGTGAGTACATGAATGTTGCCAATATTACTTCAGCTTACATACAGTTTATCAAAAGGTGCTACTCAGTGGCGACTGGGCTCATTTTGATGCCTGCAATGGTGAATTCTCTGTATTTTGTATATTATTTTATGTAACATTTTGTAAGTCTGACATGTTTTGAAAATTTGGAACATGCAGTTCAGTTTAAGATTATGAAAAATTATTGTATATAAAATGTCTGGAAAGATGGATGCACCTATCTATGGAGCTGAGATGTTAAAGTACAAATATTTTTTTTAGGGCTGGGCACGTTAACGCGTTATTAATCGCGATTAATCGCAGAAAACTCATGCGATTAATCGCGATTAAATTTTTTCATCGCTGCCCAGCACTAATTTTTTTATGTAGGTGACAGGTTAAATCCTTCTCTCTTTTAGAGTTTCAGTGTTGTGAGTTTTGAAGGCCTTTCAGTTCACCTGGTTGCTGGAAACTGTCACACAGATTTCGGAGTCTGACGGAACAGTATCAGAGTTGAACGGATGGATCAGTGCAGAACAAACCTAAATGTAAGGAGCACCAGAAAAATGAAAATCACTCAACAGAGTATTTAACAACCTAATTATATGTATGTTGAGTGAATACATTAACCTTTGTTCAACTTACAAAAGGACTCGGTGGTTGGTAGCCAAGGGTGAGGGTGTGGATGATTTCTCTGTTGCCATGGAAACCACATTTCGACTCTAGGACGTAGAGGCCTCTGAGGAGGTCGACAGTGAAAGTTTCCCTGAGGAGGAGGGTCTGAGGAAAGGTCTGGAATGGCTGTCTGTGCAAGATGGTTTTGTTTCACAAATTAGCAATGTTCTCACTTTTTCATATAAAATCATCACTAGCCTAAATCTCAATGGTAGATTTATATAAGTGAATCTGACTGGGGCACAGACCTAAGATGGAGCATTGCAGTTTTCTGATACATCTTCTTGTCCTTCCGAAGCTCCTCTACTGTGCCCTCAAACTCAAGCTCCGTGGATGGACTCTTGGGCTTTGAGAGGGTCACCTTCAATGTCACTTGCCTCTTTTTCAAATTCTTAAACAAGTCAGAAAACAGCTGCTGGTTGGAAAGCTGCATCAGAAAATGTAAAAAAAACAAAACAACAAAAAACGTATCTGTATAGTAAACCCACCTTATCTACGGTGTTCAGGGCAGCAGCGAGGCTGATGTTTTGCTTGCCATAGGTGGAGGCCATTTGCAGGGTGTGGCTGAATTTTGAGGCCTCCAGAGAGATGTCTCCTCTCAAGGGAGGAGTCCACAATGAGCTCAATGAGCAGGAGGCCTTCACACTTCGCTTTCCCACCATGTACCACCCTCCAGTCTGGGGAGAGATGGAGGAAGAGCTGGTCAAACGGCAGTTATGTCCTTATAAAAACATAGTAGTGCAATTTCTTTGCTATAACTACGACAACATGTGAGCTGATCTAATCATGATAACTATTTAACCTTATCATGGAATTAAAACATCATGCATTTCAGTGAGCAGAGCTGGTTTTAAATAGGCTTTCTCTTATGTGCGTGCACTGTACATATTTCTCTAGTCATCAAAATCATGCCTGATATTATTTTAGTCATTTTGTCATACTTGGAGATATGTGACAGCTGGTGTATAGAGCTCCAGACCGGCCTCCCTCTCTCTGCCCCTGTCCCTGTAGGAACCCTCCAGGATGAGGTTACGGATGGTCAACCACTTGTTGGCGGTCAGCTCTGATGTGAGCTGGAGTGTGTGGTGGTGGAGCTGGCTCAGTCTGTGGGCAGTGTAGATGTACAGCCATGGTGTGTCCATGTTAAATGTGCCTGAATGATAATAAGAGAGAGATGATGCTGATCAGTGCTGCACTGCACATGCTCTAACTTCAAAATGTATATTATTTAGGAAAAAAAACATTTTAAATAATGTAATAATGTAAGATGATTCTCGAGATTTGAGACAAAGAAATTTCAGTAAAAGCAGCATTTTACCTTCCCATTTCTTCTGCAGGGGATCTGTGGAAGTGTTTTTCCAGTGTAAACCAGCCACTAGTGGCATCAGATTGTTGTAGTTGATTTTGAGATGAGTGCTGCTCTCAGACCCGAGTTGTCTCAGGTGAGAGTGTAGAAGCTGGGTCCTGTAATTCAGATTCTTCTCCGGCACCTGGAGACTGAACTGTAATAATGTGAAAGGGAGAATGTAATTTTATTTTGGACAAAGAAAGTGTGAATTATTATTACAAGCTTCTTTAGTCTAGTAGAATAACAGGTCACGAAGACCATTAGGCCATAAGAGACATTGCTCTCTTTACCTCCAGTGTGTAGCTGGTGTGATTTTGTGTGGATTGGTTTTTGAAGGACTGACTCAGCTGGAGTGTGCACTTGTTGTTTATCTCATCCCAGTGTTTGCCATAGCTCATATCTAGGGATGATATAATGTGGCTGGGGCTTTCCTCATGCCTGAGGTGGATCTGAGAAGGACATACAGTCCAGATAAACTTGCTTTTCAAGAGCAACACTTCATAACGTTTGTAATACTAATGATAAAAGGATCAAAATGTAAAGAAATAAATGTCTGCACCACACTGTGTTTTCTGCAGTTACCTTGTGGTTGATTGGAGCAGTGTTGGAGCAGTGGAATTCGTGATCTGCTCTCATGATGTAGGTGAGGTTTGAATTCCTCTCGCTTCTCATTCGCTGAGACGTGTAGCACTCGTGGCGTAGGTGCCGAGCATCACCTGTGGGAGGGTCAAATAGGGTACAGAAGATGAGATGCATCACTATATCACTTACCTGTTTCGCATTAGCTTATTATTTGTACAAAAGGTTTGCTTCAGCAGTGGGTGAAATACATGAGATGTTGAGCTGTAAATTGAATAACAGTAAACTATTTACAGTAATCTAAAGAGCTATAAGTTATAAAACGTTTGTCTGGGCTAACGCTTAGTGTTGTGTGGCATCAGAACTGACATCATATGTTTTTCAGTCACGCACCTCCCAGGCCATATTTGAGCCTGAGCGCGGAGCTCCACAGGGAGCCCTTCTGCTCCATCAGTCCCAGCATCCTACTGCCGAGCACACCAGGTAACAGAAGCTCGGCCTCGACAGAGTACTGCCTGCTGCTGCTGTCACGTCTGCGCTCCAGGGCCACTGATGTGGTCAATGAGGAATAGAGCAAAATAACAAGTGAAACACAAATAAAAATAAAGCTTTCAGGGATTAGAAATTCACATTATTTGGTCATCATGGTCAGATACCTGACAGCGATACAGTTTCTCTGAACACATTCTTGACAGTGGCAGAGAAGCTGGTCTTCCTGCCCAGTCCTCGAGTAACGTTAGCAGAGAGGATCATGGGATGGCTATCAGCAGCCATTTTGGCTTCAAGGTGGTAGCGTGTCCTCTGCTCTGACAGCAGAGTCTGAGTGTCAACCAAACCCTAAAAGTGCATAATTAACAATTTCTTATAACTGGGTAATTGTTTTAAGTTAAATTAAACTAAGAAAGAAAATCCCCTTATCATGTTATAGATACAGTAACTCCAGTACAGTGCTTACCATAATATAGTAATGAACACCATCAATCATCAGCTCCAACTTTCCTGACTTTATTTTCCTCTCCTGTTCAAGTTGCCCTGAGAAAAAAAACACACTGTCAACATGAAAACTAAACAAAGGTTGGGGTTATGATGTCCATGTGGCACTGACCCTGTATGTGGATGGTTTTCAGGGGATGGGTGATCCTCAGCAGCAGTCTGTGAGGGTTGAAGGACAGGTCCAGAGACATGTCCCTGGCTATGGAAGACTGGGGAGTGGCCAGGAGGAGGTGGATGGAGGCCTCTCTGGGGAACCAGGTGCCTCTCTAAAACATAGGGTGTGACAGCTTTCGATATTAGCCACTCGTCAGACACATACATGTGCTATCATGTTTTTCAGGCTCTAAGAGAGCTTTCACACAAGAAGTACACAGACGCCTTTTGGAGCAAAGAGAGAATAATTCCAAAGAAAATTAGTAGATCTTCATGTTTTCTTAAACCTGTGGCAGTAGTGAGTAGGCAGCCTCCAGCAGGTAATAATGGAGGCCTCTGTCCAGCTTCAGCAACCTGAGGGAGACATGGACGGGTCCAGGGGGGGGGAGTGAAATACCTGTAGCAGGTAACGGGTAAGAGGAATTGGAGCACAGCTGCCAGCCGACCATCTTAGACCCTGAAAGGAAGCAGAAATTAGTGCTTGGTAACACTTTAACTATTATAATAGCCGTCCAAATATGGACACAGTGAGCTGGATATACAAGCAGCTAAAAGCAGCAAGTAATAACACAGCAACACAAATGTTAAGTACTGTGAGAAGTGGTTCAAGTCATAATGGGAAATCCAAGACACAAGCATTAACTTAATACAGGCTAAACAAAGTTATTCAAAGAAACAAGTTTAAAAAAAAGAAAAAGAAACAGCAGCATTTAAATTAAATTAAATGGTACAATAAATAATTAAATGGGAATAAATAATAATTAAATGTGACATATAGTAGATATATTGTTAAAAAGTCATTTACTGAGCTGACAAATTACAGTATGTTGTAAAAGTCTTTGATATAAATCTGCTGGACAATTTCTGTCTATCATTTACAGTTGATGCCATTCACAGTAGGACTTACAGGTCTTAGGTGTGCATGTGGTTTTCTCTACTCGAGTCTTTGGCCCTTTTATCATCTCTCTGTGGTCTCCACTGAGCTGAAACACTTGGGAGCTGGCAGACACCATAATTACTCTTTACTTTTTAGGAGATCAGTAACATGGTAACACATACTGTACATTATAATATATAACACATACATTCATATTTATAAAATCTGTATAGTGTGTGTGTTGGTGCATATAGTTGTACAGTAATGCAGTTGGAAAACGTTTCTATGTGAGCTGCTTAAACATGCACACTTCATTTTTAAACTCTCTTAATCCTTGTAATAAGAATTTTGCCTAAATTATAGTGATGCAAACTAATTTCTAAACATCTTCATGTTAGTGCAGAGGATTCACTTGTAGTATAAAGGAAGAAATGATAAAATGAGCACACTCACCTGAGAGAGATAACGTCCATGACGTCCTCAGGGGTGTTGAGTGTGACCCTAACATCCCGCCCCTCCTGCAGCTGAACACTACCGTCCAGGCTAGTGGAGCTCCTCAGCTCAGAGACCCAGTCCACCGCAGCCTGACCCAGGGCACCATCAACCCCCATGCGGGTTGACAGCCCCACATAGGCACTGAGAACAAAGAGACCAGTTATACACATGTGGTAACTAACTGACCCGTGTATAGCCTCTAATATAGTGGGTAATAGAAGTACGTAGGTTTGATGTATCCAGTCAGGGAGAAGTGAGATGCGTCCCTGTAGTTGATGTTGCCCTTCAGACGCAGTGAAATAAGGAAAGTCATGTTGATTCCTAGTTTTATGGGCAAACCAGACAGAGACGGTAAAATCAGCTCCTCTGTCATCAGTGCGGCCCTGTGGTTCAACTGAACCTCGTGACCCTGAAGGAAGGAAGGGAGGTCAGGGTAAACAGACCAAGAACCATGAGTCAGACAGAGTTCAGAGACTGTGACAACAATCTACAGGACAACCATAGTCATACCTTGAGCAGTTTGACAGCCAGTCCTGCCATACTCAGAGACAGCTGGTTGATCTGATTGTAAAGATCTTCACATGTAAACACGCTGAGTTCATTTCCAAACACCTTCACACCAACCCAACATCTGGGACTGTTCTCCTCAGTTCTCCTCCTCCCAAAAAACTGAATAAACCAAAACCAAGACACAGTACACACAATGGTAACATACATCAACACTTAGTTGTCATTTGCGCAAAGTAGAACTCCATATTGTGAATCACAGCCTCCAGCACATTTACTGTACTAAAGGGTAGGGTACTAACACATGTAGGATAAATGAAAACACTTTATGTCTGTAATTTCCTACACGTTTCCATAGGAGGATTCCTGGAAAGTACCACTTAAGTGGTAATTATAAGACAACCAGAGTCGCAAGTCTGAGGCTTCTTTAAGTTGAGTTTTTAAGCAATAGCTGAATGAAGATTTTCATCATTATCTACTGGAAACTTTACTCTCCACAACTGGTGAATTGCTGGCATGTTTCACGTTTCAGAATTTCCAGCATAGTTTAAGTACTTAAAATGTACTGATTAAACACTATGTTCAATTTGAAAATACTTGCCTTGCTCATTTGTATTATTGTATTGTATTAGCAACTGTGTGTTTTGCTACTTTTAGTGTCAGAGCACTTGTCTTCGCCCTGTTTTTAACTCTTTATAGATCAAATAATTAATCAGTTAATCATAAAAAAATCATCTAATTTATTTAAAAAACTAAATAATTAGTTATTAATTATTAAAAACTCATAATATAGGTGTTTACTTCATATATACAAGTTATATTAGTTTGGTACATTTAGAACATGATACATTTCTGGTCTTTATCTGGTCTCATCCCACACAACACAACCTGCAGCCCTGACTACATCTCTAATGTAACAGCCCAGTAGAAATGACAACAATCACACTGTCCTCACCATGGCCTTTGCCCGCCGCAGATAACTGTTGGTGCTGGATGAACACATTTCTTTTCCTTTTCTGTTGCCATCATCAGTTTTTCTTCTTGTCCTCCTTGCCTCTTTATCATTCACATGTTTTTGACTTTCAGTGGTTGACCCTTCATCAGAGTTCGGAGTCTGGTAACCAAACATGTTCTTCAGAAGGGGCTCAGCATTTTCAATATGAAGGTCCACCTAGGTTGGGAAGCCAAATGCATACGTTTAACATAATTTTGTATTTTTATTTTGTCCAATAATACTGTCAGGGATAAAACCAACTGCTGTATACATCAAACTCACTTCCAGGAGGTTGTGGGCTCTACCATGAAAATACACTGTGAGGTTGGCGGTAGCAGATCTCGGTAGAAACGATTTGGAAGAGAAAATTAAAGATGATTCCAAGTTTATGATTCCCATTCCTGAAACAAACAGAATAATGCATCATTACCTCTATTCACGCCATTAGTAATATTACAAATTATTCTAGCTGTCTCTGTTTGGCGTTTGTATGCATACTGAGAATAATTTAAAATTCAAAGCATGAAATTATTCTCACCTGTGGAAACTGTGTTGTCTGAATAGGAGGAATACTTTAAAAATTCAGTTGCAAAGTCTCTGCTGATAATGTCATCAGGCAGTGACTCGATCAGGGCCTGCTTCATGGGATCCTCACTTCTGAGGACATTAGTCAGGTGAGTCCACACATATGAGCCCACTAGAAAAACAGGACCGCAAAAGCTTATACTAGCAAACACCAGAAGCAGAAAGAACAAAGAAATGATGTGTCTTTTCCTTTTTTCTTTGACAGTCGTTACATTTATAAAGTATATAGTTGAGCCATAAGTCAATTTACATGAATAATAACTATCAGTGATTCAAGAAGCTACATGAACCAACTTAAATCAAATTACTTGACATTATATATTAAACCAGACTCAAAATTGCATTTCATTAAAGTAAATAAACATGCACAACACAAACAGAACAACTGCCATAAAGCTGTGTCCCAGTAGCAGTACTTTGATTACCAAGAAGACAGGATCTATAGTATATGGGAGATTTTCTAGTTTGATTAATCAACCTGAATAATGATATTGTATAATGAGTATTTCTCTTTCATTAAATGTTAATTTTATTGTATACACAGTGTAGTATCCTTTAGTTGCCACTGTTCGGAGAACCCACCATGGCCATCCTAAAAATGGTTTAAATCAGACCTTGGCTGGAGGTTTCATTCCTGAGCGTTTTCTTCACTACTGTGAATACATTCTGGTCGGGGCAGCGCATGAGCTGCTGGTATGCAGCAATTCTGACCTCAGGATCCTCCTGGGAGGAGCGGTACAGCTGCAACAGCACAGACCTCTGAGGGAAGGAAACTGCTGTCAGTCACCGATGTCAAGCTGCCACTCAGCCCTTCATCTCCACCTTGTCTCATCATGAACTAATTACCACATTTGTCTGTGATTCTGTCTGTGATATGAAATAATCTTTGTGACATTTAAGGTTGCTTTGTTCAACAGGTGACTTACTTCACATTTTCTGATGTCAATGCTGCAATTTATTAATTCATCACTGATTAAAGTAACTGTCAGTATAAGCTTACATCAGCTGAGCAGGGAAAGCGTCTGAAGGCCTGGATAGCAGCGAGTCTCAGCTCCAGTGCGGTTGAGTGGCCGAGGACACAGCGGTTCAGGAGAGGAATGAACATCTGAGCAGGCGGACCAGCATTTCCCACTGATTTCAGTCCATGAAACACCTGACAAAAACATTTCAAAATGGACAGTATGTCCATTATATATGTATTCAGCCATTACTGACACCTGGTTCAGTGTGAACACTTTACCTCTGTCACTCGAGTAGTTTCTTCACAGCCTTCCTTCAGGGTTTCCTCTAATGTCTGCATGAAGGTCTGCACCTGGGAAAGTTCAGCGCAGGAGGTTTGGGATCTGTGGCACAGTTGATAGACCAGAGATGATCCAGCCAACAGCGCCTTGGACCGCAGCTCTGGGACCTCCAGTAAGGCCTAACACAAAGAGTTGCAGCACAGTACACTCAGCACATACTGATGGATTAAATGTACAGACTATTTATCTTTATAGCTCTGCATGAATTTGACTTATTTATATGTGTAAAAATGAGAGATCCAAGTCATGATTCACGCCACAGCACCCAGATATTCCTACATTGATGGAGTTGATGATCTGTGGGGATGGATGTGGGATGAGGGCTATGGTGGTGAGGAAAGAGTGAGCCTGGTCCGCTTCTAGTTCTTTGTCCTTCACTAGATCCATCAGCAATACAACGCAGTTTTCAGACCCACACACTGGTAATGCATCTAACAACGGCTGCCTGTCCAAAAAGTTAATTGTCAGTATCAGCATCAGCATATTTTATAACCTGTATACTATAATTTAATTTGGAGAAATGATGTTGTTAAAAGTAAACACTGTAAGAAAATTCCTCATGTTTATTGCAGTATGAGTTCATTGTATTATCTTTCTCACAATGGACTATACGATTTGCCAAACAAAAGTGTAACTAAGAAATAGACTTATTCTGTCTGTCAAAACTTATTTTGTTGTGCTAAGCTAAGCCTGTGAGTTTATTTTGGTAAAAGGCACAGATTGCTGTGAAAAGCCACTTCCTTCTACTTGGGAAACAGATCAGTAGTTTCACTTTTGATTTGTCAAATCAAATGTACTTTAGCACAAATACGAGAAACAAAATAAGTGTCCATTTCTGTCCCTTGGTTAAAAATGCACCTCACTAATTACCATGTTATATCTCATGTAAAAAAAAGTATTAAAAGTGCTGTAGATTTATTGAGTTATCAGCAGGGCTAGTAAACTAGTAACCTCCTGAAGTCTTTAATGGTTACTTTGTTAGAAAAAGATCAC
>JAUBNQ010000009.1:6611661-6625691 GCA_032353495.1 Ctenopoma kingsleyae
AGCAGTTCATGCACGAGTCAAAGTCAACAACAGTATGACAACTTGGTTACATATTTTCTTTCCAGTTTGGCTTGAACAGCTACATCTTCCTCCATAAATGTTAAATTATAGAGATTTCCCAGAAGCCAGTTTCTACCCTTCTTTGTGTTTTAGGAATGTGCCCTTTGTCTGACCGAACAAGTTTTGACTACGTTTCTTTCTGTCCTTCCTAAAGCTTCCTTTGTTGCCTGCTGGGTCCAACACAGAGTCCAACACAATGTCCTCCTCACACTCCTTGAAGTATATGTCTCTGGGGGTGCTGGTGTTGCAGACCACCTCGCTGGTCCTCACCATGCGCTACTCTCGCACCCTGAAGGAAGATGGTCCTCGCTACTTGGCCTCCTCTGCTGTGGTGTCAGCTGAGGTGCTGAAGCTCCTCGTCTGCACCCTGCTCGTCTTCATGGAGAACAGTGAGTAGAAATGTGTGAGAAGCTGGGAGTTGTGGTGTTTTTCTCAGTTTGGAGGTGTATTTCCAGGTGTACGGATGACTTAATAAATCTGTTTTGTTTATTTGTCTTTCACACAACACCTGTCATCTTTTAAATTATACAACGCTCTCTGCCTCTGCCAGATTTCAGTGTGCGAGCAGTGAACCAGTTGCTAAAGGAGATTATGAGCAACCCTGTGGAAACAATGAAGCTGGCCATTCCTGCAGGGATCTACACACTGCAGAACAATCTGCTCTATGTTGCTTTATCCAACCTGGACGCAGCCACCTATCAGGTAACACATGAATGTGTTGGTTCAAGTCTGCAGAACTGATTTCTGTATGGTTTTAAAAGGTTTTATTAATGAATTTAGACAGGGGACATGGGCAAATGTTTTATAATACTTCCCAAAATATCTGTATTAACTTTACACATTTCATCAATTTACCAGTTTACTAATTTTTATAAAATGTTTAATACAAAGGATTTGTGACCAGCTTTTACGCTGTGCAGAAATAGACAACAATAGTGAGCGTCAGAGTTGCTGTTATGTAGCTTGGTTACTGTTTTACTTTTTCACTTGACACTCAAATTAAAGGAAGAAGACCATGTAGCAACGGCTATATCACAACGTTATTGTAACATTAATGAGTTCTGCTTAAAGTCTGCAAAACATCTCAAGTCCTGCAACACTGCCATAGCTCTGTGACTTTTCATGTACAGGTAGTCTGTACAGAGGATTTCTGTAGATATTATTACCCCAGTGATTGTTACTGTGCAGGATAAGATACTGATAAGATCATGTTGGATTAGCAGCTCCAGCTGCCAAGAGCTGTTGACACCAGTAGTTACCAATCAATGGGATATAGCTCATGTTTTCTGATTTATCTTTGAATCTTAGTATTATGTTTCAAACACAAAGAAACATCCATGAGAAGCAAGTCCAACAGGATATGTAGGCAGAAGGCTCATGACGTCAGATCCCTGTAGTGACCTTACTAAGTTTGCTTAGGATCATGTTTGACATAACTGATAGTTTTGTATTATAGTTATATGCTGAACATGTCACTTTATATTCTGTGTTTGTGCTGTGCTCCACCCAGGTTACTTACCAGCTGAAGATCCTCACCACAGCACTGTTCTCTGTCTCGATGCTGGGAAAGCAGCTGGGTTTTTACCAGTGGCTCTCCCTACTCTTCCTCATGGCTGGAGTCATATTAGTGCAGGTACAAATACAAACGAATACAATAAAATACAAATACACAGGTTTTGCTATGATGTTTGTTGTTGTCATGGTTTGTTTCTGTGGGATGAATATGAGTTTATTCACGTCAGATAGTGACTGTCTCTGTGCGATAGTTCATTCGTGTTTTAACCTCCACAGTGGCCCACAGATTATGAAAGTGGCTCTGAGCAGAGGATCTTCTCTGCAGGATCCCAGTTTGTGGGACTGATGGCTGTACTGATGGCCTGTGTGTCCAGTGGCTTTGCTGGAGTTTACTTTGAGAAAATCCTCAAGGAGACTAAACAGAGTGTGTGGGTCCGTAACATACAGCTGGGTGAGTGACTATGTGGCCTGGTTTGTTAAGGTGAGACCGTATGTGTTGATTGAACATTCGTCTCTATGTGTGTGTCCATTCATCTTATGAACAAGTAGCTTCAGTTATTTTTGCAATACTTTGCTTTGTCCTCTTCCAAACAGAAGAATTATTTAACAAACTGCTGAGTATTCATTATTAGCATCCCTTATTAAATATTTTCTAATTGTCTAGAGCTCAGCTGCTTACCAATATGTGCTTTAGCCAGTTTATGAAAAGCTGCGAAACAAGAAAGGATAAAACTAAACCTAAATTTACACTGAAATGATGAATATGTAATCAATATAAACAACACACCACCTCGTCACTCCTCAGCAGGCAAAAACCAGAAATGGTATTTGTTTGTTGAGGACAAATGGATCTGTTAAATAATTGTTCAGAAATTAATCCTCAGAAGACTGAATCAAAGATCTCCCCCCCATAGTGGTTAAAGATAAGAAGGGTAACATTACAGAAGTGACCCGATTATGCTTTTTAATACATGGACTGTTGGTTTTATTCATGCTGGACAATGACATTCTTTCTATGTAAAAGTGGTTTGAAATTTGAAGACACATTATTATTGTTTTTATTAGGTTCAAGGCAACTTGATATGAACTTGTGGTGGTTTGTTGTAGTGAAGCAGCTTCTGAGGACAGAGATCTGGTTTAACAAGACGGGCAAAATGATAAGTGCTCGTTCATTTCTTGAAGCAAAAGCCAGTCAGCTCACTGTTTCTCATTGTTTTCAGGTTTGTTCAGCTTTGTCTTCGGTTTCTTGGGAATGATTGTGTATGACGGTCAGAGTGTGAGACAGTCTGGGATGTTTCAGGGCTACAATGTTATCACCTGCGTAGTTGTTGTCCTACAGGTTTGGTCATTATTGTTTTCTACACTTCCACCATTCATCATTTGTGTCCCGATTTTGTATCTGTTGCTGCTGATGTATTTATATGTTGTCATCCTTGTATAGGTTTGTTTTGATTCTGTGTGTGTGTGCAGAGTTCTTTCAAACACTGTGCTCTGCACTGTGCCTGCAGGCTCTGGGCGGACTGGTCGTAGCAATAGTCATTAAATACGCAGACAACATCCTCAAGGGATTCGCTACTTCTCTGTCCATCATCGTGTCCACTCTCATATCCTATTTCCTCTTGGACGACTTTAACCCCACTAGGTAAACACACACATGCTCATGCACATGCAAATGAAATCATAATCAAATAATTAATCTGAAGATGCTCACTGAAGATGAATCCTACTCAATTAGACGATCCCTTATTTTTTTGTCGTACCACCAAGTTGACATTTGTGGGGAAACATCTATACTGTTGTTTGTATGTTTATACATACACCTATGTATTGTCATCAAGCTTTTCTCAGACTTTTCTTCTTCAGGATAAGTTATAATTACTAATTATAATTACTACATTTCTTCTAACACTGTTATCGGGTGATACTTTGGTTAATGAGCTAAATTAATGATATTTCATGAGCCTCAGCTGAATTTTGCGTTAATTAGCAAATGTTAGCTCATAAACATTACACCTTCTGAACATGATGAAATGAATGTAATCATTGTCATTGTGAGCATGTTACCTTTCTGATGTTAGCATATAGCTCAAATGACTCTTGTTTCCATGCCATAAACCAACCTGTTTCTCCCCTTTTTCCTCCCTTTCCCCTAGTCTATTTTTCCTCGGGGCAATGCTGGTTATTGCTGCCACATTTCTGTACAGCTACGAGTGCAAACCTGCCGGTAGCAGCACCGTCAAAGTATAAACAGAGACCTTTGTGAGACCGTGCACCATGACCGGAGAAACAGACACCTGAGCTATACATAGCAGGACTCTGTGAACTGTGACTGCTCAGGACATGGGAATGTGGAAGTGATGAAACTTGTTATTGCCAAACAATTACAGCTGGAGACTGTTGAAAGTGAATGTGTCCCGACACTACTCTGGAAAACGCTGCTATGCACAGAAGAAGGAGCTCAATAATGTGAAATACATTTGTGCTCTAGATGTATTTTTCTGTAGGTTTTTGTTACAAAATACCACCAGGCGCACAGTGAAGATAATTTTCCATGTCAATATCTTTGCAGTAGAGTAGCAGTAAAAGTCAGTGCAAGTGCAATTTAAAGGTACCAGGAGATTATGATAAAATAATGTAATAGTGGTTGTTGGGAAATTGATATATTATATTTAAATACATGCCATTACACTCCTTATTTCAACAATGTATTTACATCGGATATGAGCAAACGGGTCTTACTTTTTTTTGTTTGTTTGTTTGTTTTTTAGGGGTCTTACAACAAAAATGGTATTTATGGTATTGAGAGTTCCTGTCTCAGAGAGAGGAAAATCCTTGACAGAGCCTCCATCTAGTGGTGGAATAAAGAGCAAACTTGCTGCAAAGAGGAGGGGTTACCTCTGTTCAAAGATGCTGAATGTCCTTTTTTTTTTACACAAGATAAGATGGGATATGACTGCTTTGACCTTGCTGCTCATGATGTGAGCATTTATGTCCAAAGTACTCATTTTGCTGTTATTTAAATGCAAAATAAAGGTTTTTATGTGCAAACAAATGAATAAATTAAAATATCTTTTATGCTGAAACAACTGCCTTTTATCTTTTTTCTTAGTGAAAAGTGAAATTAATGAATAAATTTGAGCTCTAAGTGTGTGTTTGTGTGTACCCTAATGCACACATGCATAATAAGGCATACACAGAGAGAGCTAGACACACCCATGAATATTTTGAAGTTGTTTTTTTTTTCAGTTCCAGTTGCAGTGCAAAACCAGACCAGTCTCTATAGCAACAGATGGCTAAATGAGCTGTGGTGCAGCGACAAATGCAAACACACTGAATTAATATAACCTATGTTAACCTCTCCGCAGTTTACATGGTAGTAACAAATATTTTTATTCAACAAAGACCCTGGCAAATAAAACCGGGGTTGAGGCAGATGAACAAGAAATGATTTTGCCAGTTTTTGTCACTGTTATTTGTTAATATGGTCACAATCTTTGCATAGTTGTGAATTTCAAAGCAAATGGGTATAATCGCTAAGGTGATTATGTGTGTGATGGGGTGGACAGACAGGGGAGAAAAGGTGCAGCCAGATGGGAAGGTGAGGTGCGAACCTGGGGAGAAGCACAGATGGACGATGAGTCATGTGACTTGGGTGAGGAGTGGCAGCCAGGAACCTGGACTGAGCCCAGGATGAGCTTGGGGACAGTACATTGCTATGACGCAAGAAGGCCTTCAACTCTGATTATCTGCAGAAACCTACTGTATAATAATAATAATATATGTCAGTGATATGAGGACATACTGTGGTATGACCTCATAGAACCAGCATTAAAAATGGCACTTATCCAAATCAAATGTTGCCTAAATTGGGACTGATGTAATTCATCAGGGAAACTGTGAAGTTTTAGATTCCCTCATTGCAGCAAGATTTATGTAACTTGAAAGTGCAACATGTCCTGGTTAGTGCCACATCAAATCTACCTTTGGCGGAAATACAGTTCAACTCCAGTTATGATATAGCGTATGTGACCCTGACTGTCATCACTCTCTTGTTTTAAATGTATGTTTGGCACTATTCCAGGTCATTTACACTGCACTTGCTGAAAGATTAGCTGACATTTATCAATCATAACAGGTCCAGACCATCGTTCTGATGGGTTGTCACTCATTTGAATACAACATCAGCTGCACTACAGAGGCTAGTACATTGAAAATAAGCCTGTGCATAAGTTTGGTGTATTAGCAAAACTCCAGTGAAAATAACAGCACATTTGTTATTCTTTAAGACATTTATGCCAAGTGGGTGCTCTTAATACAATCTGAACGATGTACGAGATTAATCTTAACCTAAAAAGATTTATATAATACTTTAATCTTAAATTTCCTAAATACATCCTTTAACTCTGATACTGAGTGTGCTGAAGGCCTTTATTGGCACTGATGAGGTTTAACCAGCCACAACCAGTTTTCTTTTTTTCTTGGCTGACTTTTCAATCAAAATGTCTTCAGATATCAAGTTATACAAAACAAATGCTATTCTTAAACTTCTCAAGGACATTTTTTTCTCTCTCACTCTCTCATGCAATAAAATCTACATAAGGATGCAGGATGCAGTTCTCCTTTTGGTCTAATACCTCTGTGGTATGTTTAAAAACAGGGTTCCTTCTTCACTAAAAGGCAGACAGAACTCCTTAATACAGTGATACAAATCTTGATGTAACTCCACGGCCTTCACAGTCATTTATTGTAGATTTCTTGTTCTCACACCGTACTTTGTCTGATTCAACATGTAATATCCACTCTGGCTTATGGTCCAGATCTGTCAAAGACAATGAGCCGCTGGCATCTTGAGGACAGTGAAACTGCCTACTCTGCCTTCTTGTACAGGCTTCATGAGTTCATCACCTTTGTGCTCCCTTTTCTGCAAGAGGGGACAATTGTCTGTGTACTTTTATCCGTGCAACCACTGGAGCCTCTTATTTTGGCGGTATAACCACTAGCGGTGCTCCTCTCCGTGGTCGCCACATTAGCACTTGGGCATCGTTGGCATTAGGCCTTCCTAGTGCGTTGGGAGGAATGGGCTCCTGGTAGTTTAGGATGTGCGGTTGCTCTTGGTAAGGACGACCCACCAATGAGGCCCGAGAGCCCAGAGGCATGTCTGGGTCCACAGCAATGTCCACCCTCATCCGCCACCGCACCGTCTGTAACACAATGCGCTCCTGGAAGGGGAGAGTAGCACAACATCATTAAGGTTGATGGTGTATATATGTGTGATGCAGTTTATTTTAAGTACATTAACACCGTTTTGTTAAAGCCTGATTTGATTGTGCAGTCAGACATCTACTGCTAATAGATGTTTATTTAATGTGCACGCTAATAAACGGTGTATTACGTAGCGTTTATTAAGAATCAATTAATTTCTGCTGACACAAGGAAATGTTTAACTTAGATTCAGAATCTTAATGCCAGTTTTCTGACCCCTGAATGCTGATTTCTACACTGAACAACACTGAACTAAGACATGTATGATTCACTCAGAAAGAAAACAATCCTGCATGGAACACTTCCACAAAGAAAATACATAAATACTGTATGAATCTGGACACATTATGCTGGACAGACTTTTGATGGGCCATTTCAGGTGCCACATTGAGGAGAATTGAGGGCAATGATGACTTTTTCTTTCTTAGTGTTCAATCTGTGCTCTTCATTCAAACTGAGCAGGACATATCTGTGACATGAGGATGCAGAACACAGAATCAGATTTCTGATTTTTTTTTTGTGTGATATGAGTTTGACACATGTGAGGACAGTTTATTCTCAAGTGTTACTCTCTCTGTGTAATTGTCCCACCTTGGTGATGGGGTTCATGGCCACCAGCCAGGTGATGAAGCTCTGGTCCCTGGTGATGTGGGTCAGCATGGGTGTGTTGCTGTTGCTGATGGGCACTGCCCAGGTCACACTGGGGTAGAAGTTGTCGTTCATGCTGACCGTCAGGCGGGAGGGTTTGGATGTAGGACCAGTCAGGGTGACCGTCTCTGTGGTGTTGCCGTACCAGGGGTAGCTGACGCCGTCTGAGTCGCTGATGGCCTTGACCCGACCCTCTCGCAGTTCTGGTAACTCCCAGCTGGACCTGCGGCAGTGGACGGAGGAGGACAGAGACACAGGATGACAGGCTCTGCAGGTGCAGGTTTATGGTTTAGATGTGTGAGAATAAGAAAAGTAGAAAGTGGTGTGCAGATCCAAACACATACCACCTAGACACATTCACAGAAGTCTTGTTTACACTTACATGCCAATATCACCATAGGTGTTGTAGAACTCCATCTGGGTACAAGCTTGAATCCAGCCCACCACCCATGTTTCATTACGGGGCACTGGTGGCATCACAACTCCTGCTGAGGCCCTGAAGTAAGGTGTCTTGTAACGGAGCACAATTGGTGAGTTCTCCTCAATGATGGTGGGACACTGGTCAATAGAGGCTGACACCTCGTACACCACAATGTTCTCCCGTCTGATGCGGGGCTTGCATGCAATGCTCTGAATACAGCCCATAGTGCAGGCGACAAGCAAAATGAGCAAAACCAAAGAGGAAGGGAGCAAATGATACCTGGCCAGTATGCACATCAGTCCCCTCCGGGTTCCACCCTTTCCTAAAGAGATCTAATCTTTTAATTGCCCATCATCACTGATTGGTTGGGAAGGAAAAAAGACAGCGAATTGGGAAGTTCACAGTCACCACTGATCAAACATGAAAGCATCCACCACTGTATTTTCAGGATGATTTGGAGATGAGAGCGCAGTGGGGACTGGGGGGGGAGTATCACAGATCTCCGCAGCCTCCTCCCCCCGGTCTGCCTGCTGACTGCCGCACTGCCCTTGGCGCTCGTCCCCAGAAACTGCAACCCGGCCTCCCTTGGGCTGCTGCTGCTGCTTCTCCGCCGTGCGTCCGGAGACTCCTCTGTTTCTTGTCGAGTCCACACGTCCGGCTGCACGTCGGTGCCCCTTGATCCTGCTGCTCTGCTCCCGGCTCTGCGCTGTCATGTCAAGTGGCGACAGGGCAGCCAGGTGCGTCAGAGGAGGGGGGCTGGATGCCTTTTGTTTGCTTGGCTTTCCTGTTTCAGCCCTACATTCACACGGCGCCGTCAAAAGATAAAAACTGGCTCTTCATCACTTTGACCTACATGAAAAGAAGCTTCATCAAATGAGCGAGAATGCCTTATAAAGGCGAGACAGCAGTGCTATCACAGGCTATTTTAATGTTTTCCTCGCTGTGTGCTTCCATTCTTGGGGATGCATGAATGGTGCATCATGAATGAAGGCAACGAGGCGGCACAAATGTGCAGAAAACAGTGACTATACCAAACCGTTTCTCGGTTAGCCGTGTCGCCGTTGTGTTTCCTCGAGCTGGTGAAGCGCACGGACCGAAGAGCATCCTCTGCACGGCACCGGTACGGGTTGTTCGGTTTGGAGATGCTGATGCTGTAGAGCCAGGGGAGGGGCGTCACCCGACCTCTGCACTGAAAAAAATAACAAGTGCGAGTGGGCGTGGCTGCGGCCTGCATCACGCCTCGGTGCGACCCCATTGGTCAATCGAAGCAACAGCGGAAGTGGTATCGCTTGGTTCATCGACTTGCTTCCTACCCACCGAGACTGACACGCATTCACCGGTGAACGCGGAGGATTGTGTTCGCCCTCACCCCGCCGGTCTACGTCTGCAGCTGGCTGTGCTGGTTTATGATCGGCCGTTTGATCGGTAACGTGTCTCAGAGGGTGCCGAGCTTCTTGTACCGGGTGTCGCAGATGATGAAGCCGCAGGTTGTGTTCGTGCTGGGCGGGCCTGGCGCCGGCAAAGGGACCCAGTGCTCCAAAATTGTGGAGGTAAGAGAGATGGCGAGAGAAAATACAATGAAAACTATTAGCTTATGTTGTTAGGATTTAGCCTTTTGTGATGAAAAAGTGTGATTTAGTGAATTTTCGATGGTTGTGTCGTTTAATAGCTCATTTCTTTGAGGAAAAGTCTAAATTTCATGAACTTCCGGTTGTCCTCTAAAATGAACCTCAGTTAGCCAGCTAGCAAGTTAGCCACACAGCCTGAACAGTTCAAGTGCTGACACACAAGAACATGCTGAAAGCATTTTACATAGAGTTTGTGTGTTTATATGGTGTACAAGACTCAGCAGGCATACATGAGCTAAAAAGTAATACTTGACTTATATTTGTCTTAATTTCTAACAGCTGAGTCAAACCTGAAAATGCAGCTGCCCACAGTTTATTGTTTTACAGTCCAAAACCTGAATGAACAGTGTAAATTAATGTCTTCACACTGTACAAACAGAGCCAACAGGACATAACATATTGACATTTGCACCATGCTGTAACCTTATCACTGTAGTTGATGTTATGTAATAGTCAATGGAAGTCTGGAGTGCACCTCATTCATCGACAGTCAGTTGACGTAGACATTTATTGGCTGAGGAACCTTTACCTTGATCACCCCATACAAGTGTAGGAGATATGAGTCACACTCTAGTCTACGTGGACCGTAAGTTTTAAAAACCGTTTACAGGGTTGCCATTCCTCAGTTTCAGTGGTAAAGATGTCATGTGCTCTGTCAAACACAATTCATTTGTTTGAAAAGTCACATCTCTGCTTAAGGATGCTGCTGTGACGTTTGTCTGAATGTCAAAGCCATGAAAGCTGATGAAGCTGCAGCTCTGACGCTGTGATGTGTGTGTTTGACTGAGACATTGCTTCTGTAAGAGGGACTATAGTGACTTCCACTGGACACGGATGTCAGTGGGTGTTGGCTGCTGTGCTCGAGTACGGTGGTCAGGCCTGAATGGCAGCTATGCACAGTGGCTCCTTTAATTCAGTTCACAAGGATCAACGTTTTCCTCGGCTATGCATGAAAAGGATTTTAGCCTGTCTGGAAAAGCTGTTCCCTTCACTGCAGAGTTTTACTGTTAAGAGAAATATATAAAGCTTTTTTACCCTCAAAACTTTACTCTTAATAATAGTAGAGTCATACTTCCAAGTACTTTGCTGTAGTACTTTTTCATCTTGTGGTGTCAACCTTTCCTGTTTAAAATAAAATGATTCTATGTCTCTCAGAGCTACAACTACACCCATTTGTCAGCTGGAGACCTGCTGAGAGCAGAGCGAGCTAGAGAAGGGTCAGAGTTTGGACAGCTCATTTCCAGCTACATCAAGGAAGGCAAAATTGTCCCAGTGGAGATCACCATCAACTTACTGAGGAAGGTATGTGCTAAGTAGAGGTTGTAAATCAGGTTTGCCTAACAAGAGACAAAACCTGACTAGACTGTCGAGGATTTTACCCAGGACTTGAGAGAAACTCAACTTTTCATAAGGCTTCAGGATGTGAGATATGACTTTTTGCAAATTACATTTTTTATTTTAGCAGTACTGGTTTAAATAAAACTAAACTTAAACAACAGAGTCACTTATTTCAGCCAGGATGCGGGAAATGATTTCAATATCTGCTCTTGAGAAGAACCTAACATTTGTTTTTTGAATATGTAAAATAATCCCACACCGCTGATTTTTGTTTCTTTGCGGAGACTCTTTTCAATTCCTTGCATGTAGCCCCTAATGCTGAGTGTTTTTCAGGCAAGCAGGTTTGATGCTCTTTTAGGTCATTACTTTAGAGTCTCACAACTTGTGATTATCAGCTATCATTTTCAACAGATATAAACACACAGTCCAAAACCAACATGTGCACCATGGATTGATGCAGAAGTTTGAAATTTTCTATAGGTTTATATAGACTTGTGAGTTTGTGTATCACTGGAGTTTTCTTAATTGCTGTGCCTGAAACCATGTGAATAAAGATATTTTGCTGTGAAATCACACAAGAAGAAAGCAACAAGTTTGTTTTTGATCCTCTTCATTAAGGCAATGGAAGAAACCATGCAGAAAGATGAGAAAAAGTTCCGCTTCCTCATAGATGGTTTCCCTCGCAACGAGGACAACCTACAGGGGTGGAACAAAGCCATGGACGGCAAAGCAGATGTCAAATTTGTTCTTTTCTTTGACTGCGACAATGAGGTGGGTCATGTAAACAAGAAGGCTGACACCCCTCTTCCTCCTTTTATTTACTGTGAGCTGAGCCACTTTACACTAAGCACATGGTCTCTCTTGTCCTCAGGTTTGCATCGACAGATGTTTAGAAAGAGGGAAGAGCAGCGGACGCACGGATGACAACAGAGAAAGTTTGGATAAAAGGTACAAATTGACTTCATGCACTGGTTTCCTTCTGTCTGTGATGAAGTACAACAAGCCTATTTGTTCCGTATAGATTTGTCTGACCCATTTAGCTGACTGTTAGGTGCCTACATATGTGTTTTGACCTAATTTATGTCTCCTTGTAGTCCCTAGTGTTTTCTGACCCCAATAACCAGACTTTTTTTAAAAATGCAGAATCCAAACCTACCTGCAGTCCACACGACCAATCATTAAACAGTATGAGAGACTTGGGAAAGTCCGCACTGTAGACGCCTCTCATTCTGTTGATGAGGTGAGTAAATTCAGTGATGTGGAAACCAGAAAACCTCCAATGTCGCAATCACTGAGAATCGATGTTAAAGTGAAGTGTAGAGGAGGAGGAGATGTCATTTAGAGACTTAAAAATGTGCTGAAAAAACAGAAGAAAGTATTTTGTGTTATCTTAATACTTGTGTTGATCTGACTGGAAGTGTAAACACAGGCAGATACTAACATCACTACTTCACAGTTGTCAACATGCATTAAACTGTGCAGAAAAACAATTTCTGCTTTAACTTTCCATACTAATGTTTTGCATATTTGCACTTGTTTTTCATTTTACTACAGATTAGAGCTGAAACATTTATTGATTAGTCAGGTGACATAAAACTGTTTTAGTAAATAACCACTTTCCACCACCACATTTTAACTGACTTTGCATTCCAGGGCACATTTAATTAACCGAAACCACACCTTATTTCACACTAAAATACCTGGATTTAAGGAAATTGTGATGGGAATTTACCTTTTCTTCATAAACATTACAATAAATTAAATAAACAAAAATCAATAATGAAAATAAACTGTAGCCTTATTAATATGACATACAGCACATGATCTGACTGCTGGTGTTTTGGCTCTTTTGGATCTCGCTGTAAAGCTGTTACTGGCAGCGTTGCCTCTGTCCCCATATCACAGCGATGATGATGGGTAAAATGTTATGTCATAATTAATAAGAATAAAAACAGGAATGGTTTTCAGTGTGATCACAGTCATAATTATGTGTATAATTAAGTGCGTACAGTTTCTGTTTGTGTCCTGACAGTGACCCATTTTTCTTTTTCAGGTGTTTGCTGATGTGAAAAACATCCTAGACAAAGAGGGTTGAATTTTCACAGCTGCCAACATTCATTTACCTTTTAGTTTTCTTTTTATCAACTACAAGTACACTATAATACGTTTATATGTACATTCATATGACTTTTTACTTTTTTTTTGTCCATGTCTTTTGTAAACGCTGCACAGTTTGTTTGCGAGTGTGTTTACAATATGTATTAGTGTGAATGAGAAATATGTCTATCAGCTGCTTGTGATCAACTAGTTGATGTTCAGAAGAGCTCACCACTCATCTGCACTGTCTTTCATCATAGTTTGAGGCCTTTGCATAGGAACAAAATGTACTGTTGGCTTACAGAGACACAATTTTGTCAATCAAAGGCACTTAAAGTACTGGATGTCTCTATAAAATGGTATATATCATATCACTAATGTCTTCAGGGTATCATGTCATTGGAAGCTGCCATAATGCTTCAGACCAAATAATTGTTTGATCTAGTGATGACAGACTGGGACTGATTTTAAGACTTTAAGACAGATTAGCCAGAAAACTGGCATCCAAAATAAAACTCGTGTTTAATGGACAGAATAACAGGGATATGACAGTTACTTCCGTGCCATGATAGTTATCGGGTTTCGTGTTTGTGCGATTAAATGGCTCATTGTTTGACAAATATTTGACTTTGTTCAGAACACCTCGATGTGCTTCATCACCGCTGTGGCACCTTGGAACAGTCATACTTTAGTGGAAGTATGGAGATAAAAGTGAACATTTTGTTAAATCTGTAACAAAAGGGAGGGGAGATAAAAACTGAAATGTAAAAATACTGGTTTTCCTTTATTCTCACTTAATCCATAATTTTCTTCATTATTTCATAAGGGTTTATACAGTTTGTGTTTTGTTGTGCTGTAGTCCACTGCATAACATGAATTTGATCAAATTACAATTACACAAAACCACATGGACTTGGTACCTTTCAATTGAGTCATCCAGCAGGGGGCGCCTGACATCACTGTATGAGTAGTTTTTTCATTTATTGCCAGTGGAATTTTAAAGGTTAAAAATATTTCACGTATTTACCAAAAAGTAAATAAATGCTGAATTAAACATTTCA
>JAUBNQ010000009.1:6687130-6699860 GCA_032353495.1 Ctenopoma kingsleyae
TTATTTTGAGGGGACAGCAAATTTACACTGTTATACAAGCTGTAGACTGACTACTTTACATTATATCAAAGTGTCATGTCGTCAATGTTGTCCCATGAAAAGATATAATAAAATATTTGCAAACGTGTGAGGGGTGTACTCACTTTGTGACATACTGTATATATATACATATATAAACTGCATTTCCTGTATCCTAAATAACAGAAAACCACACAGTACAAAATTACATCTGTGGTTTAGATTACCTTATCAAAACAAACCAGGTTAAGTTGACCACACATGTTGATCCTCTGAGGACTGATGCAAAAGATGCCGACCCGCTTCAGACGCCGCTGTGCATACACAATGCCAGCTGTCATGGCTGCTGGTAAGGCCGGGGGTACAGCTATGGTAAAGATGTCCAGAGACTCAGTGATGATCGTTTTAGCCGGAACCTGAATGAGATCAGGAAACAACGATCACTAAATGACATATAGCACAGTTATACATTTACATCTTCTCTGTAAGAGCATAGGGCTGTCCTGAATACCACTTATTCAGCAAATATCCAGAATAAAAGAAAGCCAAATATAAAAACTGAAAACTGAATACCTATCTAGTAAACAAATATCAAGATATCTGAGTCCATCCCTATAAGAGCAGCGATACCTTGTTCATGATACTGAGAACGATGGAGTAGACGAAGCCAATCCCTGCTACCCCCACCAAACACAACAGGAATAGGTAAGCATCCCGGTATAGCTTGAAGTCTGTGGGTTTAGGGTAGAGGATGGAGCGTACAAGCTGGCCTTTCTCTGTACTGAAGCCTTTGGGAAACATATGTAATGACATTTAGTTGTACTTATAAAATGCTGAATATGTGAAACCCTGAGGGGTGTAATGAATCACAAAACTAACGGTTCAGATTGTATCACGGATTTTAAGTCACAAATCGGATAATTTTTCAGATCAGTCCACCCCCCCCATGAAGTGTTAAAGTTGTCTACAATGCATTATAGCTTCATTTATATTTTAAAAAGTATTCTTTGTAAACAAGAATATCCAATAAAACTACTGTCGGGGGGACAGTGGCGCAGTAGGTAGGGCAGTTGGCAATTGTTAATTGTTTATGAACCCCAAGGTTGATGGTTCGCTTCCTGGTCCCTCCCAAATTTCTGGCCACATGACGAATTGTCCCTGGACAAGACACTAAGGGGACAGTCTGTCCACAAAGAATTTCCCCAGGGGATCAACCAATCCATGCCCCACAGTGATCTGAACAGATTGCAGATCAACTGTGGCCCACTACACCACTGCTGAGGATGGTCTGTCTGTTATTATAAACGCCCATTTTCATTAGAAAGGCCCGGGTTTTGTGTTATTTTTCATGGTCTCACCTGTTCTGACCACAACAGCCTTCACCAGTTCACCAGTATAGAACCGGGTCTGGATAACATGGGTACCACAGAATAGGGTGTGTCTCTTGTGCTCCTCCATATTGTAGCTCCTGGTGGCCTCATTGCCTGAACTGGGCAGACCAGTCTTAGTCACAGGCACACTCTCTCCTAGAGAGAAAGTGAGAATAAAAAGGTTCCTCAGAGACAACAATAACTGCAGTGCAACAAAATTTCTGAACACCATAAGAGTCATGTAGAAAATATGGCGGACTTATAGAAATACAACCTGTCAGCATGCTCTCGTTTACAATGCAGTTTCCGTGGATGAGCACGGCGTCACACGGCATGATCATTCCATTGGCTGGAATAATGATGACATCACCAGGCACAAGCTCTGTCGACATGCCCTCTTCAATATCTGTGATCGATGACAAGAAAGAAGACACTGAAAATGATATCTTCTCTGTAGTCATTGTAATCATGCTATCAGAGATCAATAATATGATTAACATAATACTGAATAATAAAAAATACAGTAAAAAAAACATCATCCCAACTAAAATATCACGACTGATAAAATGCTTCAATTACTTTTACTAATACACAGTGTTGTATTATAATGAAAAAAGAAAATGAACCTTTATTTCCTCTGCACATGGAAACATGCCCCACACTGTGTGCTGCTACCATGTCGTGCAGCATCACATATTGCTGAAATTAGAAAGACACAAGCAAAACACAACACTAAGTAATATATAATTTTTTTAGGTAGTATTTCCCCAAAAAACAGCTAAAACCATATGTTTGAATCTCCCATCAATGTTTCAACAATCACTTCACTTTTCCTAGTCCTAGTGTGGCTCACCTTTTTTATGGTATACAATGAGGTAGCTATTGAAATGACAGACATGAAAACTATGGCTGAAGCATAATAATAGTAATCCTCTGCGCTCCAAAGAACAACACTGAAGAGCTGGAAGATGTAAAAAGGATTCAAGACCTGATGGAGGAAGAGAAACAGAGAAAACACTTAAGATATTATTAGTGTAGAAAAGAAAAGAATGTGCTATAAAAGCTAAGAGTTTTAAATTCACCTCCTTTATGAGGAGCTTCAATACAGAGGGCACTCTTACAGCGATCTCATTCTCCCCGAAAAACAACCTCCTGATAAAAAAGAAACAGATTTAAACCTGTGGGTATAACAATACGCAGCACTTTAGTTATATCACCTGACACTTTATGACCTCCACAGTAAGCTGATGCGTGTTGCGTACCTGTACTTCTGCAGTGCTACAGAAATTCCTGAGCTGTGGTCAGAGTGGATGCTTGAGCAGCTCACCTCCACATCCTCCAAACCTCTAGAAAGGCCAAATACAATAAGAATTTCTACTGGGGTTGTGCATGAACACACTGCACTACTTAGTATCATATATTATAAACTGACAATGTTTTTCAGTGGGATTTGTACCTATAGAATTCAAAGTTCTGTATCACATCATTCCAGTAGTATTTAGTGCTGTGGTGGGTGAAGTAGTTGATCTAGGAGGGGGGAGGAATAACATTTATGGAATAAACAAACATCAGAACCAGCCAATTGCAAATCAACGCTCCAAGCCCTAAACTTAACAATGTCTCTAAACACAAGTAATTATTCAAGTATAAGAACCTGGGATTTTCTTTCATAACAACTATTGATTTAAAAGATAGAAGAGTTTCCCACTGAGCTACCTGAACTGGCTGCCTATGAGCAGCACCGACGCTGTGCTCTCCGTCCTTATTCAGCAGCTGATCCATGGACTGAAGATCCAGACTGTCGAAGGGTTTCTTCCCAGGAGCGAACATCACATGTACTTTGGCTCGAAACCACTGTCTGAACTCATCCTGCAATAACAATCCACAGAGCTAAAATTTTCCTTAACTTGGAGGTTACCCTGAATTTATCATTGGTAGTGTAATAGAACACGTGCAAAAATAAATAAATAATATCAGGATAATATTTGTACGGCACCTGTGAAAGAAGATTCTCACACACAAATAGACAAGAAATCTGCACAGCAACTGCCTCATTTACAAATGCTAAATTTAATTTAAAGCGTGCTCCGCTCTAAAGTAAAACTTGTCAGTTGTTTGCCGTTTTCCTACCGTGGTCCTGAGCAGCAGTGTGTGAGCCTCCCTCAGCGGCGATCGTGTGCAGGTGACCTTGACGCCCCACTCAGGTAGCCAGTAAAGCAGCAGCAGTAGAAGGCCACCGGAGCACAAAGCGCCCACACCCACCAGGATAATCTTCCACAGACATGGCCGGTACCCCCACACCTCCTGCATGGGCACACACTCATGTTAACACACAGGTTGGGGTGAACATACTGCTCTGTGGTTTGTCAGGGGAGACAGATGCTCAGGTGCACAGACAACATTAAATCCACCATCACTGTGGTCTATGGCTATGAAGTCCCATATGCACCAAGTTATTAATCATGGACAAGATTCAAGTTTTCCCATGTTTACCCCTGTGCAACAACATTAAAACATCAAGAGGATTTAATGTTGTAAATGATCTCTAAACTGACTGACACCTTCATTTCCTTCCAAACTTACACTTTATTACACTTGTTTCCAGACAATTAACTGGAAACACACACCAAACTATTCTAAACACAAAGTTACTATTTTAGAGGTTATTTTAAGAAAAACAAAGACAGTGAAAATGTACTGTTCAAAGAAGAAAGAAGAATTAGGATAAAAAGTGACACTTACCATCTCTTCCTCCAAGCCCTGGTTGATGATCTTAACCTCTCTTGTCTTCATTCTGTCAGTGCAATAACTACAAAGAAAAACATTGCTGACGTTGCAACTTCAATTAAGGTCACTGGAATTAAATCATTCAGTTTCTGTGCCAGCAAATAAGTAAAAGAGGTCTATCAGTCATTTACTTTTCTAGTATATCATATACTTGCCACCACAAAAAGACACACAAGAGGTTCTATGTGTTAATAGTGCTACACATACTTACACACGAAAGGTGAAAGTTGCACACCAAAATCCATAAAATGTCCTCTTATTTAGTTTAAACTAGCACGTTGCAGCACGCGAGGAAAGTGCACAAATGTCACAACACTGAAGATTTGGTTGCGCAAACCTCTTTTGTGATGCTGTGGTTGTGGTCGTGATGTTTATACGATCTGCCACATCATGGAAAAATGCAATAAAATAAAATGCAAATGCAATAAAAACAAAGATCTGTGATTTATCTGATAAAAGTACAAAGAAAAGATTTTCAGTTTTTTCAGTGACCAACTTAATTGTATTTTGTACTCAAATTTAAAGTTTGATACAACACACGCTTAAAAAAAATGGGTACAGATGCCTGTTTATCACTGTGTTACATCGTTCTTTTTAATTATATTTTAATCATTTGAGAACAGAGAATATTAACTGTTTGCCAAGTGGTATATTTGCACATTCTTGCTGGATATAAAACTGCTCACTGGTCCATGATTTTCTTCCTCATAATGTGCCATACATTTTCAGCAGCATAAGTCTCTCTAAAATCTTCCTTCACGCGCTGTGAGCACTGATGCACCCCCAGACCCACAGAGAACCGAAAGGTGGAAGCTTAAAGGTGAACTCGTCTGACCACAGAACACTGTCCTTTACTCCACTCTGATTTGATTATATATACAAAAAAAAATCTAGTTGGTCAGAAAACACTGAAAATTTTCTTTGTACTTCTGTCAGAGAAAAGTTAACAAATCACAGATTATAGTTTTCATTGCATTTTAGAAAAAGTTCAAACTTTATCCAACGTTTGTACAGAAAGAAAAATCCTTACTTACCTTATCCCTGCTTAGTAAATAATGAGCTTTCTGCAAAAAAATCTTTCATGCAAGTAACAACCTGACTAAACAGTAACACCTACCTCACGGCAGTCACATGAAAAAAAAGTGCTCAAGGCGTCTGGTGATATAATTCAGAAAACACCTGCATTAAACTTCCCCTCATCGTTCTTGATAATGTTGACTCATTTCTATTCCTGGAAGACTAGCTATAATTGCAATAGGCACACCTACACGGTGTATTACTTGATTACTCCCAGCATTATTCCAGTGCAGATTAGTTTTCCTCTGGGCAGCTGAGAACGTTTCCATGTCCTGCTCACGTTTCCAAAGCAGCTCCACAAAGGTGGCAGCATTACGTTCATTTTGGCTGAACTGCCAAATCACATCGAAGAAGCTGGTAGTGTCAACTTTTCTCACTGAATTCACAGCTTTGTCTCAGTGAAATAACTACTTTCACTCGTGTGTTCCTGTGGTTTTCGCTGTATGTATTGAAACCCGCATGAACAAGTCCAGTCTGCAGAATTATCTCAACACACTGACCTGTCGCTCCGAACGGTCCTGATTTCATTCACAGAAAGATCCACTGACATCTTTAACAGATATCAAGTTGGGCAATGTGTTATAAACATTATATCACAGAGTGAGACATTGTGAAGTTAAGCAATGACCGGGTGCAGGATAGGTCATAATACACTACACGGAAACCTTTGCACTGTGCATACATTCACATTCAGTAAAAGTGACACCTATGATAATGTCTTACTAAGTTCATTATAAAATTTAAAAAGCTGTTTCTACAAAGAAAAATCTTATTTTACATCTTTACATTAATGCAGATTTATTAAACTTATGTATCTTGCATAAGCTCTCACCACAGTTACATATACTTGGACTTTTATTCATACATTACAGATGTGTGAAACGTCATATTACCATGTACACCATCCCCAACATGAAAGCTGAAGGTGGCAGCATCAGCCTGTGGAGACGCCTTGTGAAGCAGGTCCTGTTTGGCTTGTGGAGGTCAATAAGATGCAGCAAAACCAAGATAAATCCAGCAGAAAACTCTGCTGCAGTCTGTAAGAGATGAAGACGTATGATGACGTTTGTTATAAAGCAAGACAAAGGCCTCAAGCATAAATCCAAAGCTGCACAAGAAAAGTTTCCAGGCCTGGTTAAATGTGAGTCCAAAACTCAACCCAACCCAGAATTTGTGGCAGGATTTAAAATTTGCTGTTCGCGCATCCACGTGTAACTAAAACACTTTTCCAAATTGCAGTGTCCACATGTGCAAAGCTGTATGACACAAAGATATTCACACAGACTGCACAGTGTAGCTGCCGAAAAAAAAAGGCTTAGGACGCGATTACATGTTAACACTTCACAGGTTTGTTCACTTAACTTTATTACATATTTACACATTTCAGGGAGGTAGAAATGATGTGTCACATTCCAATTAAACCACAATTTAAACTGTAAAACTATAATACAAAGTCCACAAAGATGACTTTGATTGCACTGGTGGCAGCTCGCTTTAAATGCATAAAACCAAAAGGTTAAACATTTCCACACTGTCAACACATGGTCCCGTACACACAAATCCTCAACCTAAAAGAACATGTAGATGAACTTTGTGACTTCTCCCAGCATGATTCAGTCACAAAACAGCTTCTTGAGATGCTGATAAACTGAGATGGAGCACTTTTGCTTTTCCTTTTCATCAAACAACCATCGATTTGTTCTGATTCGTACGTTTTCGCAACTTACCGACGCCTCTTCTCGTCTAACTCAGTAACTCGGGCGCTGCATGATCGACTCGGCAGATACTAAGGTTGTGCAGCACGTTAACACGGATGATCCTATAACAAACATGTGTCTGCAGAAACGCGCCGACATAACAAGCCCACGCTGAGCTGTGACCGGTGTTACCGGACCGTCCCAAACCGGTCCATACAGGAGGAAGTGGGGAAAAAACAGGATGTGAGGTCATTAGAGGACATCGCGTTTGGGGTGAATTTCTGCAAGTTGCAACAAGTTGGAGAACTGCAGCGACGTATGCAAAGAGCAGTGAACCTGCAACGGGGGGAGAGCTGAACTCCCAAGTGTCTATATCGCAGTCTGCGCACACGGTGCAGCACACGCAGCAACAAATGATAACATCTGACTATCTGCAGCAGTTTGGATGCAGAATCTGACTGCTGAGCTGTGACACTGGTCTTATTTCAGGTCAGTGGCAAAGACGAAATGGTCCTCACTAGATCAGCGGATAACATTGTTGGTCTTTATCACAGATGTAATGAGAAAACACAAAAAAATACAGCTGCTGTGGTTTAAAACATTAATTTATCTTCATATGTTGACATTTATTTAAAATTTTAAGTCCACATTACTCTAGAGCTCTAAATCTGACAGGTAAAATATCAAGATGTCATATTTACAACAGTGTACAAAGTATTACACTCAACAAACAAACAACCAGGAACAGTTCATTTGAGCCATCATATAAAAAAATACAAACATTATATATGGTTGATTTTTCTTAGAGAAATTAGCCTTTATTTTCCACTTCTTTAACAGCATCCTTCAACGTGCCAGCTGCATGTCCTCTTCCTGAAAGAAAATACATAAATGCATTACTTACATTTACAAACAAAATATCTTTAAAAAAACAAATGTCACAAACATCGCTGATATGAAAGGTTAGATGTAGATTAGTAATTTTAAGTTTGAACTTGATAAAACTGCCATTTTCCCTAGAATCTACACTCCTTATAAACAGAGTGAAAACATGTTTTACAGTAGATTTTTCTGCAAATGCAATGAAATTAAAAAACGAAAACCTCTCCTTTATTTTAGACAGCATTCAGACAGATACAATTATGGTCAGGTGAATCCTGCTGTCATTTTCACTGAGATAAGACTCTGTAGACTCTAATGACTTTTCGTGGTGAAAAGTTTTACGCTTTAGACAGAAGTCCAAGCACCAGGCACAGCTCAGCATCTGGTTAATACATCCCCTCTGTGAAGCACGGTGGAGGCAGCATCACGCTTCTGATACTGGTCACATTTGAAAGAAGGATGAATGCAAGCAAATACAGAGAGACGTGCTTGAAGAAAACCTGAACTGAACAACTGAATTAAGTGAATGTGGGTCTGAATATTTTCTGCAGTAATTACAAATCATTTGCTTTTGTGAACTCAATTCAAGCACTACCTACCTATCAACCATCAGATCAGGCTCATTTAGATGAGCTTTCTACTTAGCCTATAGTCAGAGTCAGAATGAGTCCAACATAAAAATTTGTTTGTGCATTAATAAATTCATTTGAGGAATATATTAACAATTTAATTAAAATTCAAGACTCCTGAAAACCATTTACTAACTAAAGGATACGATGTCATGCTTCTATTACAGCTGCCTCATTGACACAAAATGAACATTATCATCTATGACTAGTAAAACTGTTAACAGCAGCTAATCCACCTGACACACGGCAATATTAACATTTATTTTAAGTTATGTTTGTGTCCTGATGAATTGACATTCACTCTCCTTTTCCTGTTTGGTTAGCTGTTGGGTTTAGCTACTAAATCATCTACTGTGTTCACAAGCTGATCAGTAGCATACTGTAGGTTTCTTACAGCAACAACAATGAAAAACAATGAAAGCAGTGAGATCAAACCAGAACGTTAAAACTGCGGTCCATGAAACCAAAACAAAGAGCTAAAAGATGACAAAGTGTGTGGTAAAAATCTGAGCAGAACTTTAGGTAGGTAATAATTAATGTGTTCATCACTACAAGTGACTCCTTTCACATTACAGACAGTCAAGCAATATATTGTTAACAGAAATTATACATTTTACCAGTCATCCTGTTAAGGATCCCGGCAGGTGTGGTACATCTTGTACAAGTGGCCAGTCTATCTCAGGGGCGATGCAGTATATGCAACCCTGAGATAGACTGTGGGGAGGAAAACAGATTATACGGAGGAAACACACTCAGGAATAGGGGGAACAAGTAAACTCCACACAAAAAAGCCCAGATTCCAACTGTGGACCTTTATAGCTGTGAGACAGCTGCACTAACCAACAAAAACAACAACAGCACTTTCATATACCAATGAAAGTAAATGTTACCTCCTCTGCTGCCTTTGGCACCTCTTCCTCCATGTCCCCCTTGTCCAGGCCCGCTGCCTGCAGGCTGCCCAGCAGGACGTCCCACCAAGCCTCCTTTGGCACCTTGGTGACCACCTCCACTTTTTGCAAAATCCATAGTCACTTTGCTGCCGTCTATCTCACAGTCCTCCATGGCTTCTTTAACAGCTTTGCAATTTTCTTCACTCTCAAAATCCACAAAACCAAACCTGAGAAAAATTAACAACATATTTTACAGTAGGCCTTTAAAATAAGTGGAGAAAAAAACATGAAACATTAAACAGAATTAAGACTGTAAATCAGCAACTTTACGCAACCCACCTCTTAGAGACTCCTGTATCTTTATCTACAGCGACTCTTGCACTCACAGCCCCTTCAAAAGCACTTTTAAGAGTCTCCGCAGTCGTCTTCTTAGCCAAGCCAATTACGATTAGTGTTTTTGACTGGACTAAAAAGAGAACAATAAAAAAAAAAAACCATAAACTGTGGTATCAATATTTTCCTTAATTTGTTACCATTAGAAACAGTTATATTGTATTTTTTGCTATCAATGAAGATCAATTTGACCTGATCAAGTATCTTATTAGACAACAGGCAACAACAACATGAAGAACATGATCCCACACTACCCCACACACCTGTCGCATTCTCTGGCTTCTCTCTTTTCTTGCAGAAATGTACTCTGACGGTCCTTTTGCAGATCTTCATATTCTGGGATGACTGCAAGGCCTTTTCAGCATCCTCCGCTGTTGCAAACTCCACAAACGCAAATCTGCAGATAATTACAAATGCCTCTCCATTATACTGATATAGTTTTCTCACTGAAAATAATGCAGCTCAGTGTACTTGTACTTACCCCTTTGACTTGCCATTACTCTGAGGAATGTTAACATTAACGGCTTTCGGAAACACATTCTTCAGTTTTTCTTCTGTTACGTTGTAAGACAAATTGCTCACGAATAAGGTGTTGTTTGGAGGAGCTGCAGCTGTGTGAAAGAAGAAAGATCTCTTGTGAATACAGGTAAGTTACTAAATCGTCATTCATGTCATGATTATTCTATTTTAATTAGATACTAAGAAAAGCTTCTAAACTGTAGCAAACACTTAAGCTTTAAAAAAAAATTCAATAACACAAGATTTCTTTTCTTTCTTTTCTAGGTGGGATTTAACCTATACAGGTGTTAAAACTGAGAGAAAAACATGGCAAAGATTCTTCGTATATTCTCCTAACCTGGATTAACAGGTTATGTGTGTAATATTGTTGGCAATTTCAAATTATCCCTGCTGTTGGTGTTTATTCTAAGGTTTATTCGGCATAAACAAGAATTCAACAAATTCTGGGTTAAACTTTCTTTGACTGTTTATTAAGGCTTTAGTTCATTATGTTTTTATCACATTTTATTCACATCACCAGAACATGTGGCAGAACAGGTGGTTGAACAAATTTTGATTGCAACCACATAAATGGCCAGTGACTTACCTTTCATAGTGTCATTGTTGTTATCATTAGCTTTGGTGACTTGTGAGGAGTGAGCTCCACTTGTTTCTCCCACAAAGTCCACAATCAAAACCCGGCCTTGGATCTTGACTCCTTGTTTTTTCTGCTTCACTTTTTTAGCAGTGGTTTTATTTTTAAACTCCACAAAAGCAATGCTGTTAAAAAATAAGGACATTTCATTCAGTTGTAGTTAAAAATATATGTTAATGCAGTTTTAAACATGATAAAGGTTATACACTAAATAATAACTAAACCTAATCTGCAATGTATGTTTTATACATTTGAAACTATTGGGCAGAAGGTAAATATTAATACAGGTTTTTAAAACTCTCACCCTTTGCTTGGCCCTTCAGTTCCACCAGGAAATCGGATGGCGATGGCGTTGTGGAAAACTTTCAGAATATCTTCTTTTGTTGCATTGTATGGGACATTCTTCAGAAATAAACATCTGGCATCTTTGGCTGCAAACAAGCACAATTCTCAAATAAGACCAAATGTTATATCAACTGTTCTAATGACTTACATTACAGCACTTTGTAGTGTTTCATATTCTGAGATGACATTATTATCAAATCATTATTCAAGCAGCTAAAGAAGAACTAAATGAATATTAGATTTTAAAACAATTAATGGCCGCTTGTAGTTTCAACACAGAGACACTTGTATTTGTTTCTAAAGTGAAGGGTGTAAATTATTTAAATAATGATGTCATCAAGCAATTATAGACGGACAAGTTACCTTCTTTCTCTACTGCCAGGTTCTTCACCTTGTCCTCACTTTTGACCTTTGCTTTGGCGATCTTCATTGGATTATCAAGGATCACTTCTCCGTTTAACTTCAAAGCTTTGGTAAAGTCCATCTCTGAGGCCAAATCTACATAAGCATGTTTTCTACAACAGCAGATTTAATTTTGTATCAATGTCAAATCCACAAACTACATATTTACTGCTCAAAGAACAGTGTGCTGTGCCTGTTATCCAGCACTGTTCTGAGGATATTTTGTTTTACTTGGGTGTGGATTCTTTGTCCATCATTGATGGTCAATTAAACATATATATAAAAAATTATATATAAATCTACACTTACTTTGAAGGATCTAGTCTGATGTCTTGAACCATGAGACTTTGTGTCTTGAAGTACTTTTCTAATGAATCTCTGACTTCTTCGAATGTTTTGGACTTGTTCAGGTTGCCAACAAACAGACAAAAACCTACAACAAAACAAGTCAGCAAAAGTGTGAGGCCAAAACCTTTCTAAAAAAAAAAACTGGCATTTGACAAAGAATTTAGCAGCCAGTCTCATATTGAGTTCATACCATCACTGATGAGTTTAGATTTCTTTGATGGGGATGTCTCAGCATTAGAGCGTGCCTTCCGTTTCCCATTAACTACAACAGCCAGAAAATGTGTTTAGTGGTTAAAACAACACAATATAGTCCTCAGTTTACAGTTTTTAGTCCTATCTACCTGCAATCAACACGTTATGGTGTGCAGAAGCCTTTTTAACAGTTTTTAAGAAATTATAAATCATCTACCACCCTCATATTAATCTCTGTTCAAAATCTCACTGTTTAAAATTTCTCTTGACCACACTGTGTATGTTGTATTTCCAGTACCTCGTTTATCTTTGATGTCCTCCATCGCTGTCTCAGGCCTCTCGTTGTGAGCGCTGCATCCTGTTGCATCAGAAGAAAGGTCTCCCTGTGTCTGTGCCTCTGAAACATTATTATTATTACATGATTTAGATACATATAAACTCAACCTGTTAAACCTAGTAAATGTTGGGAACTCTATCATCATCTTTTGCAACCTTTGATCAAGCTGTAGGCTCTGAGTGTTTTATACTCAAACATTTTGGGTGGGGT
>JAUBNQ010000009.1:6699960-6732133 GCA_032353495.1 Ctenopoma kingsleyae
CACTCTCTCCTTCCTTATCATTCTTCTTCTTCCAGGATACAGTTACAGTGGGTGCGCTTCCTTTTACTTCAATGACAGCATCCATCTGAGAATCTAAAGATGCATCTTAATTATTGGCATTGTTCAGATTTTCAGTCAGACATTGCATGTCATGTGTTTGCAGTACCTTGTTCATTGTGGTCTTTCTCATCTGTGATCTCAGTAGGAGCATCCTCCTCTGTCTCAACTATCTGTTCACTTGATGAGACAGCCTCAGTCTGTCCTTCTGAAAAAACACAACAATGAATTGGATCAGTTATTATTGTTGCAATTAATTCCAATTATGTTTCACAAAATTGCCAGGTATTGTTTAATAAGAAATGACTTGCCAGTGTTAACGTTGTCTTCTTCTACAATTTCATTGGATCCAGCTTTGCTTTGTCGTCTTCTACGCCTTGCAGTCTGAAACGTGTTTACAAAAAGTTATAATGTTAGTCAGGTGTTTTTACAATATAATTAAAATTTATAATTTATTTGTAATGAAATAAATTTCATCATAAAAACAAATCACAGGAAGTAGTAGAATAACTAATTTATTAGTTATATCATAACTATTTCCCAAAGACCAAGGTGATATCTTTATAACTCTTGTGTTGCCTGAGTGATCAGAAATTGATTTATATGCATATAGTGAGAAAAGCAACAAATCCTCAAATTTAGGAGCCCTAAACCAGTTAATGTCAGGCATTCTCCCATATGAAAAACTACAACACTAAAGTATCAATTAATAATTGAATTAAAGTGGCTTATTTTCAGCCCTACTCGAGAACTAAACGTAATAACGTTTTTCTGAGTACTCAATGAAAAACAACGTTGCAGAATTGTAAGTCAACCACTAAAACAGTAACTGTAAGTATCCCTCCGGTTTCTCATGTGATTATCAACAGCTAAATTAACTGTTAGCTAAGGTAGTTAGTTTGCAGCTGTAAGACCAGTTACCTGTTAGCTTAGAACAATATACGTAGTGCATATTACAGTCTGGTTAATATACAGGTAATTACGTGGTATTCTTACATCTGTCTTTGCCATGGTTTTTCTTACAACAGCCCACAATCCAAGCAAGAACAGCTAACCGTAGCCAGTGGATACACGTGTGCTCAGCTAAAAACATCCACATGCGACTTTCTCAAAACTATGAACTGCGCATGCGTGTGATGTGCTAGTACGGGTGCCGAGAAGAGGTAGGTGATCCAATTCTCTTTACGCGCTTTGCTTGGAGTCTTTCTAAAAACTTACGTGTGTCAGTTCCAGTGCTGTGAGCTCACACACTGGGTGTGTCTTGGGCAAGAGTGATTAATGATTGTGACAAAAGGTCAGTTTGGAGATGTTTTTCGAAACTAGTAACGCACAAAACCTAATTATCTGACAGCTAGCCAAGTAGCCAATTAGCTTAACGTTACTTCTACATACTTCAGTTATGTGTTTCAGGTCTCCGCCAGACCCACGTATGTAGAACCTGACTTTCTGGTTTCATGTGGAAGAATGAGTGAACCTGTTGATGTTTTACACATGTATTTTGTTCGACATGAGAAAGAAACTTTAGCAATGTGTTGACTCGGGACAGGTAGAACTGAGACTGGACTTTGACGAAACCACGGTCCGAAGGTCGAGTTCCAGCTACAACACGAAAAACCACCCGGTACAAATAAGGTATTAGTGGGTCACGTCATCCGTTGAAGCTGTAAACGAGACCGATATGAGCTGACTGTGTAGGACGTGGGACTGATTTGTGGACAGCGAGGACAAACTTCTCTTAAATGGGTAGTCAGAGGAACGGTTTCAACAAGGAAAGCTTCATTTTGTCAGTAGACGTCGGTACAACATCAATCAGATGTCACGTCTATGACAAGGAGGCAACAATCCGAGGATCATGCACCACCAAGGTAATGCCAATCATGGCTTTTACACCACCCTCTTAAATCATTCACGTTGTGCAACAGATTCAGAGATCTGCTAGATTATTTGATCGTTTTGTTTCTTATTCTGGTAAATCTTTCTTCAGGTTGTCCCGTTGTATCCAGAGGTAGGACATGTCGAGATGGACCCAGAGGCCCTATGGGAAGGGTTTATCTCTGTAGTCAAAGGAGCTGTGCAAGGTACAGTTGTGCCAGATCCTGTTGCTCCATCTGTGCACAAGCACACAAAGGCTTCGTACTGGAAGTGAATCATTTTACATGTTAATTGTTCCAAACTTTGTTTAAAACTTTATATTTAGTATAAAGTATTTAGTATACTTGTGTTTAGTATTTAGGTACATTTGACAACTATACAGTGCAGGATAAGGTGATACTCCAGAAATAATAAGCACTGTATCTTGTTTCTTTTCATGAAAACCATGTTGTCCAAACATTTGTTTGGTAGTGTAAATTTTCTTAAAATTGGTCAGAAAGGTATTGAACTCGTACAGGACATACATTTACATAGGACATTTGTCTTTGTAAGAGAATACAATAGTTACTATGTCTAAGTTGCACTTTCATGTTTCTTACTCTTATGGTATTTGTGTGTGCGTGCGCACGTGCTTCTGTTGCTATAGATGCAGAAGTACAAATGCGGCAGATAGAGGCCCTTGGCATCTCAACTCAACGAGGCACCTTTACAACCTGGGACAGGTAAATCATATTAAATCAAATTAGTTTTTATTAATTTGAAAATATCTGTATGACGTGCACGTAAACTTAGATAAACACTGCTGAACATCTGTGTAACCTGCATTTCTGTAATTTTATTTTTCATTCTGGTTCATTTCACTTCGTCTCTTGTCCTCTGACAGGAAAACTGGAATTCCTTTCCATAACTTCATCAGCTGGCAGGATCAGCGTGCCGCAGAACTGGTGAAGTCCTGGAACAGATCCTGCACCATGAAAGTGAGTCTTTTCCTGCTTTGCATCTCTACTCTTCATGTAATATTTTATTTGATGAATAAGATACATAGCCTAATGGTTAGGGTTGATGAGGTGGTAAACGATGTCTTTCATTGTTTTTACAACCTTAGGGAATCCATGTTGTGATGAAGATGCTGTACTTCCTGACCAGACAGAAGCGTTTGCTTGCAGCGAGTCTTATTGTCTTCTCCACTCAGCATGTCACCTTCCGCCTTGTCTGGGCCTTAACACACTACATGCAGGTTTGTTTATGTGTGTGTATTAAATCCAGTTAACTGATATGAACCTGTTAGTGGTCGGCCAATTAATCAGGCCAACTGCATTTACAATTAATCATGCTGATGCCGGCAGATTAATAAAAAATGTCTGCAGACATATCTGCAGCCTACACGTACATAAGACTGAAAATTACAGTGTACGAATGTGAAAAATTATTTGGGTCCACCAGTGTGAGTGACTCATTGGCAGGCATTTTATTAGCACTTGAGGAGAGGAGTGAGTGAGATTAGCGGATGCGAAAATACAGTGCTTCTGCTGCAGCCTCTCCTCTCTGTGTTTTTGTCTGAGTCTCTGAGACTGAGAGTGGAGCTGAGCTCCTCCACACACAGCGGTTGGCATGCAGGAGAACAGGGGGAGCCCAGGTGAGGTGAAGCTTTACTAGTTTACAACTGTACGTTGTTAAAATTGACTTGTTACTATACACACAAGAAAAGCGAGTAAAAAGCCAATAAAATAGTTAATCAAAATACCTGTTAAACAAGCACAACACCTCAGAATACACCATCCCACATCTCCTGGAAGTTGTGGGAGTTTCCTGCATGTTAATAGTGATTTCAAGATTCAAAAGACTTTATTAATCCCAGAGGGAAATTATTTTGCCACATCACTGCTACTCTCAGTTCAAAAGGAAAGAAAACTCCCTAACAGCCACAAATTATATAAAATCTCCCAGATATCGGATAGTTTCTCTCTTTTTGTCGTAACTGTTGTTACTACTCTTTTTATTTTGAAGTACTTAAAATAAATGAGATATTTTCATAACTAATTAAATGCTCCTTTAAGCCGGGTTCGAAGCCCGGTAGGGAAGATTGGGTCAGGAAAGGCATTAAGCATAAAACCTTGTCAAATCAACGCATGGACTGATCCACTGTGGCGACCCCAAACAGGAAGAAGCTGAAAGAACCTACTTTATTAAATGCTCTTTTAAGTTCAGCGTTTTTGTTTGCATTTGCAATTTTGTAATTGTTGTATTTTATCCAATGCAGAAAGAGGGGAAAAAACAACAACAAAATATCTGCTTTATATATCAGCTATTGGACTTGCTGCATTCTAAAGATCAGCATCGTCTGTTTAAAGAAACAACATCAGTCGACCACTAGAACCTAGAACAGTTGGTTTGAACACTGCTACTGGTATTCTGGCCTGAAACACTGTTTGTACAGAGGCATAGTGGATACTGATGCCAAAACAGCATTTTTAACTGAAAAAATAAAATACAGGAAACCAGAAAGTAAAGGCTGTCACCTGAAGTAATAGAATATGAGTATATAACAGATACGACACCTTTCTGTTCAGTTATTGTGGTGATTTTCCAAACAAACTTTCTGTCAAATGATTTGGGCACAATACACAGAGCAAAGAACTGAGCCTCTCCCAGGCTGTGAGTGTTAAAGGGTTTGCTATAAAGCAAACTGGGAGAGGTTGTAATATCAGCTCAACCTTCACTCATTCACATCTCTTTTCAGCCTCATCTTGTTTCTCTATTCTTCCAGGTTCGTCAAGCGGTAGCTGAAGGTAACTGCTGCTTTGGAACAATAGATACCTGGCTGCTATTCAAACTCACAAAAGGTGGGTTTGGAGCTCATGTGAACATCATATCCTTGTGATCACAATTTCTTTTCAGACCGTACTGTAATATATAATTTGTCTGGTCAGTTGCATTTCAAACAATGTCTAACAGGATTTTAAGATCCACACACAGTGTTCTTGTGTTTCCAATCCTATTACATTGCAGATGGAATTCCTCAGAAATGTTTCAGCTAACTCCTGGGGGAGACAGGGAGTGGGAGCTCATACAAGTTCTTTTTTTTTATGTTTTTGGAAAGAGATTAATTTGTTTCATGGAATCTGTTACAGGACGTGTCCATGCCACAGACTACTCTAATGCCAGCGCAACAGGCATTTTTGACTCCTATCAGGTCTGGTGTATGTCATCTTTGTTGACTGTGTCTCTTTATGTTGGGTGTGACCTTTTTTTTTAACATTCCTGTGATGTGACTTTTTTCACAGATGTGTTGGAGTGGCTTCCTCTGCTCTCTTGTTTCTCTGCCTCTCTCTATTTTCCCCAAAGTAGAAAATACAAGGTGAGTAAACCATCATTTTTTTCAATTTCAACTCACTTTATACTTTAATTATGTTTAAGACAGTAAATATTTTTAGTTTTTTACCTGAAGTCATTTTTCTACCTTAGTCAGCCAACCTGGTGTTAGGGTCACTTGGCATGGTCAGCGTTGTCATTAAATATTCTTTATTTTTTCCTGACTCTCTCTGTGAAAGGAAATTTACGTGCACCCTGTGATGAGGGCTCCCAAATAAATAGCCCTTTGTAAAGTGTCACAAGCTAAAACATATCAGCAACAACTCCTCTAAGTGAATATAAACACCACATTTTAGCCCAAATATATGAAAGGTCTGAACTCTAACAGCTCTTTTTTTAAATATCTGCATTGTCTCTGATTTCTCCTTCGTGCACCAGCCACATCTTTGGTTCCACTGAATCATCTATCTTTGGAGTGCCCATTCCCATCATGTCAGTGGTGAGTTGTTAAGATGTAGGAATCAGTCACTTATCTGTATGATTGTGATTAGTGCAGTGATCAGTGCAACTTTCTGACTTGTTTATTTGTTTCTTTATGCCTGTGTGTCATCACCATTATGTTGTTGTAGAAGGATATTTATCAGAGGTACTTAGCTAATCAGCAGCAAACAACATGACTTGTGTTTAAGTATCTAATTCAGTTGAAATAGTTTGTTGTTGTTGTTGTTGTGGAAAGGAAAAATGTATAAAGATCTAGTACTAACACATGAAATGTGGCCTACACTGTGATGTGTGTGTGGTAGTGGTGAAAAACAAGTAAGACAGTAAATGTAAACAAAACACACTAAGATTGAATTGAAACCATAGAATTTAATTGAACCAACAGAAATAAATCGAGATAGTATTGTACAGTAAATGACTTTGGACGTCTCTTAGTGAAAATGTATACACACCATGTGAGCTTTATGAATTTTCAGTGTTGCTGAGTTGAGACTAAACATGTTCACATTTGTGACTTCCTTTGACGTCCTCTGTCTGTAGATGGCCGACCAGCAGGCAGCCATGTTTGGAGAGTGCTGCTTCGATGTCGGCGATGTGAAGATTACCATGGGAACAGGCACATTCATGGATATTAACACTGGGAGCAAACCACATACATCTGTAGCAGGTAAATCAAAATACACATATATTAAAGGTACAGCATAGCATAGCATAGGCATAGCAGTGCAGAGATATTTGCTTCTAGACATTTGTGAGTGAGGTTCACATTTCTTACCATTAAGAGAATTTCAACAATTTCTGCTCAGTTAGTAAGTTTTGCAGCATTATTTAAAAGTGTGAAGTACTAAGCTTGAGCATATCAGACAGCAGAAAAACCAAGAAGAGCAGGAGGAGGAAGGACTGGGTGGTGCAGATTGGATTGGAACTTCTAGCGTTGTGCTAGCACTAACTTAAGTTGCATATTGTAGCTTTAAGTTCATTAAATCCACATTTGTCTTTACCTGCACTTTAAAAGCCAAAGTTTCTTCTCTGTAGGTCTGTATCCTCTGGTGGGCTGGAAGATTGGCCCAGAGGTGGTATATCTGGCAGAAGGCAATGCAGCAGACACTGGAAAAGCCATCAAATGGGCACAGGAGCTGGGTAAGCAGGCTGTGATTTTAAGGTTATGCTTAATAGTGTCTTTTTAGCCTATTTTAACCCGTTTGTTTGGGCTTTGCAGATGGCTGGTAGTCTCATCAAAGCAGTTTTGAGTTGCAGCAGTACCTCTAATAAACCCACTGTAGGATACCTCAGACAAAGTTAGCAGCTATCTGGTGATCATAGTGGATCATTTACCAGCTAATAAACAAATATTACCCTCAGGGGTTGATGGAGGCCAAAACAGATACAAAAAACATAGGTACTGACCAGAAACACAACTCCTAATAAATAATAATAATAATGTTCCCCCATTTTTGTCATAGAATTTCATATGGTCATAATACTGTGTATCGGTGTTGTGTTGTGTGTTTGAGTTTGTTCTAGTGGCATGTTGCAAATAATTCTTCAGATGCATCTTTAAATCTATTTAATTTGTCTATTTAAATTGTCTAGCACTTGTCAAGAAGAAAAACATGCTAGGAATTGTTAACTTTAGGTCTTATCAGGGCTCTTAGTTTGTAGTAACTCATAATTTACAGACCCCAAATGGTAATTGCTGGTGTCTTCTCCTTGTAACTCGCTTTGGATAAAAGCAAGTAAAGTAAATGTTTATGTGAAAATAAATCTGTGCGCGTTGTTGCAGAGCTCTTCTCTGACATCCAGGAAACCAGTGCCATGGCTTACAGTGTCAGTGACTCTGATGGCGTGTGCTTTGTGCCTTCCTTCAGTGGCCTGCAGGTAACTGTGTAGGAGTACAACATGCGTTTGAACATGTCTGTGTGGAGAGCTGCTTATTTTTATACACAGCTGAGATTTTGTTGTAACATATGAATCTGTGTTACAACAAAAACTATATGTGTGTGTATGTCAGTTTTCTGCTTTTTAACTTTAGAATCTCTGTAACATAGTAATGTGTCTCTTTTTTTCTCTGCCCTCCCACTGTGAACTGACTCTGTAAGTGTACGCCCTAAATGTTTATGTTTTCTAAGCAAAGGTCTGATTACAGAATCATTTTTGAAGGTTATTTAATCAAAACCACCATATGCAGTAGTAACAGTATAGTTGAGTTTAACTTTATATTGCCACGCTTATGTTTCACAAAGTGTCATTAAACTTTATTTAGCTCTGTTTATCACTTTCAAACATTTCACATGTTGGTGTATGTACTTTACCTTTCCAAAGGCTCCTCTGAATGATCCTAAGGCGTGTGCTTCCCTCATGGGCCTCAAACCATCAACCACCAAAAGCCATCTGGTTCGTGCCATACTAGAGTCTGTTGCTTTCAGGTGAGTCATTTTGCAGAGGTGTTTTCTGTTTTTTGTAAACATTCTTATTCTTTCCTGTTAATTTATATTTACTTTCTGTGTGCTCTACTCTCCAGAAACAAGCAGCTGTACGAGACCATGCTAAGAGAAACTCACATCCCCATCACAAAGATCAGGTACACTTCATTTCCTCCACTCTGCAGTTAAACCGAATGCGATTATAGACATGCAGGCTTGTTGTACAGGTGAGAAAGATTCAGAGTCTTTTAGCTTCCTGTCTGGCCAAGAGGGGAATCTGTTTGATATGCTGCAGAATTGAATCATAGGATTTGGGTCTGAGCCAGCAGACTGGGTATAATAGAATGAAGTGTTTATTGGCAATTCATTATAGGTGTGTGTTTCTCTGATACTGTTACAGTAAAGTCTGTTGCAGTGTAACGTGGGCTTTATCTATCTGTCTGTCTGTATCAGGGTGGACGGTGGTGTTTCTTCCAATGACTTTGTCATGCAGATGACTGCAGATCTGTTTGGCAGAAAGGTTGCCAGACCCCAGCATCATGAGATGTCGTGTTTGGGGGCTGCTTTTGTCGCTGGACTTGGAACAGGTATGCAGACACACAGTCATGCACAACATGTATGTTAGGCTGTAGGCATTTTTTTAAACCCAAACGTGTCTATTTTTGTTTATAGCAGTAGCAGTATTGTACTTAAATAAAATGCTTTTTGGGCAGGAAGGATAATCCTCACAGTTGTAGGTCTTTTAGGTTAATGTTGCAAACAGCTGCTGTGTGGCTCTGTCAGCACAAAATCTGTGCAGATAAGATATAAAGCAGCTAAATACTTCACTGTCACTATTTTCTTTCACTTTGGGTCAATTTTCTCTAAAAATACCACATGTGATGGTTTCTTTTAAAAAGTAATGTTCAAAAGTCCTATTTTTATTTTCTCTGACACTGGCAGAAGAAGGAAAACGATCTGCTGCTGTTTGTTATGTAACATCGTCCTTTTAATTATTCATATTATGTAATTAGATTGTTATACATTAGTCACTGCTTAATCAAATCAAATTAAGATGGATTTGTTCTTGTTGTTTTATAACAGGCCTGAAGCAGGTGGACAGAAAGTGAATCATGTGTTTGAGAAGCATTAATGGTCCTTTCAGACATTGATGAGCAGTGTATTTGAAACATTCATTTGTAGCACCCACAGCGACAAATAGAATTTCCTGCTGTACTCTATGGGTTTGTGTTAATGTAGTTTCCTTTGTCTTTAACTGTCATTACAGGTTTCTGGAGGACCCGGGAAGAGCTAAAGAAGCTCCAGAGCATCGATGAGGTGTTTTTGCCCAAAGGTGCACACAAGGAGGGTGCTGGCGGCCAGAGCCGGGAGTACATCCACGCCCTCCAGAGCTGGGAGAGAGCTCTCCAGCGCTCCATGAATTGGTACAGCAAGCCTTGATAAGGAGATCCAGGGTGTGACCAAAAGGAGGAGATACAGACAAGATGAGTTTGGAGTACATGGGAAAGCAGTCGGTGCTTTTTAAACATAGTAAACAACCATCTGCTGTGTCTCTAAAGAAATTTTATGGTTAATTGTTGTGATTCAAAAATGAATCCTGTTTCAGATGTTTAAAAAAAACAAGCTTTTGGTGATGATGTTAAACAAACGGCTGGAGGTCACATGCACTGTCATAATGATGAATGAAAGGTCCAGTAAAAGTCTTCACAAGACCAGCCACCTCCACAGCCTTGAATTGCTCATAAGGTACTAATTCTTGATTTCTTTACACCATAGTGGCCTCATTAGAAATGTCTTTCATTTATTCAGACTCTCAAGTCACTTTTTCCTCTTGATGTTACAGTATTTTTTCCAGGTAGCATTATTATTTTTTTTAAAATCATCCACACGGGGGCGCTAATAACGGGCTTTACAGGTATTTAATTTATGGATTTGCCATAGCAACCATGTGCCATCTGTTAATAAAGAGGGACAGATTAAAATAATTTATTTCAGATCGATACATGAGCTCCTTCTGGAGTGAAACAGATGGCAGTTCTTTTCATGATGCCACAAAGAAGGGGACCAAAATATTTTAGATTTTTAAAAATTGTGTCAACAAACTGAGTTAAGTGTTTACCTGTTTCTACTTGATTTAACATGGTGTTTTCACTCTGATGTTTCAGGACAGCACAAATTACCAGGTTAAAGCATGTTGAATTTAGGAAAGCTGGAGCAGCTTCATTTTTAGAATCATGTATTCTGTGCAGTTAACATAAAACTACATGACATTTTTAACATGAGATGACATTGTCTTATTGTGACTGGAACAAAAACTAATTCCATATGTTTTTCTTTGAATAAGGCTGGATTTCTACAATTAAAAGTTGCTCTGCTTTAAATTACATTTGATGCAACAGATATCTCCAGTAGTAAAGAAGTGAAAAACCTATTTGCCAAATGTTTACTGGGTGTGAGGTGGGATTTTTATGAACGGACAGAGATGGACTCTTGTTGTTTGTTCTGTCAACTGTGGAACAATTTGTCTGTTTAGGAACAAGTTGATCAGGGACACAAATATTAATTGATATGTCCTAAAACAGATTTGCACACATTAATATTGACTATAATCCTTTGTCAGTCCTCTGCAGCCATTGTTCGTTGTTTATTGCCCCAGCTTTATGTATTTGTCATATGATCCTGTTTTGACCAAGTCTTTTGACCTGATGAACTCTGATGACAACAGTGACTTGTGACTTGATTAAATGTTCCTGCACTTATGTGATGTAATCACAAATGACTAAAAAACATGCAAACTGTGAGTCTCATTGCAGAAATACCCTGCCTTCTTGGGTATTGTATGATGTTTGGCCTTTCTCAGTACTTTTTACATGTAATTAACTTTGTTATGTAAAGTGACAATAACATTGTGTATCCTGCTGAAATTAACACATCAGACCTAAAGGACTTTTCAGGTCACATGTGAGACTTTCTAATTCCTTCATCCAGTGTCATCCCTGGATCATATTTTGTATGACATGAAAGTCCTAGCATTAAAAATGAATGATCACAACATGCTTATAGTGATTTGAGTGTGCCCTGCTTCCAGTAGGTGTCAGTGACACCAGTGAACAGATGTCGCCTGAAGGGGTTTATGGACTCCAGGGAAATTCCGTTGTCTTGTGTCTGGGGAATTATCGGAAACACAGGCTGTTAGATGAATGCAGGGATTGCTTCCCATTGATGTGACCAACCTCGCTGTGAGGGTTGCTATGGTAGCTTGCGGATGGAGTGACTGAGAACAAATGGGGTGTGTATTCCTGCTCATGGTGCTGGTATGGTGAAGGGGGTGCTAATTGAGTGCACAGGAAGGGTTTTTTTCTAAACAATGGGAGGATTGTGTGCTTGTTCACTTAGACGAAGAGCAGGAGTGAGTTTTGTGTACATCACACAGATCCATACAGAGCATCAAGTCTTTCTCCCCACCACACCCCAACACATCCTTAAGTGTAGCTGTCAATCTGAGTGTTTCTGAGTGAGCTTTTTTGAAAGCAGGCTTTGCTTGCAGCGGTATGCCTTCACAGAGAAAAATGTGCTTGAGTGAGTGAGACAGGACTAGCCCATGTATCACTGCTGCGAGCTCTCACAGTAATCAGTAAAATGTGTCTGTGCTAGTATTGTGCCTGGTGCCGCATTGTGTGAGTTGTGGTGGACACTGACTTGCAACAAATTCAATCTGACAGCAGGAACTGGATGCATTGCGACCACTACTCCAGTCCCCCTCCCCCATACGTGCTGAACTCTACATCAAGGGTCATTACGTAACTCCCTCTTCTATCTCTCTGTGTCACACTGGGATTGTTCACTGGCATGTCAGGGGGTTGGAAGTTAAGCTTTTGTCATTTTTTTCCTCCTCCCAGTTGTCTCAGCCTTTGCCCCTGCTCCCTAAGCATTTACCTCCTCTCACAGTTCAGTTTATTTCAGTCACTGGCACAGCATACATATGCACATATTGCTGAAATGTATATGTAAATTTAACAAAATACAAAACATCTTGTACATAACTTTACTCCCAGTTTAAACTCCCGATTATAGTCTCCTCTCCACGTTTAGTGTTCATATATGCATGTGTGTGTGCATGCATACAGTCACTGGGAACTTCATTAGGCACATCTGTACAATCCAATATTCTAATATCCTATATTAAGAGGAGCTTCTTATGTTTTGCCCCCTCTCCATTTACACAAATGAGGGGGCCAAAACATGTAGTAGAACTGCATTATTATATTGTACAGGTGTACTAATTAAGTGGTGTGTGTGTGTGTGTGTGTGTGTGTGTGTGCGTGTGTGTGTGTGTGCGCGCGCGCGCTCACTCTCACTCACACACACATTCCAGTTTCAGGGCTGCTCAATTGCCATAGCAACAAGAATTGGCAAAATCCTCAAATATCTATGCTCAACCAGTCAGTCACATATATCCTCTTCGGTTTCAAATATGCTGATCACTGGCTTTTATGTACGTATAAACATATGTGTGCGCGCCACGCTGCTGCGCTGCTGCGCTGTGTGGCGTGATTAGCATCGCGTCTAACGCTGTGGAAAAACAGGCCTGCTCACTGGATTGGTTATTGGTTTGGTGACTCAATGCACGCGACTTACACGCAGCATAGCTGTACTGAAGCTGTAATAAATCAGGATGACAAATGTACTACAGAAACCAGGAAAAAAAAAAACCCTCAGACTTATAGGTTTACGTTTGAAGACCACGGGCGCGATTTGAGTCCTAAAACTCTCGGGTGTCACGCTGGAAATGTCGCATTTCTTGCATTTGCTGGATCTCGCAGCAGACAATTAATAGAAAACTGAGATCCCAGCTTGTTCCCAAACGTGTGAAGCAATTATAATATAATTGATTATAACAAAGATAATATGCGCTCTATTTATAATTTGTGCGCGTAATGTTGCGTCTCCGACAGTAACCAATGTACATCCATCTGGTCGCACTGCATCAGCTGCCACGATGGGGCTTGTGTGGACGTCACTGATTTTTTTTTTCTCTTTCCTCACCTTCCCCTTCTCGATTTTTTTTCTCCGCCAGAGCATCTCTCTCCTTCTGCTCTCCCTCTTTCTACACCGCCCACTCCTTCCCAACCATTGATCCGACCACTCACCGCCGCCTCGCCGGCTTCTTCGCCTCATTACATCGCCCGCTGCGCTTTTCTGCATTTTTTTAAGGAAAAGAAACGGCACATTTTGGACGCAAAAAAATATCACCATGGCGAGCACCGAAGATAAACCGGCCAACAAGGAGAACGTGTCTAGCTGGAAGGACTCCATCTACAACCCGAGAACCGGGGAGCTGATGGGTCGCACGGCCAGCAGCTGGGGTAAGAGTCCGAGTCAATTAGAGGATGTGCTTTGACATTCACAGGGCTTTTACTTAATCTGGTGTCTTCCTCTGTATATTTTCTAATTATTAATAGACGTGTGCCTCTTGAGTCTGTAGTCTACTATATATGTCCGTGGCTGGATGGATTAAAATGACAAACAGAGACTGGATTAGATGAGGAGTCACCATAGGCCTACATGAAGGTGTAAAGGAGAAGCCTGTACCAAGAGGCTCACCAAGATGAATGATGCTATAAAGGTGTGCACCAGTCTCTCTTTGCTGCATAGGCAGAAACAACCTACCAGGTGATAATCAATCATAAACCCAGAGATTTTTAATTAATACTCACCATCTACATTAATGGGATTATCAGGAAATTACATTCACAGTGCAGAGCCCATAGATAAAACCCCCCCATTACCTAATCTTACCATAATCAGAGGAGTGTGCTACCGAATTCCTGATCTGAATCCACAGCTGATCAGGCCATACATTTTATGTAATGTTTCCCCGGTTATTTCCAGAGTGGTAGTAACACACCACCCTCCTTCCAGCAGCCGGCTCCTATAGGCTAACTCGGGCTGTCAGGCTGCCTGGGCCCCTGTGCTGCTGTGCAGTGGGATGCTCCATTGCAGTTGCATGGCCGCCCACATTAGCATGCCTGTCAAGGTCAAATGGGATTCCCTCTCTCCTCTTTGCCTGTCTTTCACGCACTAGGCAGGTGCATTGTGGGATACTGTTAGGGAGGATTGAAAGAAAGGGGGGTGTACAGCAGAAAGCTGAGGGGTCCATCTCTCTTGTTTCGTCTGTCAGCTTAGAGGGCATCCGTACTGTTGAAAGCCTGGATGGTGGTGAACCATTTTGAGTCAGATGTTTCCATAACTGTTGCTTTTTTTTTTTTTTTCTTTCCTCCTGCTTTCTGAAAATGAGGCAGCAAATGTTTTGAGCATTACAGCATCACCCTTATATTGTATGTGGTTTGAAAACTGAGGGTCCCTAGTGGGGGAAAAAATGGCCTCACATTTGTTAGCAGTCAGTAGTATTTCCCCCTTGATCCAAAATGGTTTCTCTCAAAGGGATAGTTCACTCAAATGACAGATTTCTTTAGCCTGTAAATGAGGAAAGCCGAAGAGAATCAGAAGGCATTTGTCCGAGCCTGTGTGTATTTAATTATACATGACCCATCTCTGCCCCCTTTCCTCATTATGTCTCTTTTTTCTTTCCTTTCTATTTCTGTTTCTCTAACTTCCTCCAGCCCTCATTCTGTTGTTCTACTTGGTTTTCTACTGTTTCTTGGCTGGTATGTTCGCCCTGACCACGTGGGTGATGCTGCTCACTCTGGACGACTATGTGCCGAGGTACAGAGACCGTGTTCCCTATCCAGGTTAGTGTCTCTCAAACATACAGGAATGGTGGAATTTCAGCTGCTGTAACTCGCAGCGCTTCTCTTTGTGCCATTTATTATTCATACTCGCACCAATGAGATGCTGTCACAATAATGCATTACAGCTGCTTTTTGTATCGACCTGTTTTAAAGCATCTTCCTGTGTGATATCAGCCGTGGAGCTGGATCGAGAATGTTTTCTGTCTAAATGTAATTCGAGACAAACTCAGGTGATTGCTGTGCATTAGTTCCTCTCACAGGGATCATTTACTGCTTTGCTCTATGTTTACTTTAATTTGTTGCAGGATTGGTGATTCGTCCAAATTCACTGTATATTGAATTCAACAAATCCGACCCGCTCAAATATGCAGAACATGTCCAGGACCTGGAGTCCTTCCTGCAAAGTAAGTGCACTTCTCCCTAATACACAGATAACTGAAATGGAGTGAAAGCTAGCTGTAATAAAATGAATTCCACTCTCCTCCTTCCAGATTTTAATGCATTGGTTGACATCATATATGTCAGTATACCTGCATTCATCTCCGTCTCTTTATCTCAGGATATAACGACACAGAGCAGGAGAAGAACGAGGAGTGTCAGCGAGGAGAGTATTTTGATCAAGATGATACTGAGGACATGACAAAGAAAGTCTGTCGCTTCAAGAGGGGCTCCCTGAGTTTCTGCTCCGGCCTTTCTGACACCAACTTTGGATATTCTGAGGGAAAACCCTGCATTCTGCTGAAAATGAACAGGGTACCACTCACTTTCACCAATTTCAGCTAAAAAAAAAAACGTTTCTATCCATTACAGATGTACAGTTTTATCATGCAACTCCTCTGGTTTTTCTTCCGTGTCTGTCAACCAACAATCTACTTTTGTAGTTGCAAACAAAATGAATAATTTGATAAATTTAAATTTTTGGTTTCACATACGAAGCAGCTTAAACGTCTCCTGTTTCTCTCACCTCCTAGATCATTGGCCTGAAGCCCCGTGGGGATCCCTATATCAACTGCACAGCAAAAGTAAACATTTGTGTTCTCACTATGTGCTACTCGTTTGTATGTGTAGTTTTTCTTTTTGTTTCTCTCATACAGACGCACTGATGACCATAACTGTCTCAATATTTTCTTTCTGTTGATATTTCTTTCATTTTTTTTTCTGTCTTTTTGTTTTGTGTCTGATTTCTTTCTGCATGCTGTCACTGACGGCTTTAGGGTAAGATGACTATGTAAATTATCAGGTTAAGGCCAGTAGGGATGTTAACACATTTTTATTATGTAACAGGTCATTATGCAGGTGCCTCTAAACCCATCCTAGTGCCATTTTCAAGTCATTGTAAAATTTAAATCTTTAATTTCCAGCGACAAATGTCTTTGCAGATTAAAGCAGAACACGTCATGTTTTCCACTTCATTTAAATCCCTTCACTAACAACAGCTTTTCCTTTCCTCACGTCCTGTCTTGTGATTTGAAAAATGCCTCGTCTGATATCATTTAAACTAATTAAATGCATTTCATTTTCTATCGAGTCTACATGGACTAACAAATGTTCTTCTTCGCAGAGAGACACTCCAATTCTAATGCAGTATTTCCCCAGTGAGGGGCGTATTGATAAGATGTATTTCCCCTACTATGGCAAGAAAGCCCATGTAAGTATTTATCCCCAGTCAGATCATGTCCACTAACGTCCTCACACTGACCCATTATTGACAAATGTCTGTCTGTTCACTGATGCAGGAGAATTACGTTCAGCCTCTGGTGGCTGTGAAACTGCTGCTCAACAAGGAGGACTACAACAAGGAACTGGTGGTGGAGTGCAGGGTAGAGGGCTCCGACCTCCGCAACAACGACGAGAGGGATAAGTTCCTGGGTCGCGTCACCTTCAGAGTCAAGGTGTCCGAGTAAAACCAGAAAATGGATGGTAAAAGGAAACCAGCTGCAGAGGCTGCCCACGTCTGCTAAGGATTTATGTTAAAAAATAAAAAAGGAAGGAAGTGTCAAATACGTCACAAAGACAGCATTTTGGGATGTGGCCAAACCTTTTGATGCAGTTTAGTTTGGCTTCCAGTAGGAGAGCCAGTCATAGATATTGAATGTTGCTTTGATGACATTTCTGACCCTTCTTTCCTTTGTGATTCCTTGGTGACCTCCTAGAAGACCCCCAGAACAAGACACAGGCTCTGCTCCTGACCCCGTCCATCCTTTCATTCACCTCTTGCACTGTTCAATCTTCAGTTATTTTATTTTTTGAGTATTGATGTGATTAGATAACTTATAGCCATTGCAACCAAGCCATTTGGAGGTGTTGTGTAATTGCTGATACGTTTTTTAAATGTTCTTTTTACATCTCCCTGCTGTCAGGAAGTGTTGTTTTCATCTCTTCAAATTGTATGAATGACTGTATTATCGCTGATGTTGAGAGGATTTTTATCTTGCTGTATAGTACAACTGAGAAAGTAGAACATTTCCAACACATCTACAGAGTATTATCACATCACAGAAGACTTCATAGGAACGTACCTTGATAATCAAGTATAACTACTATATCCCTGTATATGAAATGCCAATTACAAAGTCCCTTTCTACATATAAATACATTGTGATCCTTACCATATTTAGGGAAATATAGATAGATTTTTGTGTTGTGGTTTGCATAGCCGCAACCGAGTCTTGTGCTGTCTGTCTGCATGTCCGTCTGTCTGCCCATCTTACTGTTTACTCACCTTTCCACTGCAATAGCCAACATGTGAGTGAGCCCTCGAGGACTAGATAAGTTGTCTCGCCCCCACCCCGCAGTGGTGGCTGAAGTGACACACACAGAAGGTACAGTGTAAAATTTGCTTTTAAGGCCGAGAGGCGCTGGAAAAGCGTTGCAAAAATAAAAAAGTTCACACTGTAACTATGTACTGTATATCTTTACGTGATCTGTATATCTATCTGGGTCTCAAAGATTGTTTGATAGTTTTCTCTCTTCTTCGCCTGTTGATCTGATTGTCTGCCAATCTATTACTCTTCAATGTATATATATATACACTATCTACCATATTTACTTAATTCACACTGTATTTTTGTCACAAAACACAATGTCTGTGCACTGTAAAGAAATAATTTAATCAAAGATTTACAGGAAATTATCTTATTCAAAGCTATGTTTACACAGTCTTAAAAGGAACCCACATTTGAAATAACAACTTGTAACATCTCTTCAGGGTGCCTTAAGACCTGATGATGAAATAAATTGTGGAATAAAAGTGATTTTGAAGAAAAAAAGGCTTTTTTTAAATCCAGTAATTTCTTAATTGGGCTGCAGCTTTTGTTGGAAAAAGTATTCAGTTTACTTTAGTGGAAATGCCTATACAGAAATAGTTTCATTCAAAATCAACTCAGAAGAACTATAGAAGCATAAACAGCATAATATTTATTTTGTGAAAAGGTAAAATACTGTAGAAAAATATGTTGTGACCAAAATTATATATTTTTTTTTGTTTAAGTAGTATTTTACTGATTTATAAATTCCTGTTGCTAGTCAGTTCATAAATGTTCAGTAGTTTAGTCTTATTGTTCCCAACCTAAGGTCTGGGCCCTCTAGAAAGGGTCACAAGAAAATAAAAAGTACTGTTACATAAATGTGTATTCATTTTTGGACTTTTCTGTTTTTATTCTGAAATAATTCATAATTACAGTTGTATTGGCCTGAATCATTTCAAACATGTAAATCTGGAAATAGAGGGAATTTCTGTTTTGTGGAGCGGCTAACAGCTCAAGGACATCTGAAACGTGACGAGGGCAACCAGCTACCTGCTGATTTATTGTAAGAGGCCACAAACCACAAAGGTTGGGAAGCACTGATTTAATATTAGAAAATGAACTCTATACAGTATAAGTATATATCGTTTTGTATGCACATTTTTAATCTTTGTAACGTAGGCTAATATAGTGTAATAGAGTAAAATGGTCATTGTTTTCTCCTAAAATGTAGTGAAGCAGATGTTTAAAGTAGTATCTACTCGAAATACTGAAGTGAATAATGAGTACTTCAAGGTTCAGTCAAGAACGCTATTTGGGTTATTGCAAGTAGTTACTGTTCACAGCAGCTTTTTATAACCAGAGGTCTCTGATTTTGAGGGATGTGTTTAGATTTATAGCATCAGACCACTCAGACACAACCTTTAATTTGTACATTAGATTAAACAAGAGTCTCTAAATGAATCTATGGGTGTAACACGAAAGTATAAAATGGAGAATTTGACATCAAAGTTGTTCATGTGCTTTATGAATTGACAGTGGAGATTAACCTTTATGGCTTACCTTGATCTTTCTCTGTGAATCTGTGATCGTTAATCACATTCCCACTAAGATTGTAGCACAAATCTGCTGCCACATGAGGGAGCCAGAAACGAAACGGTTGGACCAAGCTGTTAGTGTATGGCTCAAACACGGTGCTGCCAAGAGAACTGAGTAGTCACGAAGAAACCAGTGATTAGTGCTAGTGTATTACATTTCCCAATGGCACATCTCTAGACAAATACACATGGTTATTTACAGTTTGTGGCTGGTTTCCCCAGTATCAGGTAACAGCCACTGGTAAATAGGCTTTGCAGTTATATGCTGAGATCTGTTTTCCTCTCTGTCTCACTCAGTAAGTATCATATCCAGTGAACTTGTAGCACGCTAAATATTTAATGATAAATTGCTGGACTTCTTACTAGCTTTCTAATCATTTTAAACAACCTGCTTAAACCGTATTCAGCAATGCTCTGAGTTTTCAGAAGGCCTGGGTATGTGAGCCTTTGGTTCCAAATTATTTGGATCCAGATATCTTTTATATTTCTAATTATTTTGATCTTTACAGACACACAAACTCCAGCCTGATTATGTGAACATGGACGACTGTACTGCAAACTGTATCTAAACCATCTGGTCTGTATTAAAAGACGTCTGATCACACCTGTCTGCTCTAATTTTGAAGCACCTCCATCCGTCTAACTTCCTTGAGGCAGAGGCAGCAGTTCTTTTCCTCTCTGTCAGCTACAGTCTGTACCCACATCCTGCTAAATGTGAGATAATCTCTCTGGCTTTAGCTGGAGCAAGAATCCACCTTAGAGTCTAATAAGCTCTTACTGTCCTTGAGTTAGACTGCTGTAAACAAGTGGAGTTGGAGTCACAAATAAATCCAAACAGATATTTTCATCGCTCCATGTCTTGGACTTATGGCTAAAGAATATAAACTGGCAAATATAAGTGTACAGGATGACTGAGGTGGAAAGATCACACATAGATGAGTGAACCTGTGTTTTCTGTGTTGCTGTATAAATGTTTTCTACTATTCTAAATCATTTTGACCATATGTAGGCTGTTTGCCTTTTCAGCAGGTAGTTTCAAGATTTATACGTTTAATGTTAATATTTTCATTGGGAGAGACTAGAAAGGACAGAGGTAGAAATGAGTACATCAGGGGGACAGCTCATGTTGAGCAGTTTGAAAACAAAGTTAGAGAGGCAAGGTTGAGATGGTTTGGACATGTGCAGAGGAGGGACAGTGAATATATTGGACAAAGGATGTTGAGTATGGAGCTGCCAGGCAGGATGAAAAAAGGAGGTTCATGGATGTACTGAAGGAGGACATGCAGACGGTTGGTGTGACAGAGCAGGATGCTAGGGACACGGTGAGATAGAGGCAGATGATCTGCTGTTCCAACCCCTAAATGGAGCAGCCAAAAGAAGAAGTAGAAGTTGCCAGATTTACACATTTGTCTTTTGATTTTATTCATACAGCATTCCCTCTCAAAATCAAATGTCAGAATGTATTGACGTAATGTCAGAACTGCTGCTTTCTGCTCAGATCGTTCATTTCATTCACAGAAACATTGAGATGCTTTAGAACCTGTGGGGATTTGAAGCTGATTTAAGCATAGAAGGTGCAAGGATAACACAGGTTATCACCTTATCAGCTGAGAGTTGAACTTGCCATTCTGCGGCAGCCTGGAGAACAGCCTGGCTGTAGTCAGCATCCCAAAGGGGATTAATGCAGCTGATATTTTTAGGTTTTACTCCAGAGTCCTCAGCAGCACTTTCTCTGTGGTTATATATAGCATAATTGTGCGTAACATGGCACAATTTGGGGTGATCTCTGATTCTGGCTGTAGTTGTGATCCGTTCTTAAGCATCGTATGGAGACACATAAATGTTCATAATCACAGAAAAGAAACACATTTTAAAAGACGTGTTTTAAATTTTTCAAATGATTCAAGAAAATTTTAATTTGATGTTTCTATGGTAGTAATTTATCTGATTTTATATTTACAAGTACATGTGTCATATTTATTTATATCATATTAACCGTAAATGTAAAAACTTAACTCTGCCCCAAATCTGGGAAGTTAAAAACTTAAATAAATAGTTACCCTGAGACAAGTAAACAACAATAACAGGGAATTTCTTTGGAACTAGTCTGTATATAGCACAACAGTGGAATCCTTTTCAGGATCTGACTAATTTCAGTTATTCACAGTCCTTCCAAACTAATAAAAGAGCCCTGGACATTCCTGGTACAGGAATATATGGCCCAGCTTCTCTAAATTTTCCTCCTCCATATGCAGCAGTTAACCCATTATGCACAAGTCCATCTCCCAGCATCCCAGGGCTGAAAACTCTCCACTTCTCACTAAGTTGAGCCTCATAGCACCGACAGCAGAGGTACTCAGTGAACATCTGACTAAAGTTAGGTACTGCACATCATCCCACTCCTCTCTCTGCTTAGTTACATATGTCTCTATATACAATACAATATACACAATTGCTATAACTGCCTTTTATAGTTTTTATAAAACTAAAATGTTGGGTGGAGGGAAAACCAACTGGTTGTAAATGACCAGCCTTAATTACAAAGTTTAGGGTCACAGTATATATGATATGAAACACTACAACTATCTCTGCCATGTTTGGAAAAAGCACTTTTCATTGTAGAAACACTGTGAGCTTACGATGGCATCAATAAAGGACATATGAGGGTGCTCTAACCCTGCTGTAACCTTCACACAGTTTACTGGAAGATCTTTGATCTGAACAGTTTCAAAAAGACCATCAGTGTTTCTACATGTGTTCGTTACAGTTAGTTTTCCTCTGGCATTGCTTGATCTGGTAATTCTACTGCAAATATTATTTGTAAATAAAACTCTGTGCATTAATTCTTACACAGTTGGATTCATACAGTCTCTCATAATGTTTTATCTCGGGCACACAGGCCTTTAACTTACTTGTCTAACACTAAAATCCTTAATGACGATGTAATAAAAATGTACTCCTAGTCATTTAAGTGGTTGAACATCTACACCATTAGATAAATATATCAGAAAGAGAAGTTGTGAAGCTGTGAGATGATGCTCAAAATACATCATCACATCCTCCATATGTTCCTGAACCTTGCATCAAGAGCAGTAGATTTCTAAACCATCAGTATCCTTTCAAGACAGGAATGATATACTTTCCTTTCCCCAAAGACACTCATGTTTGCTTCTTTTGTAAAACATGAGCCATCTTTAACATCAGTATTAGAGTGCATTTGTCTGAGAAAATAACCACGACGTTGTTTGTTATCACTGATGTACAATATCAAATGTCGCTATTCACAGCAATATACACGTGCCCGATTTCTTGTCGTCATCAAAACCTCCTGCACCCTCTTTCCTGTTGGGATCACTGAGTTCGTCAAACAGTCCAGTGTCAATCATCTCCTGCTGCCACTGAATGGGCACAGAGCCCGTGCTAAAATCCTTGAAGAATTTCTCATCCTTGGCATCAAAATCAATACCCTTGACATCTGAGAACTCTGCGATGTCGCCAGTGTCCTTGGCATAGACGACGTTGGGACTGGGTGTCCACGGAGGATCCACCAGCCCGGCCTCCAAACGGGGGAAGTTGATGGTCTTGAACCACTCATGCTTCCTGGGATCCTCCTTGTTGTTCCTAACAAAGAGGCAAAAACATACCTGTTTATTAGAGTTAATTAAAGTTTTCTCACTGCTTCTCACTTCAAACTTAACAGGCTTGTAATTCTAACTCTCTTTTGTTGACATCATGTGATTTGCTTATAGCTATACACATATACAACATATATGAATCTCTTACTTTACGCCCAGGCGCTCCTCCATTTTCTTTTTGAGGAACTGCTGGATGATATCTTTGGTTGGAGCATCAAAGCACCTATGCTCCCACTTGGGCTCCTCGTTGATAATGCGCCGCTGTACCTCCTCTTTCTCCACCTTCTCCTTCTTGCTCTCGGGGCCTTTGAAAGGTGTGTAGCCGGCCACCATTTCATAAATACTGCAGCCTAGGGCCCACCAGTCCACTGATGTCCTGTATGGAGTTTTAGACAGGAGCTCAGGGGCCATATATGCTCCAGTACCAGCCTTTGGGAGAGAGCGACAGGGTAGGGGTAGAAGAGAAGAGAGTTAGAGAAAATCTGAAATACTGATACATAAACAAATCCTTTCATTAGATATGTTTAATATGATTCTAAAACTTTATAATAAAAATGACTCCTGCTCACTCTCTACCTGCTGCTCTGCTTCCTCCCTCATTGTTTCTCCCTCCCTCTCCCTGTATGACCTCACCTGCAGCCTCGGACCAGGAGCTTAAGCCTAATGCTAAGCCTACTACCTGTCAAGAGTTATGTGTCTCTACACACTGACAGAGTTGTCCAGCGTCTTATATAAAGGGTGGCCATTTCTGGATGCTGTAGCTGCCAACAGAAATACGTAACAGCCAGACGACACATAGCCATGCCACTAATGTATAATTAATGCGCACACACACGGCAAACTGGCATGGAGCCTGGAGCACTTGTTAATGCAAGCAAGTCCTAAAGAAACCCTGCTGCTAAAACCTTTTTTCAGTTGATCCGTAGGTTAGTACAGATAAGGTGTTATATATTACAAGAACTGTAAGTTGCCATGTCCTTTTACAGCCACTTCATTATAGTAGCACCTAAATGACCAGTATGTACTAATAGTAGTAGCAGTAATAGTAGCATGAGCCTTGGACACAGCATAACATGCTCTATCAACTGCCACTGCTTAATATAAAATAAAATATACATGTATATACATAAAGATTTTTACAGATTGTGATAACAGAACATGCCTAGTTCCTAGTTCATTTACTCTAATAAATGTGACACAACTTGACTCCTGGATAGACTTTTCTGACTGATTGGTGACACCATGACGCCACAGCTCCACTGACCAAACTTAAACAGGTTTCCAAAGCTTCTTCATCCTAATACTTTATCCATCCTAGTTACTCAGTAGGCACTATCTATGAAGATATCCTACATTATTTTCAACTATTGATCTAACAATCTAATCACTTTAACTTAACAAATTAAAAAGGCCTCAAAACTATCACCAAAATGAATCAAAACTATTCCAATCTCATTTCACGCCAGGATCAAATCTATGTATTTTTCCACTGGAGCTAAAGTCACGTTGTTTGTAAACTAACATGTTTAAACATATACAATTAAAATTTTTACCTGGATCTGTCAGTCTAATCAGGGACAGACTTGTGTAATGCCCACTAAGCAGATTACAGGACCAAAGCCAGCCTTGCCTGTAGGAGGTTAGCCCAGTCACTTTGGCTGGCTGAGGAGCATCAGAGTACTGGATAATGAGCTTATTGGACTTTCATAGAGCTAAGAGCTTACTCTTTGCTGCTGCAAGTAAGTCCTGAAGAAACCATGTTGCAAAATTAAAATTAGTTAGGTTAGTATGTACAGACATGATATGATTAAAAAAAGGGTGGTGGCCATGCTGCATTCATGGTTTTATTAGGACCTACCTCATGAAGCTCAGTGACAGATTTGACAGATGATCATAATCTTGTGTCCCACTGGCAGCCTTTTCTTTTACATATTGTCAAGAGATCCTGAGTTAGAATCCTAATGTGCAGCCAGTGTGGTGTAAAACCATACTAAACCCATTGCTCACCTGGTATCTATATTACTGTTTCTCATCAGAAGAAGAAGTCTATGCAAAGACATTGCATCAGAACTTTTTCAAGATAACTCTACAGAAATAATTAAATCTCTGTTACTTACTTACAGACCTATACTTTAACAAGTATTAGACCTTTACAGTCTCTAATATAGCTCCTACACACAGCAGCGGTATTTAAAAGGCCAGGTTATAATCTCACGGCTAAAAGATCAAATTAGTTATGTAATGGATTCAGAAACTCTCACTGCTCAGATCTTTAAGCAATCCAGTAATCCCTGTCCGGATTTAAAGTAAAAATCCAGCCTGAAGATTCACAGCCTATGCAAGATCCCAAGTTTAATTTTTAGCTCAACAGACTGGAGATATGAGATGAGATACCACCCATTAATTTTGTTCTGTTGCAGTTTCTGGGTGATACAGATCACCACTTGACTAAAATTTGTTGATTTAAACATGAGCTACACATCAGGAGAAGAGTCTTGCCTGCTCTGTGGTCTATGCATTAGGACTGTCATTTCATCATCTTGTAAATTATTATAATTCCAATTATGATAGCTGTCATCATTCAGCTAGGTGCTCCTCATGCTAATGCCTTTGAGATTGGAAACTTCTTCACTGTGTTTCAAATGTGAAGTGAATTGCATTTTACCAGGACATAATTCTTGCGTGTACATCCACTCACCATCTGGGTGACAGTCTTCTCTGGAGGTATCTCTATGGCCAGACCCAAGTCTGAAAGTCGGCACTGGCCTTGACTATCCAACAACACGTTCTCTGGCTTCATATCACGGTACACGATATTCATCTCATGCAGATGCAGAATGCCGGTGGCAATCTGTGCTGTGTAGTGGATGATGCGCTTCATCACAATGCCCTTGTCTGCACCCTTGCCATCATATCCTATATTGTAAATGTGATACTTGAGGTCTCCTCCATTCATCAGGGTCATGACAAGGCACAGGTGAGTCTTGTTGTCATAAGCATAGGCCAAGTTGACCAGAAACAGGCTGTTAACCTTCTCCAGGATCTTCTTCTCCAACAGGGCCATCTTCTCACCACCCTTCTTCTTCAGTCGCTTTTTACACAACTTCTTGCAGGCATACATCTGACCTGTGTTCTTCACCTGAACAGCACATACCTGGAAAAACACAAATTATTTGTTTGGGAGGATTTATTGCATTAACAGTCAGTTCTCAGTTTTGATTAATTAGCTGTCTGAAAGTCGTACAGATTTCCCACAGGAACCAGACCTCTGGGTAGTGTAGTTCTACTTGTCCTCAATTTGAAAGTGTAATTTGGAATGAAAGATCTCCTTAGAAAGTTAAATAAAAAGGTTATCGGCTTCATAATTATGACCACATTTCAGAAGACTTGCTCTCAGTCCTTATTCTAAGATGTGACAGTAATAGTTGATCATTGCCAGCTGTGTCTGTGCCTTCTACACTGTCAAATAATACGGTTTGTAAACTGTATGTTGGCAGCTGTGCCATGTTCAACATGACTGGGAGGTATTTGAGTCACTGTTTAACTCTCAACCACTGTATGTGCTGCTTTAAAATAAATTCTTAGCAGCTTTCACTAAGGTTTTAAATCACATCACAGTACAAACAGTAATGCTTTGTTTTAAATTATTTTAGATTTCTTAATGTTTGTATATCTGGTAAAACCTTTAGTTCTATACTCACGTTTGTTGCTAAGAGTTTGATTCAGTACTCCAGTGCTCCTCAGGTACTGATCGCATGCCCTTTTTTTCTTCTTTTTTTTTTTTTACAGTGCATATCAGTAACACAATCTCATGTGGGCATCTGCCCCAAATTTTCGTATTTACACGTTTGTCCTTGCATTTTTAGTCAGTGAGTTGTCATTTTTATGGGTTAAAAACATGATCTTGATCTCAGAAAGACAAAAGGGTATTTGTATTTGAAGGATTTCATTATTTATCTAGTTTGGTAAAAAACAATCACTACTTCCTGCATTGTTTTTTACTTTGTAAAACATAGGCCACAACTGTCTGAAATAAGCCCAGTATGTCTGTATACCACATAACTTCACCACATAACTGATCACCATGACACAAGATATTGTCCTGACATTTATGTAACATAATCTCTTGTTCTAGCATATCTTTTCATATGCTTCAAGGAAAATACGTTTAGCATTTTATTGAGCAACATGAACACTGCACCACAAGTGTAGATCATCACACTAGCATCAAAACTCCAAGAGATGATGAATATTTTCTTGCAATTTTAGCAGAAAATATAGAAAATATGGAGGTAATACACATTTTCTGCATTGACAACACATTAATCAACAACAATCAGACCTAAGGTCTGGATAGAGGCCTGCACATAAAAGAAGTGGTAAAAGATAATAGTTTGCCATATCTTGTTTGTATGCTTACCTCTCCAAATCCTCCTTTTCCCAAAGTTCTGAACTCATAGAAGTACTTGTCACTAACGGGCTGTTTCTCATACTCTTTCCACTGGAGGAATTTATCAAAGAACGGGCTGGCCTGGTAATCTGTGAAAGGTTTGCCTTTTAGAAATTCTCTTACACCTTCCTGGACTTTGTTTTTCATCACCTCCTCAAAGTTGGCATCTGTCACAGACTTGCATTTGTCAGCAAACTCTCCAGTAAGAAAGGACAGGAAGTTTTTGGAATCAGCCTTGCAATATTTGTTGATGATGTTTTGGCGTGCCTTGTCTTTTGCTGCACCTTCAGATAGGTCCCAGTCATACAGCTCATCCAGGAAATCAGCAGCAAGCTTAAATTCAGCATTGCTTGCCAGGAACTCACGGAAAAGCTTTTTGCCAATAGGCTGCCTTTCGCAAAGCAATGTAAAGTCCTTCTCAATGGAAGCTCGTATTGCAGCACATTGCTCAGGTTTGGGAAGAGACAAGCTGCGACGGCGCTTTTTCATCTCCTTGTCATCACCACCCTGGGCTTTTAGGTAGGCCGTGTTGGCCACCAGGTTATCCAGTGCCCCCATGTCACACATCTTGGCAGCTGTAAGTGGCTGTCCCTCCTAACTGACTGGGTTCTTCAGTGGCTGCCCAAGGATACTCACTGAAATCAGTGTGATGTCTCTGAGAATGTGTGTGTCTGCCTGAGTGCAATTTACGCCAAAGCCAGCGTGCAAATGAGCTTCTTCACCCAGCCTACCTGCAAACCTAAGACACACTGACACACCCAGTAATTACTCATTTAGAATTAAATACCAGGGAGGGATTTTGGCTTAAGTATCTTTGTGTGGACTATTCAAGGATGCTGTGCACGGAAAGGGAATCGTAAGCGGGCTCTGTCCTAAGAGGCTTTGTAGCCCTTTATATTTGTCCATGGTGTTCCACAGTCTCTAACAGAGGCCCAATGGTTTCTGTTGACTATGCATTTAATGGTGAGAATCAATAAAGGCACAAAAGAAGCTGAACATGCTCTGAAAATAGCAAGATACCTTTAAAAAATATGTCATAGTTTTAGAGGGACAACATTGTGAAAAAACCTGAAGTAACACAGTAAGATTTGGTCGGGTAGGTAATTATATGTGTTAACACAAAGTATGGTAAGAAAACTTGTGTCCATGAAACCATATTTCTAGGATCTGGCATAACAATCCATAACATCATTTTCTTCTTTTTCCTCCATTACATCTCAGTAGAGCAGGTACACAGAGCTTACTCTTAAACTGTTACTAAATAGTAGACACTTGGAGCATTGCAACATAAATTAAATAGTAGTTATAATGTTGGGTAGAAAACAGAAAACAGCCATGTGGTACTGAGTAATCTAAATTTATTTATGGCACGTGGAGATCCATACAACAGTAATGCAGATGTTACAATAACAAGTGATCAAAAGCAGTGCTGAATTAGTGCAAGACAACAATAGCTGGTTTCTTCACCACAAAATACACCAAGAATTCTTTTTATTCCACTGAGAATTGACACATTTTTCAAATGAACTATGGTTGAACTGAGGACCTGTGACACCACCAGTGATCCTACACACACAAGAAGGAGGAAAGGTCTTAGGAAGACACAGGTTTTCTGATTGAGCTAAAACATGCATTCGCTTTTTACATCAATCTATTGTCCAATATTACAACTATCGTCTGAGACTGATAAATACTGTATATGCTATATGCATTAACTCCTTTGTATTTCCCGCTTACAGCACCTGGCATTTCTTGCTTTTGACAGTAATCCTATTCTACAGCTACTGTATATTAATGTAGGCTAATTTAGTATAGTAAACATTGGATAATATTAGATAATCCTTTTTTTAAATAGTCTCAAGCTGCAAAGGCTTTCATTGCAATCAGGGAGCTCTAGACTCAGACATTTTGACTTACAAAAGGCCAGGAAGACACCTACACAGAACAATCTCTATATAAATGAGTGAAATTCAATTAATTCTCTGCAAAATGTTGATTTTGAGGAAATTAACTGACAGGCTACAGATGACATAGGAACTAATATAAAAACAAGTCATGAACATGAATCTTAATTCAGATTTTATCTTATTTCCCAAGATTAGACCAAGCTACAAAATTCAGGGGTTATAGAGAATGAGGTATGTTGCCAGACAGAAAGATATCAAATATGTTGATTGTCAGTCATGTTGTAAATGGATCATAGTGTCAGCAAAGCACTTAAGCCTCCTGAGTGGATGAAAAGAGCACAAAGGTTTCATCTTTTACCAGGTTAGAGAGTGCAGTCAGGTGTAAGCTGAGAGCTCACACGTCACTCTCTGGGTTTCCCATTCACTACGGCGGATCCCTGCTGAGCTGTGTAACTGCTGCTGAAGGACCATCACAAAGAAATGTACTCATTCAGGAACACTGAAGGCCTTGAACAAACTGTAAAAAAATATGTATGTAAGTAAGTGATACAGTGGTGACAATTGATATTAGATGAGATAATTTTCAATTTCTATTCTTCTGTTCTCTGTTTTACATGTTAAATATTTTCTGGTTAAGATGTTTGATCTTTGAACAGCCTGCTCCTTTAACTTTGAAAGGATTAGCCTGGCCTGAGTAAAGGTTAAGATAAGCAGAGCAGTCTCATCCTATCTCCCACATGGTCCACTATGTGGTCTTTACGTTGTCTGGCTCCATCCTATTATTGCCCTCTCAAGCTTTCTGCAGACAGTGGATGGTAAGAATTACACCCTAGAGTAGAGAGGGAGATGTGTGCTTACAAATTAATTATACAAAACCAGCCAAAACACAAAAGCAGTCTGGTGTACTACCTACAAAACCTCAACGTTTACTTTTTTTTTCATTCTTTCTCAATCAGCATCAAGAAATATGTGTTGACCTTTAGCTTCAAATAAGACTTAAGAGGAAATGAAACAACTAGACGAGTAGAATCCTCTTTCTTTCTTTATGTTTCTAATACAGTGTGCACAGTACATATCAGTGGCGGCCCGTCAATAGGCGGCGCTCGGGCACTGCCCCACCTGTCTCACATGAAGAAGAAGAAGACAGGACTCACATAAAATAATTTTAGAAAAACATAAAAATTTAAATAAACGATCTACATATTATACAGACAGTGAGTGCTGTGTATAATCTGCATTGAAGTGTAATTTAAAAATGTTCTCTCACTCATTTACCGCGACTGAAAGGTCGTGTAACGTATTTCCTGTTCCTTTGGGGCGAAAAAGTCTTTACCATAAAAAAAAAACTTTACCATAGACCTAAGGCTCGTTTGAAATGAGGAAATTCTGCGCAGATTTAATCACCGGTGATCCGCGTGCAGTGCATGCCGGTTAGTTTTGTGTCCGACTTGACGCCAACTTGCTCTGACGTCATGCCTACGTAGTAGAGGTGTTCATATTGACAAAATATTATATCACGATATTTTTTGCCATTTTCCGACAACGATAATTTCACGATATTTTAATCACCCCCCAAAAATTGTTATGCCTTATGTTCGAGCTGTTCGCTCTGTAATGGGATATTTACTGTTGCTAAATACTACTAAAGAAACAGCACATAAAAAATACATAAACAACGCTTTTGGAAAAACAGGTCTTGTTGAATTTATTCAAAACTTGAAAAATGAGCAGTATGTATAGACTTTGTCTGCAGAGCCTCACGTGATCACAACTTCTCTCAGTGTATGAAATTAATGAGACTCACCAATATCATCTCCTACTTCCAGCATAATCTGAGTTGTTTCAGAACATTAATTAACATTAATAAGTCACTAAAGTTTAGTTTGTAGCTTCCAGTTGTATCTAGAATGATTTCCTGTGAGTTTGTAAAAGGATGAATATAAAACATCTCCACATTGAGAACTTCTGTGCGCATTTCTGCAGCTGTCGCAACATGAGTAACTTCATTAATTATTCATGATTAGTCAGGATGGTTTTTTCTGACGTCCTCCCTCTTAAACCAATGCCTGCTGCCTCATCGTCAAAATAAGAATTTCGATATTATTGAAAACGATATATATCGCACGCCCCTAGTTTAAACAGTAAATTGCGATGGATTCATTCATTTTACCTGTGAAGGCTAAAAAAAACATGATAACCAGAGAGCTGATTAGAAGAGGGAACATCAATCAGAGGCACTGAACTAACAATGGGCATAGCAAAATATGTATTGGAATGTCTAGAAAAAAAAGAAAGAAACCCCTGGTGTGCTGCGCAACATACACAGCATGGGTCAGCCAAGAGCAACAGCTGATGACAGAGGAAATGTAAGAGCTGTGAAGAAGAAACAACAATCAGTGCCATTATTAACAACCTCCACATGGCAGAGGCAAAGATATTGCAATCCACTTTTTAGGTAGACTTTATTAGCAGAAATGTAGAGGCCATATCACTAGAACAGCAGTAAGAATCAGAAAGTCAGGAGGCCGATTAAATATAGGAATCATTATGCTGCACTCACATGGTGAAGCTAGTAGAGTAAAGCTAGCAGTCTTCACCCTGTGACCAAGTGACTCTTGCACAGCTGAGCCAGACACCGATCAAAAACATCAGGTCCAGGTCCAGGGGTTTAAGCAAAATTTAGGACTGGAGGTGTCCTTTTCGACAGGAGGAGTTACTTGACAGATGAAAAGGTCTCTTTGACAAGACTGCTTCTCATGGAAAGGAAGCAAAGTAGATTGGGTGCTGAGGATGGTTCGACTTCTGCAAGGGGGAGTGTGATTGGGTTCATGTGAAAAAGGGCATTGTCTGCATCTGGTTGGCTAGAACTAAACAGTCAGCAGTGAGAAACTGGCAGGCCAGAAAGTCAGCGACTTAAGTAAC
>JAUBNQ010000009.1:6743248-6753413 GCA_032353495.1 Ctenopoma kingsleyae
TGTCTATGTGTGCATCAAAATGGGTGTGGGCAGTGATGATGTTGCATAAATCAGGTTCATTGCCTAACTTCTGATTTCCTAACAGGAAAGAAGAGGCCGTTTCATCAGACAGCAGCCGGTGGACGACCCACTGCCCCACTTCGTCTTTCAGCTACTTCCCAAGTTGAGAGACCCTCCCTGCCCCTGTTTATCTGAGGTGTGTGTGTGTGTGTGTGTGTGAGAGAGAGAGAGAGCGAGAGAGACAGACAGACAGACATACCTGGTCGGAGATCCAGCTGGAGTTCAGCCAGAGATCTCTGTGATGGACTGTTTTCAAAATAAACCGGTCACATAACTATTTCATAGTTACGTATGTGAACCTAACGTTGGCCGTGCTAACCTCGCTCACACAGGCAGTAAGTCACTGTATCTATCTCTCCCTCCTAATGTCTCTATAATACCACATCTTATCACACTGTAGTAGTTAATGCTGTAAACGACACTACCCAGCCCAACCCCACGGCCTCGTGCTGAACCGTGGGCAGCGTCAACGTTACCTGTCCCGACTTCAACGCTACGTTACGTTAGCTAACGAGCTAACACCGGAGAACCGCACAAACCCGTGGCCGACAGCGCTGCCTCGTCGTCGCCCGGTGGACACTCAACAATAACGACCATACTTTCACCCAGTGATACTTACAAGATCCCAGAGCAGGTTGTACAGACGAAGGAGCCCACTGTCATGTTGACATAGGTCGGGCCGCGCTGGTCGCAGTCGAAGCATTTCCTATTCGCGGACAGGCTAGTCATTTCCCGGAGCATCTTCAAATGAGTCTCCTCCTGCTTTCGTTTCGCACTCGTCGCCATGTCCGAAAACAGCGGGGTGGTATCACCGGCAAAGAAGTTTTGGTCAAGTGAGCCAGGGCAGGGCGGGTGTCTTCGGGGCAGACTTGCCGCGTACGACGGCCGTGACCAGCAGACACCTTGCTGTGAAGTCTAGCGGAGACTGGGCGACTGACACGCCGCTTGTTCTACACGGTGTAAGGTGAGCAACACACCGGCTTCACGAGCACCGGCGCCCCCTATTGGCGTGGAAGGACGCCTCGTATTTTGATGTTGCTCGCTTTGGGAAATACTTCGGAAAAACAGTGGTGCTATGAAAACACGAGGCATATGTACAGTTCAGTGTTTGACTTGAGACAACATGACACAAATAAACTTACACATTATTTTGACACATTTAACACACATTACAGTATAGTCTGTATAAATTGTTTTGGCAAGTGTTTTGAAAATAAAATATTTGTCTCTTAACATGAATTTAAATTTCACATGGATTCAGCGCACGTTTTAAAATTCAAGTCTCTGGTCCCTGCCTTGGCACCCGTCACACAACAGGTGCTCATTGAATATCTAGTGATGAGACATCCCCCCGTCTCCAGTTTTGGCTTAAGGAATGGCCTCCCTGACAGTGATCACACTGTTCTCTTTCATAGCCATCCACCGCCTGCACTGCTTTTCTTCATGGCTTTGCAGAACACTGCTGGACAAACCCAAGAGTTGCTCAGTGAACTGCATTGTTGCAGACACTGCTGTTCAGAGAACATCAGATTATTGTATTGTCAGAGCATTGTCACATGCATAGACAAAGAGTTGAAGTCAGTGTCTTGCAAGATAGTATCTTCTAAAGTGGGTGATGAAAATGGTGCATTCCTCTAAAATGAAGTCTAAGAGATGATTCTTCTGAAGTGGGTTGAAAATAAAAAGACACTTGGAAAACAAAAAAGCAAAAGCAAAACCATTATCTGTAAAGGTAGTGCATCTGAAACTGCTGAATGTTAAACATCAGAACTAACAATGGAACAAAAAACAACACTTTTCCCAGTGACATTAATGTCAGTATTGCTGTGATGGACTGTCTCTTCAGTTTGTGACTGACACATGATATTTATGCTGAAATTAATGAAAATTATATCATGGCAGAAGTTCAAGATCATGATAGAAGAAGTGAAGATAGTCAGACAGGCAGACAGGGTTGAAAACAACTTCTTTTCAACTGATGGAGGAGGCAACAAGTGGCAGGTGGTGACAGGCTTATTTTGACTTTGGTCTCTTTCTCTTGCTGCTTAAAGACGCTGCAGCCTCCATGGGCTAGAGGAACAAAGAATCAGAAATACAACAGCTCACTCACAGATTTGGAAAAGATGCTTACTATTAATACTGATTTTTGATTATTTTTGTAGAATAGATTATCGTTGTGTTCACCTGCCCCCTCTTTCTGGTAACTCTAAAGAAGTCCTCTATGCGAGTTTGCCTGCTATATCCTGCTGCACTTTCTTCTTCCTGCTCCTCCCGCTTCCTTTCCTGCATCTGACGAAACTTCTCCATTCGATGACGGACTCTCTTCTCCCTAAAAATAAAGCAACATGAATATAGTTCATAATCGTCTCTGAAAGAAACACAGAAGCATGTGATATGAAAGCAAAATAGAGCTTTTATGGGTACATACTTAATGTGTCTGTCGTGACAGAGGAACTTAACCAAAGCTTCTTCATCCGGCTCAGACCAGATGAGTTCAGGAGCTGCGGTTTGTGGTACATCCAAGAATATCTTCCGTGCTTCTTTGTACTTCCAGAATTGTGGCACAGGATGGATCTGTAGGACAGTGGATAGTATCTTTTCATTCATTCCCATCTGTAAAGCATTATGTATAAAAGAACAACATAGGCCACTGGTTGTGGTGATCTTGTACCTGTCTGTTGATATGCAAAACCACATTCTCAATAGTGTGGTGCTTCTGGATCAGTTTTAGAGCTTTCTTAGGACCCAAACCTTTTATCTTGTCACAGTAGTCACAGCCCAACAAAATACACAGGTCAACAAACTGATGAAAGAAAAATGCAAAAGAAAGAAAGTATAAAAAAATTTGTATGGAATATTTCCACAAAGTGATATTATTAATTATGGTTGTGTTCAAAAGATATCATAATGAATGTTTAGGTCTTACCTCTTCATGACTAATGTCCAGTTTAGTTAACAGCGTGGATAAAGAAAATTCAGTCACTTCACTGTGATGAAGAAGAGCACGGATCAACATTAGAGAGTCTGAAAACCTCCCAGTTCATCCTTTAATGTAGGTAATGTATTGTAAAAATACATGAATACATAGTAAAAAGGCACAGCCAGTAGAGGTATTAGTACATGAAAATTAAAGGCTACAGGTCCTGCCACTGGAGAAGTATCAGTATCAGAGACTGTTGTCAGATCAGACTGTTGAAAACATTAATGCTGTTGAACTGCTGCATGCAGCTCATTTATTTCCAGTAGGTTACTGCTGTGACCTGTTAGATAAAATAAGAAGGACCTACTTAGACTTTAATTCTTTTGAGAGTTACTGTGTCTTAAAATACTGCATTTCAGATCAGTTTGCTGCTGCTCATTCTTAAAAGAACGATATCTTACTGAAGACATCATATGACTGCTGGCTAAGATTACCTTATGTCAAAAGCTCTATTACTTTTGTGTTACTAATTACCCATGTATTAGGACAGAGGTTTATAGAATTAAACATAGGTTGTGAATCTGAGGCTGTTCTCTCCAGTTGTAGGTTTTAAGAGTACTTTATTGCACCAACCACAAAACAATGTACAAAATGTTCCATGATTTCCACTACAATACAAAAATCTGAGGATGCTGTTTGCTACGATGCCTAAAGTCTGTATTACAATAAGCAAACCTCAGTATGTTGTTTAAGAGAAAGACAAATTGCACGGTACCCACCTGCTCCTCTTGGCATTCAGCTGGCGAATGAGAATACTGCCTCCAAATGGCAGTGTGTCCATGTCCTCTGATGCCACTGCATACACGGTCCCCTCTCTTACAAGCTGGGCGCACAGTGCCTCAGCATCCCCTGGAGCCTAGAGCACACGACCAAGAGAGGGTGGTAGACAAAAATGAAAATGGAGTGAGCGAGGGAAGTCGTCAGCAAGAGGAAAATGAATTAATGTATAAATAATCAATTATATAAATAATGAATTAACATAAAATAATAGTATTTTATGTACCTGGATGACAGGTACACCCAGGAGCTTCAGGAGTTGAAGACAATTTTTGGTCTGTGAAGAAGCTGCATGGAGCACAGTAAATAATGAAAACATACAATACACATTTTCCAGGGAATACTGCAGATTTCAATAAGATAAAGCGTTAACAACAAAAAAAACCTCTACTTTTTGTTAAAATGTAGATGTACCTGAGCCTGTATGGTTGGCGGAGTTCCAACCGGCTGCCTCAGCTCGCTTCTTAAGCTGCAGGAAAAGCAGGGTCTTCCATCAGTATAGATCACAGGCACTACAGGTATCTACTGCCTCTATCACATCATCATAGCCCATCAAATTAATTTTCACATCCTTCTTTTAGATATTTTCTTGAGGCACAACATGTAAGGACACCAGTTCTATCACCACACAAGGGAAGGATTAAGATGGTTGTTTCATTCTCTGACTCCGACTGTCAGATGTACAAGGAGGATATGGTTAGTGTCAGGCCGAGTCAAAATATACAGGTGTCACTTACAACAGCTGACTTTTCCCCAGGAGGCTTTCCATCAAACACAAAGACGGGCTTTATGTTATGTTCCAGGAAAGTGAGAGTGCGGAAGAAGAGACCTGTCAGTGGACTAAAGAGAAGAAAACAACAGGACATTGCCTTCAGGAAATATTCATACCCCTTCCCCTTCAGACTTGAATCCACTTGTCTTGGTTGTTTACTTCAGTCATTGTTGGGCTGAAAGGTGACCCACTCACCCCAGTCTCAGGACTCATGCACACTAGAGCAGATTTTCTTTAGAGCTTCTCTCAGTTCTGACTGTTCTCTCTGTCCCCACATACTATGATGCTGGCACCACTGTGCTTCAGCATAGGGATGGTTTTAGCCAGATGATGAGTGGTGTTTGGTGTTCTCCAGGCACCGTGCCTAACATATTTTATCACAGAGGTCTATATAGTTTTCTGTGAACTGTGGCCTCTTATATACACACACAGCTGTCTAAGATTTAACTTTATGATTGTAGTTGTGTTAGACCACATTATTTGACAGGCAGCTTCTCATATGCATATGATGTTTGTTAAACAGTAATAAAAAACATATTAATGCAGTCCAGTACAACACAACTCAGAGAAGCCTAAACAGAAAAACGGGTCATCTGGGAGCTCACCTTAGTTGAGGTGTCGCTGCACGGAACTGGTTCAGAACAATGGAGGTATCCAGTGCGATTACTTTCCCTGTTGTAACACAGCACCAAATGATACAACTTCCATGTAGTCATAAATAAATTATTACTTTCACTCAAGTACAGCATATAGTACTGTCTCTGTAACAAATTTAGTCAGAGGAACTTGTGCATGTGCAAGTATCAATCTATTACATACAATGTTAAAGAACTCAATTTACCCTTAAAAACACCTTATATATTTATTAAAAGACAATTTAATATGAGGAGGACATTTTAAAAACACTGTTAGGATGTAAAACACAAACTAATTCATGAACAAGTGAAGCACAGGCAGCATGAAATAGAGAAAACTGCACCTCTGTACAGTCATTGGATAAAAACAGCTGATTCTGGTCTACTGGTCTTTAAAGCTAGCTCAGCTGGTAGCTAGGTATGCTAACGTTAGCACTTCACACCAGACATAATCACAGTTAAACATAACAAATGACGAATCGTGCTAATAAAACAAAGGAACTGCTGCATGATCAGGGACATTACCTGAATAATTAGCGATTTCCTTAAAGGAAATTGCTCCCGGAGCATCTGAACGGATCAGTTCAGCTAGTTTTTTTATCCCCATCGTACTTTCTGCTTTCTCAGTATTTCCGGTAGTGGACAAAAACAAGCGTCAGGCTTTTCCTTGCCTTTAACTTCACGTTTGTGGACGATCTCGTGTTGTAGAAACTACAGTACTAGAGTTTTAATGAAACTACACGTCTCTAAAACTAAGTCCAGTTACAAAGCACTGGGACATTATCTTCCTGGTGCACAAGAGCTAACAGACCAGCAGAGGCAGCGTTGGACAGAGACACAGGTCTGGAAGAAATGAACATCCATTATTTATTCCAGTAAATATTTACAGACAATGAATGCATTTATATATTACAAAGAAAGTAAAATATTTAACTTAAAACTTCAGCTTTAAGTCTTAAGTACAGTGTTGAACAGAAAACGATTGTTGGTGCCTCTGCCTATATGGTAAATAAACCTCCATGATATACATCTTGTTATTCCAAAATAATGAATAATGATCAATATTTCACATACAAACTCATCTATTACACATGATCATACACACTGTAGCTGTAAGATTTATACCATACTGTATGATGGATATAACCACATGCTTTTATTCTTGTAGTAACTTAATGTAGTGAGAAAATATGAGTGGAAAAGCCCAAACTGTATGTTGCCGTAAACAATGCGGGGAAACATTACCGATTCACAGATACTACCCTCATTACCTTACCCTGTTGCCACTTCACCAAGCTCATATCACAATCACTGGACATGTGACTGCTGAAGAGGTAAAAACAAGAACATTCAAGTACAATCACAACATTTCAACTGTAGGCTATGGGAGTACTGTACACAAATGTTTTGGGTAATGAGGGACTGAATGGACATTCAGGGTAAATGTTATGGCATCCCAAGATTTAGTCATCTTATGTTGACACTTAAACAATGTAGTTTTTGACCAAACTGATGAATCCCAACATCAAGTTTGAGGCTCAGTCCTGTAACTTTATCTCCAGCTGTGGACTGTGTTCCCAAAACATTTGTTGCTTAAGTAAATCCTTGTTTCCCCTATAATCATTGTTCTCCTGAGGCTAAAAAGTCCTGTTTACCAAAGCTTCTATCACCGAGTTGATGATGGTAAGCATCATAAGGTAAAAAGTGCAATCAATTTCCTAGCTCATTGCACAAAATAACCATGTCAGTAACAGTCTGTAGTTGTTGCGGTCATGCCAGACATCCTTTTGCCACTTTGAACTGGTCTCCATATGGCCCATATTTAGTTTATACTAAACCCCAGTGAACGTCAGAGCAGTATTTGAAAAGTGGATAAAGCTTCAGACTCAAACAGTGATTCAGAATTGGGCAGAAACCTGTGTTGTAGTTTTAGCATAATAAGCTAAGGAGCAACACGTCAAACCTCAGCTCATCACATAAAAGCAGATGCTGGCATTTTGAAAAGACTAAGTTGTAGTGTCAGTGTGCTTGGTCTTGGTAGTTGTTTGTCAGTTCATCATGGAGTGACACACAGAGGAAATTCCTCCTAATTTGAGTGCTGTGGTAACACCAGATCAAACTCACACTGCGGCTAGGCCTGTAGTTAAAGTCTATTACAGTATATTTAACTGCCTCAATTCACATCTTGAAAGTGCTAAGCTTGAAATCTGCAAGTCAAGTCTCAATACAGAATTTTATATAAATGCGTGAAGGGATGTGGACGAGGACATTTCCACTATTGTTTCCCATGGTTGCCTTTAGATGTTTGAAAGGACCCGTATTTTAAATGGTTGCACTGTCATCAAGGAATTGCTTTGGCTTCCAGTGTTTTGGGAGACTCAGTTTTGTCCCATCTTAACGACGGAACCAGATCCAGGTGTTAATAAGCCAGAAAGCCACTGTAGCAGAATACAGGACCACCTCTCGCTTGGAGCGCTCCTTGTTTTCTTCCTCCAGCAGCTGCAGACGCCGGTTCAACTTCACAATCTGGACGATCACACAAACACAAAAAGATGTGTTATCCACTATAAAAGTGTTTACACTCTGCCCATGCTGGGCATAGGCAAAGTTTGTCTAAGTACATCCACTGGATTACCAGTACTATGGAGGTCAAAATACCTGTGTCACTGAAATTCTACAATGGCTCATGAACGCATTTATTCCATTCCATTTCTACTGATAAATAAACGAGTTAGTTTACAGCTGAGTATCTAAAAATGCCAGCTATAACTGCTATAACATCCTAAATAGACACAATATGCACCCAGAGCAGTGGAGAGGCACACTGAACACACTGCAGTCATTTACATGTTACCTGTCGTCGTAGTGAGGAGGCGTCCACTAAGCCAGATTCATCAGGGTTTATATCCAATGCCAGGTCCAAGTGCGTCCTTTGGAGAGGAGCAGAGCTTAATTTAGAATAATGATAATGGTGACACACTGTAACCTCTTCTCCCAGTTACAATCATTTTTTTTAGTTAATTTTAATTTTAAGAAGTGTTATAAGTTTATAGGTTTTCATCATAGAGACTCACTGTTCTGCAAAGCTTACTGAATACATCATTCAAGTTTCAAGACTTAAAGAACTCTTTTTGTCCAAGAAGAAAGGTGTCAAGTGCTACAGTGACTTATGAGAATTTCAGAGACAAAGAGAAGGGCTCACCTGCGGTGGCTGTCATCCAGGACTTCGAGCACCTGCTGGTACGCTCTGCGTGTTGTTGACTGGATATAGGACAGGAATCCTGCAACTGTGAAGAGGTTGATGTTTGCATCCTCAGGGGAACAAAGGGGAGGGCACAAACGGACTGGGGGTGCAGAGGGGGAAGGGGTTACACTGGCAGAGAGGTGAACGGGGAGAAACAATGAAGAAAGAAGATACTTTTTAAACCAACCAAGAGTAAAATACGAATAGGCAATAACAGCAGCGCTCTAACAGGTATCTCTGCTTACCTTAAATCACCTCTGCTGATCTGACTACTTTGACGGCTTGATATGTTCTCACTAGCACTGCGTTCCCTCCGAGGCCGAGAATGAAAGTTGGCCTACAAAGGATACAAAGATCAGAAATTTTGTTCACATTTGAAATGTCTAGGTTAAAGCAATGCTTAGGGTTTTTCGATGCTGATGTTACAGTTTTGAGGCCCTTGTACTGTGTATCTGTCACAGTAGCTCTTGCTCACTACAGCTCCCTCTTTTTGTTAAACACTCAAAATGTGAGTTCACTTAAAGCCAAGATTTACAGCCCTTGTTCTGTTCAAAAATGCGCTCCAAAGTCCAGCTGAGAGCCATGCAAAGCTTCAAGAACCCCGTTAAGCTAAATCAAGTTGAGATCTTTCAAGGTTACAGTGTTTTAATTTCACTCCGTTTGTTCCCCTGAAAGTAGTTTCTGGTGAGCTGCAGTGTATGAATATCCAGTCATATCCAGCTCTTTACTTCACAAGTTGTAAACACATTTAACTTGTACTTGAATTTGTACTTAGCAGAATCAATAGCTAAAGTATTTTTGCAGTTAGTGGTTTTGGGACACAAACTGTGGACTACATTTGTGTATGACTTCTCAGAGTTGTTGAGCATTTTACCTGCTTTCACCCACCCACTTTGCTCATAATAAGACTTCATTAGGTTATTTTGAACAAGCAACTGGGAAAATTGTTCTACAGATTGCTCCAGAGATCGTGAAAGGACCAGGTTGTGGCTAAAAGCAGACAAAACTGATATAAATACACATTTTGTAAAGAGACACTTACATGTACAATACGTGAAACTGTCGGTGAAGATTCTCAGTTCTCATGGTGAAGTTATCTGGAAGTTGAGTCATTGCAACTAAACTTCTGTCTTTTTAGGTTGAAATGTTTCACTACTCATCCAAGTAGTCTTCAGTCTATAGTTTTTGGGAACTATTTCTCAATCACAATAGACTTCCTTTGACAAAAAGTCTGAAGCTGTAACATAAGCAACTAAAAGCTGACACAGGAGTAAGTGCAAATAAATATCTGCCTTTCAATGTGAAACCCTGAAATACCCAGTCTGACAAAGAGTTTGTTAGTTTGTACTAGGGCTGGGCGATATGGCCTAAAAAGAATATCGCAATATTTTTAAGCTATATTGCGATACACGGGTGTTGAGTTGATTGAAAAGCCGATCTCTATTGTGGCGATTCAAATGCTGGTGTGTTATACAGTCTCAAACTTACCTTAAAGGCCACCATCATTTGCAATCGCCAGTAATGCTCAATGCATCAGGCATGTTTACAAATGGAGCGCAGACGGCAGACACTGCCAGTGTTTTATTTTGAAAAACCAGAAGATTCTTTTATTTTGAAAAACCGGAAGATTCCGGTCTGCGCTCCGTTTGTAAACATGCCTGTGATTGTTTTAAAATAACAGACTGTGTCGTGTGAAA
>JAUBNQ010000009.1:6753513-6778638 GCA_032353495.1 Ctenopoma kingsleyae
AAGTACATGCTGTTTATTTAACGTTAGAATCTATACTCGATAGTCACGATATAGTCATTTACTATATCGCACGTGGACCAAGTCGAGACACATCGAGTGTATTCGATATATCGCCCACCCCTAGTTTGTACCGTCTCCCTGATTCACTCTGCAACATATGTAAAAAAACAGTAGTAGATATGTATTCACCACAACTCAGGGTAAACAAAAAGAGTGAAATTTGTCTTAAATACATTGTAACTTTGAAAGACACCAGTTCAGTTAGTTAAACTGAGGTTCGTGAAGTTTCATATGGCTCTCAGGTGAACTTTGCAGTACAATCTACGTACTACATACTATAATCTACAAAATACATATTTCTCCTGATTTCTTACAGTTTACTTTACCTGTTACGTATTAGAGGTGAAATTTGAAACCGAGTATTTACCAAAAACAGGGAGCTTTAGCATCCAAGCACTACAGTAACACATATATAAGAATCTCAATATTATATGAGACCAACCTGAAAAAACCCAACCCATTCCTTTAAAAGCTAATGTGTTATTTTTTGCTTCCTTTCAAAATCAAGCTAGGTTACACTGACCACACGTTCTTACTTGATTTATTATAGCCACATTTAGTCCAGGATATGATGGTTGTTTTTGACTGCAAAAATGAGACTTTCTGGAACTTTTCATATCAGAGGTGCTTAACTTTTGACATGAGCTCTTGTTCTCATTTCTCATGTACTATGAGAACCACAAACCACATGACAACCTTGGGCAATCTCCAGTGCTAGACTACCCTACTACAACAAACAATTTAAAAACCACCACAGATTAAAAAATGGCTTTACTTTCTTCTGTTGATACCACTGTGGGAAACCACTGTATCCTTTAATCTCCCTATAATCTTTCTTCATTTGCTTGTTCTTTCTTCACATTACTGGTCTGCTATGTAATCCAATCTTCCAATCAAACCCATGCACACAAGAGCCATGTTCTGTGATGTGTGTTTAACATCAGGCTGCTACCTTTCTATCACTATGTTAAACACACATTAGTGTCATAGTGCACTACTACTGGGCTCAGTGTCAAGTTGAGCTTATTGAGGAAATTTATCTTGACAAGTTAGGCCTTATCAGGGCTCTTAGTTTTTGTAACTCAGAATTTATGGAAACCGAATGGGAATTGCTGGTGTCTTCTCCTTGTACGTCGCTTTGGATAAAAGCGTCTGCCAAGTAAAGTAAAGTAAAGTAAAGTCACAGTAATTTAAAACAAAAAAAAAGCTAAACACAATAGAAACTTTGATTTGGCTCTTACCACCTGGCCGGGATTGTTCTGTGTAGAGGAGGTCTGGTCAGCCTCAAGGGAGTCCAGTGGCTGCTCTGTGAGGGTGAGGACACGTGGTGGGGCCTTCATGCTCAGGAGATCCACAGGAGGGACGGACTGAATGAGATCCAAGTCACTTGGACCAACAAATCGAGGATCCCCATCATCACCTGCAAACAAAGCAAGGAGGAAGACAGAAGGTCATGAGAATAATTAAAGTTTAATACAGTAAAGGATAGTCATATATTTTATACAGCAAATTATATGGTGATGCACGGATTACCTAGTGTAAACAGTTTGTATTTCCTACCATGCAAACTTAGGTCCTGTCTATTGTCTTCACCTGCAACAACAATCCTCTCAGGAACCTGCATCAGAGTTGTGTGACTGGCAAGGGGCTGCTGAAATGGCAGAGATGCTGTTTGGGTGTCTGAGGCCACTTTGAGGGTATCAGGGATTCTCATCCGCTGGCTGATGCCCTCTGTGTACTCCAGCTCATAATGGATACGGTTCATCTCTGCCACCTCTGCTGAGGGGGAGGTGAAGATTGGCCCACTCATCCAGACTGTATACACATCAAAAGGAAGGGAATTAAATAAATACTTTAAAAAAACAGTTAAAAGGAAAAAATATAGTGCAGGTGAGAATGTGACATTTAACCTTCAAAGGTACTGTCAAAGAGGTAGAAATGTCATACGCCAAATAAACACAAAGCTCACATGGGTGAGCAATGGATATTTGCCAACTCCCTCATGGCGAATGTGAGTGGTCTGCCTGCAATACCATCCTGTTTCTAATCGTAGTTAAACCTAGCACCAACATTTTACTTTAAATAAATAAGATAAATATGATAAATTAAGTCTTTTGAATTGGCTCTATTGCAAATGGTACCGCCCAGAATATGATCTCTAGCCTCTCTGAAAGGGCATGTCCAGAAGAACCAAATAAGCCTGAGGTGGCGAATAGGGGGTTTAACAGCCAAATCTAATGAATAATATATTGTGAATAACATTTCACGTTGTGTAGCATGAAATTACGTAACAATGACATGAGGTGTAGCTAACACATGGCTTCAATGTCACTGAATAAAAATACACAGTAGACGCCATGTCTAGCATGTGCGTTAGCTAATATCTAGCTAAGGTGACTGGTATGTAGTTAATGTCTGACAAGCATTAATTAGCTGATGTTATCTTTATGACAACACGTTAGCTTACTAACCTTAACAAGTGCGTTTACAACCGCTGACTGTCGGCTGTAACAGGCGAGCTAACCACAGATTTCTAACGTAACCTCGCGGCTTGACTTGGCTTTAAGTACTATGACAACTCACCGTTACGGTTTTAGCACTGGGATTTAAAATGTCATGTGTCAAAAGGCTGTAGGTTCTGTTGTTTTGACAGCATCTACCTGGACGAACGACAAGTGAAACCGAAAAACACACCGCTCGTAGCTAAAGTGAATGAGTGGCTCATGATAACATGCCCCGGATGTCCGCTGGGGCGGGGCTTACAAGCTACACCGTCAGACCCAGCGCGGCGCAACACCAGGGACAGACCGGGTTAGAAAACGAACGCACACAACTACTCCACTCAAATTAGTAGGTTCACATAAACTGCTTATGTAATTAGACTAATTAATGCAAAATAATGGTAAGCTATTAATTTGCTTGTCTTGTCATTAACGCATATGTTAATTATTCAAATCCAACTGGAATCCAGTGTGCCATTACAATCAGACTAATGCCAAATATATTAAAATGTCTCACTTGCAGGGATTGAACCTTTTCACTGTGATTTTCTTGACCATTCTTGACCAAATATTTGTTGAGTTAACCCCTTGTGAAAAACTTTCCATCAAATCGTTTTTATGCAAATGTAACCAATTTAAGTTGTGACAAACAAAAGTTGACTGACTTTAGTTAAATTGAAGGAATCACCAATGACAGGGTAAAAACGTGGGCCTGCTGCTGTGCTGTAAACACATTTTACAGTCATCAGAGTTCAAATCTCAAAAGCCAATCAAAAACACATATGTATGAGATATGAAATAACAGTGTCTACCTTGAGGGCTACTGGAGCTATTCTATTTGATATATGTTTCACTTTGTCACAGTCCAAACAATCTACATGGACATGATTCACTACCAGTGCAAGGTGCCAGGAAAAGGAAATCTGGATCAGACAATGTGTTGAAGTGCTGAACTCTGACCTCTTGCATTCTGGGTGTTGTGACAATAATTTGTGGCTCTAGATATGTCTAGCAAACTAATTACATCTGACATAACTTCGTCAGGTTTGAAGATGACTAACCTTAGTCAAAGAGTGAAACTAACCACTCTAACCACTACGTTTTGGGAGGTTTTGTTGAAACATCAAGATGTGTCTGCGGGTGTGGTGCATGTGCAGCCTATATGCTGATGTGTTCATGCATATGTACAGTATGCTGTAAAACACACGTAATTTGGTAAAATATAACATACTTTTGTATGAGCTACCATGTTCTTATTTATTGTCCACTCTGCATTGTTCAAGTGCTTTTCATGGACATTTGCAGACAATTGTGAAATATGACTGAGACTAGAGGTGGGCGGATCGATCCAAATATCGATAATATCGATATCAACGTTGGTATTGGTTTTGGATCGATATTAGCGTGATGTGATCGATGTTTAACTTTGGTGCGACTGTTCCATCAGAATGTAGACTTACCTGCGCAAATATCGCTCCTCTCACATTTACAGACACACAAAGAAAACATTGATGAAATAATTTGACATGTAGATATAATATTAACTGAAATATAAATGAATAGCTAAATACAAAACACCTTCTTCAGAGCTTTAAAATACAATCCCCACAATTCCAACATCTTCGAAAACAATGCGCATGCGTCGTCGGTGTGGGCCATTATTTTGTCCTCAAGCTTCAAATGAACAACAGGCTAAGCGTTCCTTGAAATGAATTAAATATTTATACACGGAAGGAGCATTTATTCTTCTCGTTCACCACCGCACATACATACATGGAGTCTCTCGGTCACTAGCTCGTTGTCTCGCCGGGCTGTTCGGTCCTCCGTTGGACTTGGAGGCCGAAAACAGTGCGCGGAGTGACAGCCCCGTTAAAGCCAGCAGATTGGGTGTTTATGCAGTTGGCTAGCCACCCAGCTAGCTTCCTATACAGCTAAGACGGGAGAGAAGACCCCGAAAGCACCGTTTGCTAGCTTCAGAAAAGACTGAGCTGTCCTTGTCCCGTCCAACCTGCCGAGGGGATGGCACACCTTCGAGACATGCAAAACCAGGTACTGAAATCCTCTTTTCACTAACTGTCACCTCCCTTATTGCCCTGAACACGGTGAACCCCCATGGCTGTCAGGCTGGGTGTGGGTCAGTTAGCCATTAAGACACGTGAAAAACGGACATATACTCAAATAAGACTTACATTTCTCATCTCATTGCTATTTGTCAGCACAACGGGAATCGCGGGCAAAGCAGTCAAAAAGCTGTAAATGCATGTAATTACAAACTCTTTTTTTATGAACATGTGCAGCAATATTAATAAGGCCTCCACTGGTTTAAAAATATAGTTGTCACATGCTGTAGACATAGAAATGTGTATAAATCTCATGGCTTCTTTCAGCTGCCTCCTACTCAGTCAAATCATCACTCCATTTCCTGCTGTGATGGAGAGACAGAAAACCACTGAACTTTCAAGCGTCTTGCCTCTTGAATTACATCCTGGCACGAAGTTCAGTCTAGTGTCTAGGTACTTACACCGACTGTGACTGAACAGATGTATATGTCACCGATTTAAAAAAAAAAAACTGTTGATTATGTGCATGAGAACATTATAATATATACCAGCACACAGAAGTGACTCTGTCAGGTGTAATTAACCTTTACAAGAAAGCATAGATATGTGGAACAAGAAATTTTCTCTTGTCACGTAGTTTCTGTGCTGTTCAAGTTCCGGGCAAGATGCACATACACTCATACAAAGACAATTAAGGTTCTGAACACAGTCACCGTGGCATACACTTAATAATTCAATGGTTTCTTTGCTGTCGCTGGACCAGAATACCCGGTTGGATCCAGAGGAGTACTTCACCAAGCAGGAGCGGATTGGCAAAGGTTCCTTCGGAGAGGTCTATAAGGGCATCAACAACCGCACAAAGGAGGTGGTGGCAATTAAAATTATAGACCTGGAGGAGGCTGAGGATGAGATTGAAGATATTCAGCAGGAAATCACAGTGCTGAGTCAGTGCGACAGTCCTTTTGTAACTAAGTATTATGGATCATACCTGAAGGTGAGATGATAACACGCACCAGACAACACACATAGATTGTCATGGTTATGAAAATGAAGATGTGCAGAGACACACACAAAGTGCCTTCCAAGTAAAGGCAAAGCAGTTGTTTTCTTTCATAAGTTTTTCTCTCTCTCTCTCTCTCTCTCTCTCACAGGGGACCAAGCTGTGGATTATCATGGAGTATTTAGGTGGAGGATCTGCTCTGGATCTGGTAAGAAGGTTTCTATTTTTATACTGCTTACAAAGTTTTATATGAATCACACAATGTGACACCTTTTCTACTACAAAACCTGAGCTGTATGTGGCATTCACTCACTTCTCTGATATATTTTTGTGCCTTCACCTCCACAGCTCCGTCCAGGGCCTCTTGAAGAGACTTACATTGCTACTATACTGAGGGAAATACTGAAGGGGCTGGAGTATCTGCACTCTGAAAGGAAGATTCACAGAGATATTAAAGGTGATAAGACGATTGTCCTCAGAGGTGTATAAAGTACACAACCTCAATACTCAAGTGCAAGTATCCTCAGTACATCAGCATTTTATTAATATGTAATGATTTTTATAAGAGTCTAATTCTGCAAAAAGTAACTAGGAACTAATGATTAATGAATCAATGGAAATTAAGTACAATATTTTCTGCTGATTTGTAGTGGAGTAAAAGTAACATAAAATGGAAATGGTACTTAAGTACTTGAGTAAATGTACTTGGCTAGTTAATACCACTGATTATCCTCATGCATTGATGACCATACAGAAATTACAGCAGGTACACAAAGCAGACTTTCAGGGTGAAATAAACTCACTAGCTGTCCTCTTTTTCATTAAACACCTTATTGATCTGAATTTATATATTTATATTATATATAATTGCAGTGTTGTGCTGGTACGAAGCCAGATACACTACTCATAATCAGAGCTAATTTTCAGCAGTATAGTGTATCGAGAGATACAAAAGATTAATTTTGTAATGCTGATGTGATTCACACACCACCACAGTAAATAAATGCTGCACTGGAGTGCATCTGAGAAAGAAACCGGTGACGATGACAGAGCTGCTGAGTAACAACTTGCACATTCAGTCTTAACCAGATGCTCAACAGAATAAGTCCACACACAGAAATATGCTAACAAGCTGCATACATTTCTCACATCATCCGTGGGCTTGAAATCTAACAACATACTGTAGGTGTTGACTGTACTGTATGTATGTCTATGTGTGGAGCTGCTTTTCACTTCACTCTGTAGCCGATGTTGCTGTTTCATAATCATTAGAGAATCACAAACATTAAGATGCCAAGATGAAAGCTCAACAAAGATACAGTAGAAAATAAATTTTAAAATTGGGTTGAATGCTTGTGGATTTATTAAGCCTTTTTAACTTTACTTATATCACTTGCTCTTGTGTTCTAACTGTCTTTTTTCTGGCTCTTAGCTGCCAATGTGCTCTTGTCGGAGCAGGGTGATGTGAAGCTGGCAGATTTTGGGGTAGCAGGACAGCTGACAGATACCCAGATTAAGAGAAACACATTTGTTGGCACTCCTTTCTGGATGGCTCCAGAGGTCATCAAACAGTCGGCCTACGACTTCAAGGTGAGGTCAGAGCATGGGGAGTAGACACTGTGTGTAACCGTTTTACATTTGTTTGCATTTGTTTGCTGGTTTTATTTCTCACGTTTCGGTGGATGTTTACTTTATAGGAAGTGAAAAGGTTTTGTTATTGATGGTGACACTATTACATGTATATAAATATGTGACATTGTAGCCATGGGGAAATGATCTGTTCAAACCCTTTTAGTTAGGAAACTATATTTATTTAATTAATTATAAGTTTAAGTATTTGTATGTCAAATTACAGTGCTTTTCTTTTTCCCCGTCAGGCTGATATCTGGTCACTGGGAATCACTGCCATTGAGTTGGCTAAAGGGGAACCTCCCAACTCTGATCTGCACCCCATGAGAGTCCTCTTCCTCATCCCCAAAAACACTCCACCCACACTTGAGGGACCTTACAGCAAACCCTTCAAAGAGTTTGTGGAGGCTTGTCTAAATAAAGACCCTCGTTTTGTAAGAATACCACCCCCCATCCATCTGCGAGAACTGTAGCAAAATGGGATCACACATTCTTGTTTGGCACACATACGATCAAGAAACAGAAAAATAATTCCAGACTAACACTGCTGTTCTGAGTCAAGGCAATGGATCATTTATCCTACCAAATGTTTTTGTGATTGGATCACCACGCTCAGTCCTTAATAGGAATTAGAATTGTTCTATACTTACTCAAATATTCAAGCATGATCCAAATCACATTCTTCATAGGCGCCAAAATGGCACCATGTTAAAGTAATCTGAGTAATGTGAACACCAAACTTCTTTTAGGATGTTTTTACTAGACAGCATTACTCTAATCCCAGCTGTATGTTTAGAAGATACTGATATGATAGTGTCACACCAAATGTTCCCATCTTTGTACGTTTTCTTGACAGAGGCCAACTGCCAAAGAGCTTCTGAAGCACAAGTTCATCACTCGTTACACCAAGAAGACGGCTTATCTCACAGAACTGATTGACCGCTACCGACGCTGGAAGTCAGAGGGACACGGGGAGGAATCAAGCTCTGACGACTCCGATATGTGAGTCTCAAGAACACACTTATCAAATTAGAGACATTAAACAGCTCTAGTGAATAAAATGATTTGTCTTTGAACATTTAGAAGCCACTAATTAATAATGTCCTACTTTTGTTTTGCATATTTTTGTTGACTAATTTGATTTTTTTTTCTTGTTAGCTGTAAGCCTTCCAAAGCACACTTTTATTAGTACACAAAAATGCATGTACACATTAAACACTGGACAACATTGTGCCTCTCTTTTTTTTCATACAGTATTTTTAAAAACAACTTCCTTTATTCATTGTACCTCCTTCCATTTTCCTTTCCTTCTTTCAGGGATGCTGATGGCGATGTTGATACGTGTCCCATGTGGACCTTCCCCACGGTCAGACCCAGCTCTATGAACAAGTTACAGAAAGGCTACACACACACAGATTCAGAGGTAAAGATACATACAGGCAAAGAGTTACTTATTGTGTGTGTGTGTGGGGTTTTTCAACACCCTTTTTCCTCTTCACAGTCAGGAGATTCAGTGAAAAGGCAACCCAAGTCACAGTGCTTGTCTGCTTTGGTAACACCCATCTTCAGAGAGGTAGGTGTGACTCTTAGATGTGGAGATAATATAACTTTTAATAGGGCTTTCCATTGTACTTCTGTTGATGCTGGATTAAAAGAAAATGCCAAAGAAACAGAGAGCACAGTTTACTTGAGATTCCTGTCTTTAAACACTTGTGTAAGCCTTTGTTAGTCACTGTTAGTGACAGTGACCACACATAGCACTGCCCTGCGGTTGCTCTTAACGATACACTGGATCACCAAAAGGCCATAATTTTTTGGAATTGAAGAGGAGGAACAGAATAAAGAGCCGGAAAATGTTTTACAAACATAACACCAGAAAACTACTGCTAGCAACTAGCACTTATAGAAGCTGAGTGGAAGATTTCGTCCTTGTGCATTAATTACATTGAAACAGTGCACTTGGTGGATGTGGCCTGTCACTAAATTTATTTAGTTCCAGAATAATTAATAAACAGAAAGGTGATTTACCTCACCTTCAACAGTCATTTTGTTTAGTAGGTGCATCCTGTTCAAGGTTCTATTTATTTTTCCTGTATCACCAGTTGAAGGAGAAGCGGCGGGCGAGTGGTGGGGGCGTTGGAGCCATTGAGGAGCTGGAGAACGCCTTCAACCTTGCAGAGGAGTCCTGTCCAGGCATCTCGGACCGCCTCGTCACCCACATGATGGAGAGAGTGTGCAGGTGACACACAGAGGGCATTACAGCTGGCAGCTTTGGATCATTATGCATCGTAAAACATTCATTTTAACATGCTCCTTCATGTCGTTCCTACAGGTTTTCTTTAAATGGTAACACCACCCCGTCTTTGCGATGAAACCCCAGCTGAATGTAACTGCCCTCCTTTTTCTGTCTCCAGACCCGCACAACTTCCTAGATAAGGACCACAGAAGAATCCCACTGCCCACAGCCCCTCCACCTCTCCTCTTAATTTTGCACCCTTCTCAGTCCTGTCCCCGAAGAGATCTTTTAATTAGTTATAATTAAATATTTTTACAGTTTTTCTTTAAGAATGGAGAGTATTTAAGACAAAAGCCATGACATTTAGAGCGTTGTGCATACCTGTTAGATTGAGATGAAAAAAATATAATAAAGTCTATGGAAAACGTCTCGTTGTCTTCAGTGTCTTGTTTGACAACACTTCAGTTGTCACAAGCAGGAATGCAGCATTGCTTAAATGAATGGTATTTGGATAAAAAGTGCATTTGTTGCAGAACACAAAGAACGTGAAAGGTTTACAGTTGTACACAGGTCTACTGTGCTATGTAATATATCAAAATACTATCTGGCCCATGTTGCTGCATTGACTTTGTCTTTTTCTTTGCCTGCTTGATCATTTCTGCTCAGATGTGTTACTTGTTAATATCTGCTGGTCAGTAGTGGGGCAGTCATCCACATACTTCTATAGATGATACTATCATAATACTATTTTCATTGTCCAATGGTTCTTCCAAAAAGGAAATGAGTATTTGTTTTAACTCTCCATACACTGAGCTGTGATTTGTGACACCCTGTTATGGTCAGTGCAGGTTCATGGTGGTTTTGACTGTCAGAGGAAACGGATTTCACTGAAACACAACCCACACAAAGGGAACAGAAAGCACCAGCTTTCAGCTCTCCAAACAAAACAGTTTCATTAAGATCAAGGCATAACTATACAAAGATACTTCATAGGACAGTGATGAACCTTGAATATACACGTTAGCGGATAATTGGTTTTATGAAGGTACATTACTTTTTCCTGAAATTGAACGAGAAATAAATAAAAAAGGGTTGCAGACAAATTGATAAAGTTGAATAAAACTTTTATTACAATATATGCATCAAGAACAATATTTGGTAATTTAATATTGGATAAAAACCGCACAAAGAGGAATGTCAAGAACTCACATCTTGGCTGGTGAGGGAAACATTGGCTACACTGACCTCATTGGGCCACTTTAAACCTCTGTGGTGGTGAAAACCACAAAGCACTCAGCAGTTGGGACACGATAAATCTCAATTAAACACAGACTATTGATGCTCCCTGCCCCGTGACTTCACTTTACAGTATATAGGAGACATGAAGTAAATACATCCAATTGAAAGATGCACTAAAGCACCAAACAGAGGTGTGTCACAGTTAAAAAAAAAAACACCTCATCTATCTGTCCTTCATTTGTCAGGTCTTCAGGAAGACTGTCAGAGGCCAAGGGTCACAGTTTAGTTCATATGACACTAAGGAGTTTAACAACAATTGAATGCTTTTGTACTTTTTGACACTGATTGGAGAACTGCACTAATGGATAAGATCTAGACAGAAAAAGGAGGACATGATCCCAACACAGCATTCGGAGAGAAATTCACCTGAATGTTTACCAGAGGGGGGTCGAGACTATCATGCACATGAGCAGAATAACGTAACTCTAATTAATGTGGTTATCTAAAATCATGTTTTTGCTTGACAAAAATATTGGGACAGTGGCATAAAAAGCTATTTTTGCTACTAGATTTCACTATAGTTGACTCTCCCAGTGAAGCTCTTTCACAGAGCTAAAGTTAGCATGTGCTTTGAGAGATGTTTGAGCTAAAAGCACTGAACATAAGCAGCAATACTTTGGTTTTCTCAATAGCAAAAAAATAATGTTGCAAAAAGAGAAAAAAAAATTAGAAGTAACAGAACATCCCAATGAGTTTGTACTAAAAATATGCCACCATTTATAAAGATGGGTCATGTGAATTCACTTGAGTAACTGAAAAAAGTTTCATAACACAAAAAAATTAACAAATAAAACTGTGTGTAAATATATAAACCTAACACTGTTTGAATATACTTTACTGTATGTATGTAAAAAAACAAACAAACAAAAAAAATCACTCCAGATCCCCCGTGGGGCTGTATGAAGATAGTGGCAAACAGTACGAGTCAGTAACCAGATAGCTTGTACACCTTTTCTGCCATCATCCATCTCTCTGGTTTCAACTCGAAAAGTGGCTTAAATACCTACAGTAAAAATAAAAAAGTACATATACATGATCATTACAATTTGACACGTCTTGTTTAAGTAGTTCAATTATGATCACAGGAACTTAGTATTCCCATTTTTTAGCAGTGTAATCTGCATTAGAATGAGTGTTCTGCTCCTACCGTAGACTTCACACATGGGGACCGTCTCCTTCATCTCCATGTTTCTGCATCTGCGCCTGCATCTTGGCAATCATCTCTTGCATTCGTCTCAGCTGTACAACACAGAACATCAACATGATGAACAGGAAACAACAACTGGATTTAAAACACAAGTGAAGCACATTCATTTAGACAGCTGAGATTTTAATTATGTATAGCTTCTTCTCACTTATCCATCAGTCTATATTAAAAGTATTATCATTAATATCTGTTGAGTCTTACCAGTATCGATAATATGACTGCTGTGTTAGATCTTTAAAGGAATTTCCAGAAATACATCTTTTCACTTATTTGCCAAGAGTTTGATGAGAAGATTGATAACCTCCTCTCACCTATACACTAAATATGAAGATCCAGCAGCAGGTTAGCTTAGCATAACATAAAGACTGGAAACAGGAGAAGCAACTAATCTGGCTCTGTCTAAAAGTTTAAAACATATCCATCTACCAGAGCCTCTATAGATGACTGAAACAGTCCCCGGTTTCCAGTCGTTATGTTGAGCTAACTACTGTATCTGCCTGCTCTAACTCAATGTTTAGTGTACAGACATAGAAGTGCTATTGACCTTCTCATGTCACTCTTGGCACCAAAGCAAACGTACTTCCCAAAAATGATTCCTTTGAGACACCTGGTTGATCAAGAAAGATGATCCATGATATAGATCTTTTGAACATGACAAATAAGAGCAGTGCCTGCAATGTCTCACCTCAGCCTCCTTCTCCTGCAGGATCATATCCTTGTCCATTTCCTCCGGTTCCGGCCCCTTTCTGTATCGATTACACAATTAATCTTACTTGTCATGTCACCGTCATGCTCCAGAATAAACTTCTAACCTCTCCTGGATATATATCAATTAACAAAGGAATCATTAAGCTCATGTTAAATAAACAATCAAACAGGTTTTATATGTTGAACTACTTTGTGTAAGGATTTATAATGACAGAGTCAGCATACAAATGTATGTGTGCAAGCCTGAGAGTGCGTGTTGTACTATTTTAAGTAACATTAGGCAAACATGATGACAAAAGCCACACTGAGAAAGTGTAAAAATGGTCAGTGGGTTAGTGGAGATGCAGTTTCTTTGCAGGAAGACAGAAAAGCTCGCTACGGAAAAGTGGGCATCTACAGCAGGTAACTGCAAAGAGATGAAAGCAGGAAGATACAAGAGAGAAGCAGCAAGTGTGAGAGTCAGGGGCACAGCTTTACCTCCCCCAAAGGAAAACAAAAATGGTACCTCCAACAGTCCACTCATGGGATTGGACAAATCAAGACCAGACAGCCATCACTGGACAGATGGCGAGGCAACAGGAAGAGTGTAAAACCACTCCTTTATCCTGGGATGGCTTTAGAGGAAAGTCTAAAAGAATTTTTGTGGGCTACATTGAGGGTTAAATGATGATATACTCACACTATGTTAAATGATGTTGTCCTTATAACAGTTTCTATAGATTCTTCAACTAACATTAAATTCAGTTCTACCTCATGACCACAGTCTAACGTGTAGTTCACATGCAAAATGAGTTAGGGCTACTGTACTACAAAAATGATACTAGTTCAAGTTGATACTATATGTATATGACTGGTAATCCTACAGAAAATCTATAATTATAATCTATAATCACCCTTCTTGGTAAATGTCTCTGTGATGTGTGCATGTACCTGATAAAAATATCTAAGACCAATGTGTTTGATATCTATAACTACTGTATATTCTGATCATATGAATGCTGTTTGAGGTGGGGGAGGTGCAGAGAAGCAAGCTGACAGACAAGTACGTACGCAGGAGACAGAGGCAGAATGTAACCATGGGAGGACAACCTGCCACCCCGCTTGAGGCGTTCCGAGCGGAAGTTCTCATAGTGCAGGTCCTGGGTCACTTCCTGTAGATCCTGCATGTGGGTTCTGTTGTGTTGTGGAAAAGTCAGCAATAAATACAAGAATACAATATTTTTTTACATTTATCTGACCCATACTATACTGATAATATTGCTACTATCTGGCTTGGTAGCGCATTAGGTCTTACATTCCGATTTTAGACTCGTCTGACTAATACTAATACTCACATCAGCATGGTTCGCAGCTTGAGGAAGTCGTTATGTTCTGGGTTCTCCACCTCCACAACTCCCCAGGGGTACAGGCGGCCCCTCACCTTCTTCCCTTTGGCCTCAATCTGCTGGTTGGATCCCACCACTGCAAACGGGATGCTGGCCTGGACAAGAGTAGTTATTCACATGTCAGTCTTCATGGTTGAACAAACAAATCACTACAGTAATGGCACTGATTTAATCAAATTCGACTAGAGGATTCAAAGCAGACTGCATCAACATTCCAACAAATTCTATGAAGCTTTATAAAAAAAAAAAGAAGAAGAATGGAGCATTAACCTTGAGGATCCTGGTCTGCTCTTTGAAGTCCTCATCCTCGTCTGACTCAGCATCAGGAAGGTGATAGATTTTGATACCATGTTCATCAATTTCATCCAGAATCTTACAAAGATGATGGGACATTTTCAGTTATGTGGACAAATAACATAGTTTTCTGTTTAGTCAGAGATTTAGAAACATTAATAAAAAACATTCTGCGACCTATATTATTTGATACTTCATCACTGGGGTTGTGGCTACAGTAGTGAGTACTAAGCATGAGCACATGATAGCTACTGTTCGTCTCAGGAAATGGAAACCTCTCCAAACAAAGAACAACTGTGTTGCTCTCACTCTGCGCTTGAGCCTCTCCCTCTCTCTGAGGGTGAGTGTGTCCGCCTTGGCGATGACAGGAACCACGTTGACTTTATTGTGAATGGCCTTCATGAACTGGACATCCAGGGGTTTCAGGCTGATCAAACAAGAAACAGAAAGAGAGGGTTTCGGTAAGCATTAATGAGCAAAGAGGGGAAAGAAAAGAGAAACCTCAGGGTATAAACTGAAGAGAGTACAGTATGGGTGCACGTATGCGTTGCAGGACTCACCCGTGGCCAAGCGGGGAGATGAAATAGAAGCAGCAGTGAACTCTATTGTCAACAATGTGCCTACGATTTAGACCACTCTCATCATGGAGGTAGCGCTCAAACTGGTCATCAATGTAGCTGATAATGGTGCTGAAACTAGACAAAAACATGTCACATTAACAGTCCTGTGTAACACAGTACCCTTTACTGAAATCCCACTTGCTATATACTAAAATCAAAAGCCCAAATGAAAATAAATTTTCCCCGCTGCTATCATTCTGATTAAAAACTTGTCAGCTTATTTTTAACTGTCCTAGATTGGTGCCTTATAACTGTTCAACATCACAGTGGGTAATTTAAACCTAAAAATACTCCTCATTAACATACCAGTCCTGGCTGTTGATGGCATCTCCGTATCCTGGTGTGTCTACCACAGTGAGACGGAGCTTCACTCCTCGCTCCTCAATTTCTACTGTTGAGGCCTCAATCTGAACTGTCCGTTCGATTTTCTCTGTTTGGAAGGAACAACTTTTTTGTTTTTTTAATGTAAGGACAGGACACAAGTCCAACACTATTACAAAACTGCTCAACATGTTCATGTGTTGTTTAGGTGCTTTTAATACACAGGTTTCTCAAAAAAACATTCAAATGTGTGTGTGCATTTTTACCTGCTGCTCCAGGGATGACTCTCTCAGGGTAAAGGTCAGTGAGGAAAAGGCTGTTGATCAGGGTAGATTTTCCAAGTCCAGATTCACCTTTTAACAGCAGAGAAAGATGAAACAATCAACATCATGGTGAAAAATCAAAATCAAATGAAAAGTGAATGATTATTACACAACTCGAGTCAGACTCTTGTTGGTGCAAACCTTTTCTTCAAAAAGAACAAAGACACCCTCATTCTGCAGCAGGAAATAAGACATCTGGCTATAACACACACGAGTCCTTGCAGTACATGGAAATACGTATCACGACACTAAATCTGACTTCATGTTTAATCTTTCCCAAGACAATGTCAGGTGGCTGATAAACCAATCCTACTACCAGAGGAAGGAGTGCAAGTGCTCCTAATCAGTGAAGTGTGTTGAGTCAAGAGTCTTAGCAGCATGAGCTGAAAGAACATGGATACCCCCTTCGAGCTTGACTTCATCTTTACAGGAAAACCTGCAATGAACTGAAGAAACAGAGTCTGATCTTCACTGGTATTGTCTAATTAATCAAACTATTTTGTAAATCAGTATCAGACAAAAATCACGACTCTAACAGTACACAATGACAAGGTAGTTCATTTTAACTTCATCACATAGTAAAACCAAAAAAACTGTTTCAAAATACCAGCAACACTGCATAAGAGGAAACTGTAAACAAGAATGAAAGATAAATAAATAAATAATATAAATAAATGCTAAAGCTCTGATTCCCAAACTTGTTCCAGAGTGAAAACCATATTTCAAATCATGGCAATGCAGAGCCCTTGAACACTTTTAGTTTTAGTATGGTTTCTGTTTAGTGTAAGCAACAGCAGTGAACATGGGAAACTATCATGTTACAGATGTAGAGACATAATCAACCAAAGCTTATGTGCTGCACTCAGGAATGTTGCTACTGTGGTTCCCAGCAGAGCTGAGGCAAAACATGTACAGAAGTGTTTGCTGCATCCTGAACAGAGTGTCTTATAAAGGGCTTAATGGAAAATGTCCCTGTATTTTTAAGTAAACATAAAAATGCATGTATATAGAGAAAAACTAACACATTTTCATTGTATATTATTTCTATCAGTGAGAGAGCCATTTAAATGTACAAGAACACCCTGATTATTTAAGAACCCAGGTCACAGAAAAGGTTAAATAAGCATTCAATGAGTATTCTTGCAGAGGACCCAGCCGGCCTTGTCCACTGGGTGAATCAGCCCCTCGAGGCCCACAGGCTGCATTCCTCTCTGGTTTATTTTAAAGCAAAAGGATGAGCAGTGCTCTGAGGAGCTTTTACCCTCCCCACTTCCTAACTAGCACAGAGGTTCACACAGTCACAGCCCTCTGTTGACGCCAGCTGAGCAACTACACTCATGAAATCTATCATCTTTTACTGAGCAAAAAGTCTTCATGTACACTAAGATACACCTATGCAAAGAAGACAGCAAAGTGAAAGACAAAACAGGCATGTAACTCTCAACAAACCAACAAAAAAACAGACAAAGAGTAAAACTGTTATGTAGAAAGGCCACAATGAGAACAAAGCACATGACAGCAACAACTGGATATTGTCCAAGATAACGGTCAAGATCCCACCATAAATTTATAAAAACAACAAACTAACATGAGCCAAAAAACAAAATGCCTACAATGACCCAAACATTGTTATCGCTGAGATACAATATAAATTTCCAAACAAAACAAAGTCAATGTTACAGCAAGAACAAAGGGACACATGTAGAAAAGCAGTGATGATACACTCACCTACCACCATCAATGTAAACTCAAATCCTTTTTTAACTGACTTGCGATGAACCTGATTAGGCAGGTTGGCAAATCCAACGTACCCTGGGGTCTCTGGGTTGGTGAACTGGCCCTGCTGTAAAATAAAGTACAAAAACGATATAGTTAGGTTTTTCCAGACTTTAAAGCATGTTTGTGGCATTAAAACTTGACATGAAATCAAGTTAACCTTGCATGGAAGTATTATTTATGTTTGTTTGGTATACCTTAAGGCACACAGCTGAACACTGTTTTTGCAGTTGTTATAGCTTTAACACAGCAGCCAGTTATAAGCACTACAGTAGCCACTAAGGTAACATCTGTTCATGAACAGCCGTGGTATTTAGGAAGACAACACTGAGTTCTCTGCAGTTCATTTGCAAAAGACCATTTAGCTACTACTTCCAGTGTTTATGGTTCTTTCTCACACAGAGCAACTCAACAGCCCCATCGTAATACTAGACAGGCACTGTAAATAAATGCAATACAATGTAAATACAATGGTATTTGTTCCTTATTTGGCTTACTCTTTTTTTTGCCATAGAGCCTTAATAAACCACTCCTACATTGTCCTTTCAGCAAAGGTCATGACTGATAAAGAGTGATAAGCAGTACTGCTGTGCTCTGCCTTTAGTATCAAGCAACATGAGTGAGTCACGAGGATGGCGAGCAGCACACTGAGCCTGAGTGACCCAGTATTCAACAAGTGACAGAACCACAGTATCAACCATAAAACGGAATATGTGTAACATACCACCTTCTTATTACTATAAATATTATGCCATTACACTAGAAAACATTCAAAGAAACAGAAGTAGGAATCTCGTGTTGCTGTATACCATTTCACTTCACATCTTGTTTCTGTTTTCACAGACTCACCTTCATTTTGTCAGCCTGAGACATTTTTTTCTCCTTGTTTAACCTGTGAGAAAGACAGATGCGTGATGAAAACCTTAAATGATTACTGACAATGAAAGTTAACTTTACTACAGTTGTACATGCTTCTCTGAAATGCTGGTAGTTTATGCAGTCACCTACTTACAGACCTGACTGTGTGAGAGACAGGAAGTCTGGTTTGTGCTCAGAAAAGTTTGTGAGAGTGCCGTTTCTCACCACAAAAAAACACTCCTTTCCTGCTCAGATCGCTGTGCTATGCTTCGTATAACATCCCATCTTGTCTGACGTTACAGCTGATATCATATTGATTTGCCACTGTCGTATTGTAATTCCTAACAAACTAACCTATAAACTATACTATATATAACTATACTATTCCTATAAACTATCAGAAACATAACCACAACACTGTTAATTAAGGACAGAAACAACTTTAAATCTCGTTGTACAGAGCAGTATACAACTGTTTCACGTTATTTTGTCGAGTCCTTAGACAAATGTGTGTGCCCGACTTAGCTTAGAGGCATTGCTTGATTAATAACAGAAATATATATCACTAACTAATGTTTAAGCTAATGTTAACCAGCTAATTTCTAATACCGTGTGCTACTGATATCAGCAATGCTAATTCGTAACGGTGACGTTAACAACCTAATGGGTGTGAAATAGGTTGATGCTGACATGAAAACTCATGTTTGGTCGTAATTTTGTTTCTGAAAAGTGATCAAAACGAGCCAAGCTAAATCACAGCTATTAGCCAAGTTAACATCATCCAACATTAACGTTAGCTGATCAGTAAACTGGAACAAGATTAGCATAGCGTTAACCGCTAGTTAGCTCACTACAGCCGAGCGACTAGCTTCTGCTGCAGGATGTTAACTAACGCTAAAACAGATAACGGTAATTGTACCGTCGTCGGTTTGACCCGCACAGCAACGAAACAAGTGACGGATAACCGGTGAACGGGAGAAATAAACAGCGTTACCTTACAGTCTATCCGGAGAGACACAGAGAAACTAGCTGACGATGAACAGTGGACTTGGCGGACACCTCAAATTCTTCAGATTCCGGTGCAGCAGCTTCCTCCAGTACACAGACCACAATGCACCGCGGCGCAGCAGCAGCAGCCTCCTGCTCAGTCACTGTGTGTAGTAATTATATCAGCTAATGTACGGTAATAAATAATAAACATCACACGTTATCATTAAAGTATAGCTGGCCATATGGACACTGAAATTAACCTGTTGCTGTAATACTTCCTCTTGTTCATACAAAGTCGTTTAAATTCTACAGTCCTTGTTCTAAGCAGAAATGTATTGAAAAATGCATTAAATTACGTTAATTACTCAATTTGAGGCTTCATTACAGTTAGTTAATGAAATCAACTTAGTATCTTCCAAAGTAAAGGTCTTTTTATTTTAAATCCCATCTTTGTTTCTTTGAAAAGTGCTTCCTGTTGCGTTGCAACGGAAGGAAACTAACAAAAAGTGAAATGGTTGTTTCACATATGAAAGTACATTTATTTCTTTTAGAAATTGATGAGATGAGAAAAGCAGTGAACTCTTCTAACAAATTTACTGTGATCATCCACAAAAAAAGTGGCACCAGAGATTAGATTTAAATTTAAAATATTATGTGTTTAGTCCATTTGAGACTGTGGAGCTGCTACAAACACACATTTCTGCTGCTGACACTACACATATTACTAAAGAAAAACTCTACACAAGACACATGAATATTTATTGTTGATAAGAATCAGTCTGTGAGTTTGTTGGGTTCTGTATCCAGGTGCTTCAGGACTTTTTCACAGTCTCTGTGGTGATGAAGGAGACAAATCACTAATCACGCAGAGGTCAAATATTTTATCATTCATTCACGTGTGTGCACGTGCGTAAAAGCCATGGAAACAGAACGGTGACGTGAACCCGGTGGTCTATAAGAACCGCAGTTCTGCAGCAAAATTCTCATTTGCACCTGGACTCGAGTTGACCGGAAGCAAAAAGTGTCTGCTGCAAGCTGGACTCTCGCAGAAGTGATCACCTAGAAAACTGACTGTCTGATTCACAACTAACTACTGACGTTAAAGCAGAACCACAGAGCAGCAAACTTTCCTGTAAAAGTGAGCTCCTGTTAGGGAATGGACTTCAACGGCCCCCCCCGCCGCTGGGACCACCTGCTGGCTGCAGTCAGAGGTAACCCCCTCTACTATACAGGTACATCCTCATATCACAGCTAGCTTATAATAAAAGGTGTTTTTAAACGTTTTAAGTCAATAAATATGAATAAATTATTAAAAATAGTTGAGTTTAGAGAAAGACATTTAATGGAACGTTGTGGGAAAAAGTCAATTTTATGGCCTCAGACACAAACTCGACGTTTTCTCGGTGTAAAATAAATATGAAACAATACAAATGGACGGATTGTCCCGGGACAGGTGAGGAATGTGTTAACAATTGTGTAGTGATTTAAAAACACTGATATTTTGGTTTGAGAGCATCAATTTGTTCGATTTTATGGTCGAAGATGTGATAAAAAAGATGGCGACTGGACCTTTTTTTGTAAAATGCCAAAAAATGTATTTTTCTTCTTCACCATGGAAACGATGGAACTTTTAGGAGCCGACGTCAGGACGTCAGCACGTGCAGGTGTAAACAAAGGCGTTCTCTTAATGAGTTACGTGTTTTTTCGCAGGTCGAGTTGAGTTTGTTTCTTGAAAAACTCGGCTTCAAATTTATCCGGAGCTGTTAAAAATCAGAACATTTGTAAAGAATCATTTAAATGAATCAAAACGCAACGACAGATTCATATGGTTTGGAGAAAAAAGGAGAGTAGATTTGTAGTGATTGCGCGTCCTGGACCATCGCGTTCACGTCCCGTGATTTATTGGTTACTCTCCCATAAACTCAGAGAGTAGGTAATATAAAAGCATAAACATTCCTGTTTTTGTTAAACCTCTTTTATTATTGTGCATAAGTAATGGAGAGCACAGATTCAGCGTGCGTAATAGCGCATGCGCTAATGTGTTTGGTCTGAAGAGCTGTCCACAGCTCTGACTTATTCAGTGTGCTCAGAAATCTAGTGAAACTAAATAGTAATTTACTAGTGCTGGAAGGTACTATTTATTTTACTTAAGTATTTCCATTTAAGCTACTTCATACTTTTTAAATTAACTGCAAAAAGCTGTACAGACAAATATTTGACATGCAGCTTATAAAACGTGATATGTTGATACAGATTGAAGTTTATGAAGTAGTTCTTAGATCCACTGCAATCAGATGAGATTAAATATTAATGTTATTTACATGATAATAAACAAAAAGTGTAATTGGTGAAGCTGCTAACAACTCAAAGCCACAAACAAACACTGGTGATTTGTAACAGGTAAAAAGTCAGCAATGTTTGGAACCACTGCTTAAACTTTTAACACTTTATTGTGTTTCATGAGCCAAACTCCTATTTATTAAATGCAAAATCTACATCAACTTACTATAGCTACACTTACTGTATAACAGTGTTTACATGGAGGTGTATGAGAATATAAACACTGTTTACATGGTTACATGTGTCCAGAATGTGACTTTTGTTTAATGTATTTACCCTCAGGTGGATTCTTTTGGCCTATGGATGATGACCTTGGATGTGCCTGAAGACAACAAGATCTTCATCCATCTTCTACTCCACGCTGAAGATCAGGAAAAGGAAGAGGAGATAGACGTCGTCGGGTTGGATGATGACGTCATGCTGGAGAGAGGTGGTGGAGACGCCGATGTTCTCGCCTGGTTTGACCATCCCAACAGCAGAGGAGGAGAGGTAAGAGAATATCCACCTGACAGACCTCCCTCTGCTCCACCTCAGCAGTTCCCCCCACCAGACCTCAGGATGGATTGGAGACAGCAGGCTCCTCCTTTTCATGTTCCTGCTTATCCTGTGCCTCCTGCTCACCCTTACACTTTTGCCTTTCCCTATGCTTATCTTCATGCCCCTCCTTTTGCTCCTCCTTACGTTGCTCCTCACACTTTTCCTTTCATTCCTCCTTTTGATCCTCCTTACTTCTCCTTATGCTGGCCATTTTGCCTTCCCTCCTGCTCCTCCTACTTCTCCTAACAGCGCTGCTTCTGGAGAACCGGACTCTGGCATAGATTCCGTTAGTGGGCATGAAGACGGATATCCTGACCACTTTGCCTTGCCTCACCCTGCTCCTCTTGCTCGTCCTGAGTCCCTCTGGCCAGCCACCTTACCACCATATTACTTACTCTGAGGAAGAAGACCAAGTGGTTCCTTCGTCTTGTGGCCTCAGCCCATCCACAAGAAGGAGCAGGGAGGAGAGTGATGACGATGAGGCTCCTGCTAAGAGGCTGAGGTGGTCTGATGGGAACAACTAACACCACAGTTCTCTGCAGGCCTGATAACAACACCACAGGTTTCACACCAGAGCATCTGACATGGTGATGTTCACTGAAGACTGGCCTCTGCGTCTGGCAGGACCAGTGGTTTTTAAAGTAGCTCTTGCGTCTGGCAGGGTTTGTGTTTTTCCCACGTAGCGTCTGGCACTGGGGCCTATTTGTACTATTTTAGCACGGTGGCTGGATCGACATTTCTTTCACCCTGAAGACTGGCTTTTGTGTCTGGCAGGGCTGTCATCACCTCGTGCATGTGGCCTTTGCGTCTGGCGGGGCTTGTGACACCCCAGGTAGAGTCTGGCACTGGGGTCTTTTTAATGTTGACCAGGTTAAGGACTGGCCTTTGCATCTGGCAGGACAGTCAACATCCCTTGCTCTGGGATCTACTTTTATTTCGGCACGGTGGCTGGATCGACTTTTCTTTCTTTTCCTTTAGTGACACCATCTTCCTGATCACAGCACTAGTGACTCTCACTGGCTGCTCTGTACAGTCAAAGTGGAGCTTGGGGTGTCTGACTTGAACCTCCCACAAGTCACGGCCTCCCAGTGAAGCTCAGTGAAGCCTACTAACCATTATTATTTCTTTTTTATTTAGCTTTTAGGCCACATGAACTGCTGCCATCCACTGTGGATGAAAAAAGTGAGTATTATGGTATTTGACTTGTGAAGAAGCCACCTTATTATTTTAAGCACATAATATATTTTAGGTTCATCTCACTAACCGTTATTTATTCTCTTCTCTTACATTACTTCACCACCTGAGCTGCTGCTGGTCATTGTGTGCTAAAAAAATTAAGTGTGAGTTTCTGACTTGTAAAAGTGACTTTAATTGAAACAAATATCAATAACTTTAATAATAATGTGTGGTGTTGTGTAAACTTGCTTTATGCTGAATAGTATTAGTATCAACCGTGTTTATCCAGATTATCATTATTCATTATGTCATTCACCAACTAAAAATTGATTTGATTGGCTAACCATTATTTATTGTTCTTTGTTGTTGTTTTACTCCACCTGAGCCACTGGTCGCTGTGGATAAAAAAGGTGAGTATTATGGTATTTGACTTGAAGAAAGTAATATAATATACAGACAGAGTATTATTGTGTAAAGTAGATACATATTGTGTACTACACCCATTTATTGTACAGTAAAAATATAAATGTATTTTACTCAAAAATTGATCTCACTAACCATGATTTTTTGTTCTCTTTCCTTTCTTTACTTCACCACTTGAGCTGGTGATGGTCACTATGGACTAAAAAAGTGTGAGTTTCTGACAAAAGTGATTTTGATTAGCATCAAATATAGAAAACTTCCCACAAAACCCCCACAAAAAAATTAATGTCCACAAATGACCAGCAGAGGTCATTAGGCTGCAGTTTACTGGAGCAGTGAGAAAATAGTCACAGCTGATACAGTTGAACATGAGCTAAAGAATGACTCATGAGTTATGAGTCACAAGCATTAACCTAATAAACTTCTCATCATTATACATCATCCCAAATGATCATACGGGTGAACCAGCACCTTTTTTATGAGCTTCATCTTGTGACGATTTATTTCATTTGTATGAAATCTGTATGTATGAAACATTATGATTCCTCCTCCTGTTTTAATCTGTCACCAGGTTCAAGTGTTTCCAGCCTTGACTTCCAGCGCAAGTGGGCTGCTGATAGTGGAGCCACTGAGAAACGTGAGCCATGGGGTTCGACACCGAGTGTAAGTGTACCGTGTAAGGTCATCCCGTGGGCTCTGGTGGAGCTTTTCCTGTCGGTCCAGAACCTGGAGATGGGAAAGGAGTTGTTCCAGAGCTCCCACGTTCACCAGGATGCTCTGAGGGCACAGAGAGAACACTTTCAGCTGAGGATGGATCTCTTGTAAAGTTAGAACATGAAATAACAACAAAGCAGAACTCTAACTTCACTTCACTTCCACATATATGAACTGAGCAAAATAAGAGGTTTATGTTGGGGAAAAAAAAAAGTTTTCCTCATCATACCAGAATAACTATTTGTAATACAAGACTGGTTTTTTTGTGTCTTCTAACTTTACAACTTTTCAAGTCTTCTTGCTAAGGAATTTTTCACCACTTATCTTTCCACTGGTCACTTCTTGTTCCTCTTATTTCTGTTGCTTCCTTGATTGCGACACCTGTCCTTGCCTGTCTCTCTGCCTGCAAGCCTGGTCTTCATCATTTGTTTTATTAAAGTTTCTTCACTACACCTGCCTGCTTGTCTGTCTTCGTCTAGCTTTGTGTACTCTCTGTCTGAATCAAGGATCTAAAAATATTTTACTTCAGCTTCCTCCCACAATCCAGAGACATGCAGTTAGGTTACTTGGTGACTTCGAATTACCCATAAGTGTTTGTCTGTCTCTGTATCTCAGTGCTGTGATAGACTGACAACCTGTCCAGGGTGTAACACACCTCTCACCCAGTG